>JAOXXN010000446.1:73820720-73832924 GCA_026770055.1 Myrmophylax atrothorax | reverse complement strand
GGTGTTTGTTTCTTTGGTTGGTTGGTTTGTTTTAGTTTGTTTTGTTAATTTCAGTGCATCATTCTTCCTTACTGTTTCTGTACTGCCTTTGTTCAGCTATATTTGAGAGGGAAAAAACTTCGTTAAAATCCAGATAAGCAAATAAGAATATAATGGGGGATATATCTCTGAAGAATGATCCAAGAGATTTGTTGTATATTTGTTGCAGTGCACATGCAAAATCTTGGTGTTTACCTTTGCAGAATAAAGCCAATGGCATAACTCCAACAGTTCATGACAGTACATTGGGTATTTGCAATCTACCCTCCAGATTTGCCCTTGCTGGGGGCAAAGAGTGGACCTGAATTTATATACAGCAGTTTTACCTTTTAAAAGCAGCTGCCACTGCTTTCCTATGTAACCAAGGGAATTGCCTTCAATCCTAACAAAGGTCCCACAGAGAACTGCTCTCACTGCAGAGAACTGTCACTGCTATCACTAATACAGCAACGGTCTGTGTGTTGGGGAACAATATGCCTCAAAGAACAGCATCTTCCTCAAGGATACATGAAAGGCATTCTCCAGGCCCTAGAAACATGAATTATCAAGAAAGTACCCATGTCATTTAAATACTGGTTTGGTACAGCTTGTGCTCCCAGCAGCATTGTGATGAGTGTGTAGCACAGTCATATAGGGGAGTATGCATGTTTTTCATGCTTTGTTATATTTGTCTCTTTCACACACTCAATCTTGTGTTGCACAAGTTCACTTCAAATATTAGCTGATTAGAAATTCCCCTGCACATTTTGGAATGTAATGTTTGTGTCATTATAGTATTCGAGGTAGAGAGGTTAATTTTCCTTCGTCATTTAATTAGTTTTTCTCTTCTATATTCTTAGCACAGTGACTTCATCAAGGTTTACTGCCTCATGTTAATAGTCTCTCTAAAATAACAGTTGTTCTTCATCATCACTGGACAGTTTTAAATGTGAGATGTTATGAAGTTAATCTTTAATTTCTGTATCTCTTGATGTGCCTACTTTTTAATACCTTTGCTCATGCTTAGGATGTTCTTAATAATTAAAATAAAAAGTCAGTTCAGGTCTGGAACTGAAGATGAAGCTAATACTTTTCAAAACCTAAAATAAAGTTTTCTCTTGGACTGAAGACTATGTTAGGAATAGATCAGTTTTAAGTCTCTGTAATTCTGAAGTAGATTTTTTGGAAAAAAAATAAATAAAACCCACAACTTGTCTAGCTAAAAATGTAAGGTAAATATACAGCCAGAGAACACCTGTCTTAGAAGTCTTTTCATTTGGACTATATGTCTTCATATGACTACATTTTCATCTGTACAGGACTTTGAACAGAGTTTGAAGGTGTCATAGGAAGGAAACAAAAAAAAAAAAAAAGGAAAAATGTGAGGATGAAGTCTGGGCTGCAGGCAGCTTAGACCTTGGCCTTGAGTGGATTTATTTGTGTCATGGGAAAGCAGAGAGGAGGAAAAACACCTGCAAAATAACAAGATGTGTTTTGAGAATTGCCAGCACAAAGTTTGAGAACTGCCAACACCAAGAGAGATATCAGCCACCTATCAGGGCTTGAGTTAAGATGCGTGAACAAAGACTTTTAGCTAATTAAAAATTATATATGTGCTCATGGACAGAGACAGAGGCTATAAAGAGTTAAGGCTTCTGTTACGGGGGACTGCTTGGGCTGCTTGGGTTCCTTGGGCTCTTGGGCCTCTGGGCTACTTGTAGTTATTAGTTGTTAATAAAGTTGTTACTTGCACACCTCTTAATACAGAACACCACAAAAATGTGCACCGTGTTTTGGACTGCAAGTGCCATCTCAAAATAAGCTCAATACATATATTTTTAAAAAATATTTCTCTGCAGGCCCTGACTTTAAGGGATCCAGTGACAAATTCTTACAGTAGTACATATTATTTCTACTGCTTCATTTTCTTTTTTCAAAAGGAACACAGTGATAATTCACTGCCAAGAAATTATATTGAGGCATCCTGATCTCATTCATTTCAGTCCAAGACTTTTTAATCACTTCTTCATGAGAAGAAAAACTATTCAGTAACTGGGTTTTAATCTTAATTTAACCTCCTTAACTTAAGTTTAGAAGAACTCACCTTAAAATAAAAATTGTAGTGTGAAGTTCTCCATGTAACATGTCAGAAGGATTTAGGATACTGAGATTAAAATACTTAACCATAATGGATAAAGTTGCTGAAGCACATAGTTCCTCTTTACTTTGAAAATAGTACAAGCTGAGCAGTGTTACAAACATGCTTAAAATTAGATATTTACCTTATTGTTGAGTGGCATAAATACTTCTTCATATATCTAGGGACTGTTTCCAATTTTGAGATTTTGTTCAGGGTACAGATTGGATATTTGAAAGAGTATCTGTGAGTATAAGTGCAGGTTATGTTATTTAGTACTAGTCCCTTAATTTCTAATAACCACTCTGTTCAAAGCAGAGGACAAGGACACTGTGGCTGATATTCTGATATATGGGTAAACATTTTCAAAAATAAATGAGGTCTCCACTGATGACAGATAGCACCTTTTCTGACTATGACAGATAGCCATTCAGTGAGTTTTCTATATATCCACTGCACAAACTCTATTTCATGAGTCTGATAAGGAAAAGTGATAGCAGATAGAAATCTGTGTCAACACAAAGTAAATTAAAAACAGGGGTCTTCCATCTGATAGTATCTTTTTATATAATTTGATTTCTTTAGCTAATGTTCTATGTTTTACTTCAAAAGGTTATAGAAAAAGTGTGGCTGACAGATTATAAAGGAAATAGGCCAAACTGCACAGCGGGGCATAACATCAAGTGTAACAAAAAGTGGTTGTTAGAGTAAGTATTATAGAACTCTATTTGATGTCACTTTATAAAAGCCATACTTTCCCTCCAGCTCTAGATAAAAAAACTAGACATTAAGGAGACAAAATATATACGGATTTATGAGGATTGACATTGCCTATTTCCTGTGAAGCACTATTGCCTAATGTCAATAATGTTTGCATACTTCATGCTCTTCAAACTTTTTTTCATGCTTGTTTCAGATGTTATTTGATTCACTCCATATATTTTAATATTCAAGGACTTCCTGAAAGCAAAATGGAAAGTTTTGAAATGGGAGTAGAAAATTCCATGGAAAATTCCTACTACCAGTGGTGCCAGATCTTTCTCTAATTCTCCATGGTTTGTATTGAAAATTCATTCAAAAATTCTAACAATGGAGCTTTAGTAGATTACTGATGAATTCAAAAGGTTTACAGAAACATCTGGTATTTCACACACACACACACACACAAAAAAAAGAAGCAACAATTGGGCTATTGAATGTTTCAAAGGAGGCAGAAACACATGGATTTGTTACAAACAGTAATACCAATCACTGTTTGTCACCAATTACTTTAGAAAGATATTTAAAGAGAGCAATATACATAATACACATTCTATTTGTAAAGTAATGCATTCTATGGTAATCAACATTGTCTTTAACCTTGAATCAACTGACAAAATTTGATTATAAATACATGTTCTCTCTGAGAATAGAAGAGGTAACATAAGCAAAGAGCACACAAGAATACATTAAAATTACTTTTACAAATAGAATCCATTACAATTTGATGATCAACAACTCATACAACCATCATTTGGGTGCTACGATTTTTACCAAATGAAACCATTTACTAATAGCCAGACTGCACAATTAATTGCAAAAGTTAGTACCTATACTTTATAAAATCAATATTAAGGAAAAACATAACTGGCATTATTAGAGGCCATTAGCATGTCATCTCTTTATTGTACACTTTTTAGTAGTTTTGAAAAATATGAGATTGATTATTCTGAAAGGTCTTTCTTTAACCTAGAGTTAAGATTGATGCACAATACTTTGTTTATGTGATTTCCAGTTTTTCCATATAGGTCTAGCTGTGACATATTTCCCTTCAACTCTTGAGCCATAAAATGAGCTTAAAACTTGAAAAATAAGGGAAGTTTTAAATTGCCAATTCAGGACAGCACTGAAGCACATATTTAAGTTTAGTTATGTAATTGACTCCTACTGAATTTGCCATAGTTACATGAATTATAGTAGCTTCCTGCACTACCAATGAAATTTTTTAAGCCAAGTTTCTGATCCATAGTCTAAATAATTCAGAGAGAACATCTGTGTAAAGCAGAGGTGAAACGGTTCACAGCCAAAGTTGTCACTGTATCTTTATAGAAATGTGCTGTTGAATGAAAGGGCATTGTAGATATTCTATCCACTAAATGACTGATGAAAAAGCCCTATAGAATATAAAGGAAGATCATACCAATATTAGTAAAGTTTCTACAGAAAAGTTATCATACAATATTCATCTATCTGGTGGGGTTTATAAAGGTAATTACTTAGGACACAAGTAAGACCTAATTTTAAAAAAAAATATATAAAATAAAAAGTACTAACATGTGAACATGCATACCCTATAGGCAAAATTGCAAAGACAAGAAATAAAACAACTGAAAAACAGAGCTCAGGTCTTGATTATTTTTTGATTATTTTTTTTCCCCAGAACAAAACACAAAATTATGGGACAGAAAATTACATACATAGAAATTTGAAGAGATAGGAGCATTCAGAGCAGAATTTTCAGCTCCTTGAAATCCCTGTCAGGTCTTAGAAATTCAAAAGGTTCCTTGTGTCTCATTATACTAAAAATTACCCTTATAAAAATCTTTTAGAAAAATACAAAAACTGTAGCCATTATACAAATTTTTATTTGATTTGAACTTGGACAAATGGGATCAATTGTGTACTTAACTTTACATGGAATAAGAATCAATTATCATGAAAAGAATGAAATCAGATTATTAAAAATGCTTATAGTAAGGACATTTTAGATGTATCTGCTTAGGTTCTGAAAGCTTCCAATGGTGGAAGTCATATAAATGCAGCAGTGAACCTGCCTGCACAAAATTTTCCTTACAGGAGGATTCAGCTTTGATAAATTATCCTGTATGAACACCAAATAGGTAGTTTGAATTTAAGCACAGAATATGAAAAATACATCTATTTTGATGACATAGTGACAATGCTATTTCCTCCTGGACTTTAAAGTGGTTTCTCACTAGTGCAGTTTTAAAGCCTAAATTCCATTAAATTGTTCATGCACCGAAGAAACCAGACAAAGTGATTAAATGTTTTAGAAACCAAAAATTTTCTTGTTTGTTTTCTTTGGAAATTGCTGGATATAGAAATCTCTCAGGACACTGTATGTCAAGGGTATATAGAAAGACATCATTGTAATGTTCTTTTATACTGCAAAGTCTTGCATGCAGATAAAAATAGGGTTTCATGAAAGTTTTCATTTGTCCTCCATATTGACCAGATGTTCATCCCCTCCACAGTGTTAGCATCTGTGATGATGTCACTCTAACTTAAAAGGAAGAGATTTTACAGATATTTAAATATATTTATTTACCTGGAATTTACCCCCAAATCCTTTCACATTTTTAAGCAATATTTAAGAATTTAAATTAAATTCCAGATAGAGATTCAGAGATTTTTTACCTAATTTATAGGATATTTTATTGTTTCTGTACAAGTTTCCTCATATAAATTTATTCCCTGTAATTCCATTTCCCTCATTTGTAATTTGCATGTTTTCCTAACACTCACAGCATTACAAGGACTCTGAGCTATATGACAACAAAAAGAATATTTAGTTGCATATATTAATGAAAATGGTCAGCCAGAAAACCTTTAAGAATCGAGAGATCTTAGGTGCTCTAGTGCGGCATGGTGTATCTGACTTTGTTTTGCATTCTAGCTAATTGGGTCACACTGTTTTACAAAAGACACAGAGACCAGCATAAACACTCCATAAAATCTGAAGCTTGAATCTTTCCTTCAGATACTGCTAGTATTTCTTTAGAAGTGAATGAAGCACTGCAGCACTTGTAGCCACTTCAGTTGATGATTAGCAACTCATATATCATCCTAATACTAGTAGTTATAACATAATATAAGAGGACTTTGAAGGAGACATTTGTGAACTTGGAGTTCGGTGAGGGGTTTTTTCCAAATAAGACCATAGAAACAGGTTTGAAGCTTTTTTTACTAGTCTATTCCTACGTGTGGTCACGAATACTCTCCCCAATTGAAAAGTTAAAAATCTGAAAATGTTGGTACAGTTTCCCCGCATCTGAGGCCTATAATCAGCAGGACAAGGTGAAGAGAGGGGTTTTGATATATTCAGTGCTTCCATTAAGCAATTAAATTATTTTCCCTTTAGTTTTGTGGTGAGTTGGGTTTGGGTTTTTTCTGTTGTTGTGGGTTGGTTGATAGGTTTTTTTCAGTAACCCAAAGCCTACTGAAATATTTAACTATCCATAAAAAGAAAAGAGAAGGGTGTTTACAACTTAATTGCTAAATAACAAAGACTAGAAAAGGGCTGACCTTCCTCTCTTTTCCTGTTGTTCTCTCTAGAAAGCTTTTCTGCTCTATTACTTTTTCTATTTGTGGATGTTTGGATACATGCAGGCAGGTGTCGCAGGGATAAGAAAAGCACAAGAAAAATGGTAATTTGATACTTTGTAGCCACAATATGGGGCAAAAATCCAAGTAGCTTCAATCAATATCTTTTACGTTGTAGAAAATTTGCTGCTGTGGTTTTTTTACCTTTCTATATTGGGGATGATCTGATTGCTACATACGTACCAACAAAGAGATATTGATCAGGACATTCTGGAGACAACGATAAAATTGTCTTGTGGTTACAATAATTCTTGTTCTTAGCAGGAAAGAAGAAACAAAATGTACATGATACTGCAAAAATTCCCAATACGATTTTTTCATGTTAATTGACATTCATTCCTTGTCATTTCCAGGAATATTTATGTATTGGTTGGCTGAGGTTCAAGCTCACAATGTCACCATGAAGAGCTGAAGAAAGGCTTAGAACCCGTCATTTCAGTACCAGGGAAAACTCGGTATCTCCCTCTTATTTTTACTCCTCAGGTGACAGAAGCATTAGGCAGTGATATTGTTTGTCCAGGACTCTGTCCTTTGGGAGCCAAACTCTCAACAGTGCCAGAGCACCAGCACTTCCTACCTTGGTTCACAGGCACTTACAATGAAGGCAAAGAGAAGATGCAGTGTATAAGTTAGTGTGAATTAGAAAGGCCGAAGAGATTGAATGCAGGGGGACTAAATATGATTAATACCTGTTACTGACTTTCTTTTCTCTCCTTACTGAAACTCCCTGTCAATGAAAATAAAATCCCACCATAAGAAAACATGGAAACTATATATATATATATTTACTTATGTTTAAAATTTTATTCTTTCATTATACTGAAGAGTTTTCCTAATGTACACTGAAATAAGATGTCTACTCCTTTTCTGTAAATTTTCTCATCTGGTATTTTACTTAGTTTTAAGGAGATTAAGTATATTTTCTGAATAACAAGCAATTCCCCACATAATGCCCCTGCTTCAAAGAGAGTAGGGCCACAAAACCAGAAAATTATGGAGAAATAGATGGTAATCATTTGCACTTTCACTGGACTAATCTTTATGCTACCCATCCTGCTTTCTCTGTTGTCTCACAGTAATTCCTTCATAACTGCATACAGATAGATTACTCAGCACCAAAACAGAACTTTCCCCAACCTTGCTCTTCAGAGTACCTCCTGGTTACTTAGCTGGGCTACAATAAGAGTGAAATAGGATGTCCCTGCAAGATGGAAGGAAAAGCTAGTACAGTCCGAAACAGACTATAATTACAAATACAAATGTGTAGTCAGCTCATCAAAGTACTCAAAAATTTGGGTTTTAATAATTTTTTTTCTAATTCACCATCCGGTTTGTTTTTTTTTTAATATTAACATGATGCTATGGTACTTTATTAGCCACTGGGGTACACCTGGTAAGTATAATAAAATGTATTTTACTGAACACTGACCTTGAACATTTTTTTAAAAACTAAAAAGTCATGCATTTTTTTTTCCATTTTATTTCTGAATGCCACAAATATTGCATTACACATGGGGCTGGGGGAGGAAGGGAGAGTAAAAAGAGGATGATGATTCAATGCCCAGAAAATAAGAGCTTGTAGGGTAACTTCAATGCCTTTGGACACACACTCAATATCCCTCTGACTTCCAGTCTCTGACAAGGGTATGAAAGCAGTTAGAATTAATTTCATGCCAAACTGGAAGATAAATCAACTATTTTTGTAATTCAGACTAAAAATCTACTATGTTCTTTATATCTTTTTATACAAAATAAAATAATTATTGGGGCTTTTACCCTGGAATGTTCTGCTAATTTGCTTGTTTCAACACACAGAGGCCTTATGTGGCTTAATGCAGGCAGTATAGAAAAGCAAATGTTATAAAACTGAGTACACAGTTGTATTTTAGAGGTGTCAGGGACACTACTTTACTACTTTCACATTTGCTCAAAATTAGAACAAAATAAATTCCTCACTAAATTAAGTAATTTCATTCATACATCTGATAGGAGACACCACAAAGGTGACCTGGTAAACATATTGACAAAGGGTATATCCTTAGCTGGATTCTCAAGACATCTCTGATATCACCCAAAACCTCTATAATAGTGAGTAGCTGGCAGGATAAAGAAACCTTGATGGCTTCAGGAAAAAGAAACTGTGATAATGAACTGACCTTCCAGGAAAATAGGAATCAGCAATAACTACTCCAGTAACTGATACTGTATGCCCTCTTACGTATCCACAGGAAAAAGGTACAAAAATTAAACTTCTGTCTACTCAAAGAGAGCTTCTCTGCACCAGAGTCTTCCTGGGAATTTCTCCTTCATGATTGGAAAAACTTGATGGGTGTTATAGTAGTAACATTTTGTTTAATATATTTACGGGGCACACACAGAGGCAAATGTTCATAAGCATTAATTTGCTCCAGTAGTTGGAATTCAGTAATTGCTTTACACTAGTAATATATATATAAATAAACGTACATAAATATACTTGCTCTCCGAGTGGTAATATTGCAGTGGCTTGTACATATATACTATATATTTGACTTTAATAACAGTAGCTTCATAGTAACTTGTTGTAAAGACATTCTCAGAAACTCAGACTTTTGTGACCATGTGTTTTGTGGAACACTGAGAATCCCACAGTCATCATCTTCACATACCTGACAGTTGGGGAACCCTCACAGCTCATGATAGTGACCACTACAAAATTATAGCAAAATGAAATGTTAAATTACTATAACATCTAATGGAGAAGAGACTCCTGGCATAGTGGCAGAATGCTTAACGTGTTTGATAAGGTCAATTTCCACATGTTTGATAAGGTCGATTTCCACACATTTGATAAGGTCATTCTCTGCTGTGCCCTTCTAGATAGGGAGTTCTTTGTTGTTATGTACCATTCTACATTTCATCAGACTAACCTACCAAGGAGAAAAAAACAGATTTTTCATAGTATCTTAGAATAGAATCAAAGAATCATTAAGGTTGGAAAAGACCTCCAAGGTCATTGAGTCACTAATTACCAACTTGTAAACTAGACCACAGCATGAAGTCCCATATTCATTCATTTCTTGAACAGTTCCAGGATTGATGACTCCACAGCCTCCCTGGGCATCCCGTTCCAATGCTCAGACACCCCTTCTGCGAAAAAATTCTTCCTTACTACCAACCTGAACCTACCCTGGTGCAGTCTGAGGCCATTTGCTCTCATCCTGTCACTAGTTGCTTGGGAAGAAAAGGTCAACCCCCCATTTGTTACAACCTCCTTTCAGGTAGTTGTAGAGAGCAACGAGGTCTACCCCAAGCCTCATTTTCTTGCCTAAACAACCCCAGTTACCAAAGCTGCTCCTCATAGGACTCACTCTATAGACCCTTCACCAGCTTCATTGCCTGCTTTGGACACACTCCAGCATCTCAATGTCTTTTTTCTATTGAGAGGCCCAGGACTGAACACAGTACCAAAGTGCAGCCTCACCAGTGCCCTGGTCCTGCTAGCCACACTATTTCTGCTACAGGCCAGGGTGCCATTGGCCTTCTTGACCACCTGGGAACACAGCTGGCTCTTGTTCATCTGCTTTCAATCAGCAGCCCAAGACCCTTTTCTGCCAGGCAGCTTTCCAGCCACTCTGTCTCTGGCCTGTAGTGCTGCAGTCCAAGTACAGGACCTGGCTCTTCGCCTTCTTGGATTTCATACTGTTGGCCCTGGCCCATTGATCCAACATGTACAGATCCCTCTGCAGAGCCTTCCTACCTTCCAGCAGATCAACATTCCCACTCAATTTGGTGTCATCTGCAAACTGACTGAGGGTGTGCTCAGTCCTCTAGTCCAGATTGAAAATAAGGATTTTAAACAGGTTTGGCCCCAATAATGAGGCTTGGGGAGCACCACTGTTGACTATCTCTTAAATGGATGTAGCACCATTCACTAGCAGACTCTGGGCCCAACAATCCAGCCAGTTTTATAACCATATCTTAGCCATGGGAGACAGAGAGAATGGTGTGAGAGATGATATCAAAGGCTTTACTGAAGTCCAGATAGACAACATCCACAGCCTTTCCCTCATCCATTAGGCAGGTCACCAGGTCATTTCTTCATTATATTTGTGATTTAAAAAAGTATTGTTTACAATCATAAAACTTTTTTTGAATGGACAACAGCCTTACATAGGAAAGTTAGCTGACTCGTATTTTATGGGCTGTCATTGAGACAAAACTACTGTCAAAGCTAAATTTTCCATATTGTTCAAAATTTTAATTTTACTCCATCCTTAAGATTATGGCACAATTTTTATCTCTAATAAAATATAGGGGAAGCAGTGTTCCCCAGCTTGTAAAGTGCTGCCACGCAATGCTGAGGGAGGAGTCGCATCATTCACCTGAGTAAAGTCTATGTTAGGATTTACCACAGAGGTAGGGCTCAGGTCCCTAGAGGAACAATCACTAAGATAATTTAAAATGCCTGAAAAATATCTTGGTGGGCATCAAAAATAGAACCTTCATTCTGATATGGACTGGATCTGACATCTTTAAATTGGTAGTCCTTCAGAATAAGTTGCAAAATCATAAAGGGACGAATAGTTTTCATAGATCTCCACAAAGTACAAAATATATTGTTACAGGAAACATCTCAAACATATATTAACATCAATAAATAAAGACAACAACACAGGATGAGGCCACTGATTTATTCATAAATTTTGATCTGTTTTCACTTGGTTTATGACCCCGTTTAATCACTATATGTTTTAAGGTTGTCATAACAATCTCTTCTAATATAATTTTTTATTATTATTAAATGATGCTTAGAGGATGGTTCTATAATCTTGTCAATAATCATTTCATCATCTGTTTTTATAAATGAGACCTAGTAGTCAATTTTGGCTACTTCCTGGTAAGATAAATATACTAAAAGTTGTATAAACATGACAAATAAAAATCCTGTTAGAAATGTGCCTCCATATTTCCAGTGATTAATGACAAGGTTTGCCACTCATACTTCATACTGCAGGACGTATTTGTCACTTGCTCTGCCTCAGCCCATCCTGTATCTCCTCCTTGACTATTTGTCCCTCTAAAGACAGATAGTGTACGTGAAGAAAAAACACCTTTATTCTTTCCCATCACTTTGCATACTGTCACATTTCTGCATCATATTATGCTGCATTCCTGCAAGTAAAATAGCCAATCTAGACTATAAACAATGATAAAAATATAAATAAACTACTTTGTTTTAACTATATCTATTATTCAACATTCATAACAAGTCTCTGGAACTGCTTATGATCTAGCGTGAGCTTAAAGATTATATAAATTATTACTTGTGTTTTTACTATCTACCATGTAATTATCATTTATTTTAATAGTGAGAAAAGTAATCGATTAGTGTTAAAGGTTTAAACAAAGTGGGGCGGGGGCTGGGAAGAAATTTTTCTCTCCCTCCCAACACAAAGGTTTGGGGAGATGAAGTGCCAAGACTGGGAACAAAAGACTGCTTGATGACTCTCGATTCCAACTTAATGGTGGGGTGGAGGACGGACAGGGGGGTGGCACTGTGTTTTTGGGTGGCTATGGAGACTGCGACTAGTTTTTCCGAGCTGGTGAGCGAGCTCTCCTTTTTTCTAGCTTGCTTCTTCCTACTTTCCCCTTCCCCCTCAAACTTCTCCATGCACCCCTGGGCT
>JAOXXN010000446.1:73809435-73820620 GCA_026770055.1 Myrmophylax atrothorax | reverse complement strand
GGTGATTCTTTGGGGGAAGCTCCTCTTTTCCTGGTCCATATAAATATCTTAGTTGTCTTCTAAACTAAGACAATTATGTCAGACAGAGAATAGTATTTTTTTGTGTTATTTTACCTTCTGAATTTACCAAATTAATTCTAAATTTTGAACTATTTATTTTATTATGTGAACCATGCACTCAACTGTCTGTTGCCATGTCACATGGGGTTTTTTGTTTTACTTCTTGTGGCTGAACAAGCAGAAAGATATGTCACAGACGGTAGCCCATGTCCACAACTGTGGCATGAAGCAGGTCTCTGAATAGCAATAGAAATCACTCTTTTCATGTCTCAGAACTACTAGTTTCCCCTCTCCAAATCCATCCTTCCTGCTATATAACTTTCTTATAAGAAAGCTTCAGCAGGTACTTGACACTACATTACCCTGTCTTGTGTCAGCTAACTGCTACATGCATTGTTTCCAAAGTGGAATCCATGATGCTGGAACAAGTGCTCAAGATCAGTATACCACATATGGAGAGAGATGACCACTTCAACACTGGATTTGAAATAGTGAGCCTGCTGAAAGAAGGGCTGCCTGAGCTGGATAATAATAAAATGTAATGGAAAAAGCTTATCTTAAGGTCTGTCCTAATCCATGGCAGAAGCACTTCATTCAATGCTGAGTGGAAGCTGCTGGCACGTCCAAACAGGGATTGCAGTCAGAAACACTCCCAGGACTTGTAGAATAAATTGTCTACAGGATAGCGAGAAGGAAACCGCCTTAATGATATAACAGGAAAAAGAAGGGCCTGAGACAGGAAGAGATTCTCTGTTGTCCTTCCCCTGCTAGTTTTAACACTAGCCCAGAAGTTAGCCCTAGTACACATTCACTTCTGACTGTCCTTGGGAGGAATTGCAATTTCCTCCAGGTTTAACCTGCAGCTACTTCCATCACAGAATCAAACCTCTTTCTAAGCCCTAGTTTATTGTGGTGTATCTAATACTTTCAAATACTGAGTTAATTTTCCAATTCCTGTCTTTTTCATCTACTGAAGCTTATGATTCTCTGCTCCCTAAACTCCTTTTTTTATCTATTCTTCTCCACTGCTCACCACTAACAGTTTGTACCTACTAGAAAAGGCTCCATTTAAAATTGTCCCATTCCTCTTGAATCATGTTTTGCCTTCGTCTAGCAATGAGAGTTGTTACATTGGCCTTGGATGAAGCTTGCCTTTCTCTTCATAACTAATTACTCATAACAAACAGCATCAGAATCAGATGATCAAATTATCTTTGACATTGTGTTTTCCCTTCTTTTGTTAGCTCTCAGTTTTAAGATGAGATCAAACTTAACAAGAGCTACACCAGAAATTCCAGCATGTCTTCACTAGCTATTTGTTCTCTTTTCTCCCAAATTAACAGTTTTTACAACTTTTAATATTGTCTAAAATATCTCCATCCAGGGTTTTCCCTCTGTTAAAGCTTTCTGATGCTAAAGAAAAATGAGCAATTGAGTAAGCAATAGAAAGTCATGCTACAATCCCTTCATTTTGAGCCTACTGTATTTCTTGGTGCAGATGAGCCATCCACTAATAAGGTTTTCAAATTATCCAAACAAACTCTAAACTTCCTGCTGGTTCATTTCTCTGCCTCCTTCTCTTTTCTCTTGTTGTCAGCGGCATGGTTCCTTCCATGCTGTTAGACCACCTGTTCAAAAGAATAATAATAACAATACCCCTTACTGTTAAAAATATAGCATTTCTCCCAAGTTAACAAATTTCCCATTACACCACTTTAAAATTATCTTGGCGCAATTAACATTTCCTGATAGATCCCATTGGAAGTATCCAGGCACTATAATGTAACTAGTTAGTCTCCACAGGAAGATTCAGCCAAATCACTTGTTCACACTCGTGATGGGGTCTAAATTGAATTCCACAGGCACAAGCTCTGGCAGAAGTCACAGTTTATTTAATATCTGCCAGGAGTAAGCTGTGCTGTTATGGAAGTAACTGCCACATTCCCTGTACCACAGTCAGCGCAAACAAAAAAGCTCAGTTTACTGGCTATGTCACAATCCAGTACGAAACCCCTTTCCTGCAGCTGGGTTCCCTACAGCAACAGTCACCTCCAACAGAGAGATGGTTACAAAATTAAATTGCCTTCCCTCAAATACTGAACCTAATAGCTTATATTCCCCTAATTACTCTCACTCCCATGGCATCCCTTCCTGGCTCCGGTAACAAGTTGAGTGTGGAACTGTCCTGTCTCTCCTCAGACATGGGGATAAGGTTATTGATATTACCCCTTAATATCTGCAGAGTTTAGTAATGCCCTAAGGTTTGTTTAATTGGGGGAATTATGATATTTTTTTTCTATTCTAGTACACTTTTTCCCATGTGATAGCTTTGGATCTATGTCAGCCTTTTAACAGCATGGAGAACAGTAGTAATCTCCAGCTGTGGGGAGAAATGAAGTGCAGATTTTAGTTCGGTTATGAAAAATACAAATAAACCGTGAACTATCAGAGATTGCTGAGTCAAGATTTGGCCAATGCTACATGTGCATGTATTTGTTTTAAAAAAACCCAAACAATCAAACAACAACCAAATCAACCATGCACAAATCCCATTGTGTTAGAACCTAAATGCAATGCAAGAAAGAGGAATTAATTGCTCAAAAGAATTACAATCTAACTACATTAAGTAGTAGCAGTTCTTTTCATGAACAGAGGACTGAGCAATAGATTGTATACTCAAGGTTTTTGCAGAAGGTTATAACAGAAATACCAGAAGTGACAGAGGGAGGAAATGAAGATAGAATGTCTCAAATTCAACCTGTAATCTTAATCAATCTTATCCTTTCCTTCCTCTGAGGGCCCTGATTAGCTGCACAAAATGACTGGATTCCAACCTACAGCTTATTTTGAATATATTAATGATGTAGGCTGAGGCTACTCCTGTGAATTATGATGAACAAAAATGGCACCCAAAGCAGTAAACCCAACCAACCCATCAGACAAACAAAAACCAAACAAACATGGCATTGCTTGGTTATACCAACATCCTAGTTCCATGAAATACTTACATCCTAAAGATTCCTAGGACAAACAAATGGCTTCCTGAATAATTCACTTATAATGGTGAAAAAAGCTCCGCCAGACTTTATTTAATATGTCCATGGTATAACTTCAAAAAACAAGAATTTCATTCACATCTAGATTTCTGAATTCATGCTATGGCCACCATTAAAGCACGATCAGAAATTACCAATGATACTCTAATTAAAAATCTACCTTTAGCATGATTTAAACTTATCTTCCATGTTTACAAAATCAAAATCCTGCACTTTAGAAGGAATTTGAAGTATCTGTACCTTTAACAGCAAGACATCCAAAGAACAAACTCGGCTATAACAAAAGAAAATGCTCACCATAGTCAGTTCTGGTTTTAAAGGTCACTATTGAAAGTTACAGATGTAAAATGAATCTTGATCTTTTTTCCTTTTTGTAGGCTTTATAGAAATGTTAATTATAACATCAGGTTTGTTAATCTGCTGGAGGTTTTTGGTGTTTGTTTGGGGTTTTTTAAGGGGGGAAAAAAAAGCAAAGTGAGATTGTTTTCCACTGTTGCTTTGTTTAATTTTTAAGTCAGAGACATGTTTTCAAGTTTGGTTAGGAACAAATTCCCACATGTTGTGGGTGTGAGTGGAACATGGAACAAAAGGTCAGACTTCACTTGCCGCTATGTGTTTTTGTGTGGAAACCATTCCCACAATAGGAGAAGGATGTCACCTGAGAATTACTTGCATAGGCATGGAAAAGACTTAGAAAAAAAATACAATTTAAACACAGTTGTGAATAAAGTACCTACCTAGGAGTGATATATTTTTAACTTTTTGTTACTGCTGCTGTAGGCTTGGGAGGGAAGGGGGGAGTATGTGGATATATTTAGGGTTTAGGGGTTTTTTATTTTAATGCTGATGATTGCCTGAATACAGAAAACAAATCCAAGGTAGTGTGTTTTCCCTGAACACTCTTAGTTCCATCCTCTTGGCAGAAATTCAGTATCTATTGCTATTCATTACTATTCAAAATATATGTACTATCTTTTTTATTTACTACTTTCCCCAGAACCACCTATTTACTTCAAATTTCCTATTTCTAGATTACATCTTCTAGTTTTGTGAGGAATTTAACTTCACAGAATTGAGAAAACATTTCCCCATTCATTTTATCATCCCAAGTCATGGTTCTGCAATTTTTTCATTCTGTTACCTATAAATCTTTTCCATTCAAATGAGGATAACTAGAAGCTCCTTAATTGTTAATTGAAACTTAGATTCCTGAGAGACAATAACACTTTTGTTGCATCTTCTGAAAGATATTAATATTGTCTCTATAAATCAGTGAGTAATTGTTCCCAAAGTTTTCTACTGGAGGACTCTCAAGTGTACAATATGATAACAGTATAATTTTCAGCTTAGAATTCTCTCTTTCTGCTGCTACTGGCTCAGATTCTGTTTGTGTTTCTTAAGAATGCTCTTCATGGAGTAATCAGTTTCAGTGATTTTTTTTTTTCCCCTTACAGAGTAACCTCTTTTCTTAATCACTATGTTGAAAGCTTCCTGTATTTCAGATTAGTTTTGAAAACATAAGCAATAGTTTTCTGAGAGTGACTTTTTTGTTGTTTGGAGAAACAGAAAACTTGCTTTTTAGACAAGGTGTGTATTTGTTTAGATCTAGATCACCACATGATGATCAAAATCAACACTTCATAAATATGCTCACAGAAATGTAGACATCCATGTACTCAATGATACACAAGCAAAAATGGTAGAACTTGAATTTCAGTCTTCTTAATAAAAAAAATCTAATCCTTTGAAAGAAAATAGAAGATGTGATACGAAATGAGAGTTGATTTATACAGACAAGAGAAAAGATTAAACTCAGCCTTGTAAAGTAAACGACCCATTTGATAGAGTAGATTACAATACTATATATATAGATTTCCATGTGTTTGTCTGTCTATCTATCTAGCTAGCTAGCTAGCTATCTCTAACCTACAGTAACTAAAGAATGAAATTAAGACATAAAAAATTTTATCATAGGCAAAATTCTATTAATCTGTCAACAATAATTTTTCCATTTTTCTTCTGAATTTAACAACTGAAAGAGAAATATTGCCTTGCTTCCTTCTCTAGGTATTATTTCCTGTGATCTGATATCTGCTTCTACCAAAACCAGGTATACATTCTTGCTTTAAATGAAGCAGAAAGCTGAGAGCCTGTAAGTCCCCATACAAGGCTTTTTCAAATATGAATGGGGTGACACTTTTTCTGGGGTTTTGACATGACTGGTGTGTACAGGAAAGAAGCTTGCAATCTGAATTTTATGTTGTCTTGAGTGTCAACCATAAATAAGGGAAGATGGCTTTTATTAAACTTGCAGAATAAATCATTTCTACTGATTCTCCAGTAGTCAATAAAAAAAGCTCTTCTTCTTGATTCCATTTGGTTGTAAAACTTGGCTGACTGTTGGTTTTTCAGTGGAAACTTGACAAAAGGAACACCTGGAAATATCTCCATCTAATCTCTGAAGTAACTAGATTTGTGCCATTTCAGACTTGTCCAAAACTCATTCTTTGAACTGAACCTGGAAACTACCCATAAACCCCCACAACCTACAGACTCCAAAGACAATGACCTCCCAAGGGAGAAGGCTATAGACACGCAGGCTGCAGCCATAACCATCATGCTTAGCAGACAAATTTCTGATAGATTCTAGATGTAACTGGAGGCATTTCCAGTTACAACTTCCTCAGCTTGATCCTCCCTTCAAAGAAGCAGAATCAATAAAGAGTGGAAGAACTCCTCAGTCACAGATGAATGGTAAGCAGAATACTAACATTTTCTTTTTTTTTCCTGTTCTAATTTTTCTTTTATCTAGTATGCAAATGTCAAAACCAAAAGTAAAGTGTTTGGCTGTTGTTTACTATGTGTTTCTTCATTGTGACCCTTTGGCAGAGTAGTGCAAGTGCTTTACTGTAAAACAGAAACATTTGAAGCAAGATGTAGGATACAGCTAATTAAACAAATATGTAACATTAATTTTAACCATTTATTAATTTTATCAATTTAATTTTATTGATTTTATTTTTTTATTGACAGTTTAAATTGCATGGTAATATCTTAGTAATTCACTGGGACTGTGACCCTCAGAGTAAATGTTCTGAGCCTCCTCTGGATATTGCACTTTACAGATAAGTGATATTGTGTGCTTCGCAGAATCACAGAAATATTTAGGTTGAAAAAGACCTTTAGGATCATTAAGTCCAACCTTTGACTGATTAGCACCTTGTCAGCTAGACCATAGCACTAAATGCAATGCCCAGTCATTTCTTGAACAATTCCAGGGATGATGACTCCACATCCTCACTGGGTAGTCCTTTCCAATGCTTAACTACCCTTTCCATGAAGAAATTCTTCATGACTACCAATCTGAACCTCCCCTAGTGCAGCTTGAGGCCATTTCCTGTTGTCCTGATGCTAGTTGCCTGGGAGAAGAGACTGACAAACTTTTCACTACAACCTCCTTTCAAGTAGTTGTAGAGAGAGACAAGGTCACCTTTAAGCCTCCTTTTCTCCAGGCTAAACAGCTCCAGCTCCCTCAGCTGGTCCTCAGAGGACTTACTGTCTAGACATTTACCAGCTTTACTGCCCTTCACACAAAGAGGGATTCATCTGATTTAGTGCAGGTGATAGAACTAGTCAGTCTCTGGACATTGGAAACAATGGGATTTTCCAGACCACCATTCATCTCATCCTCAAGGTGACATCTGGAACAGCTCAAATGATTCATGCCTTTAAATTCTTTACTTCTCCTGACTGAGAAAAAGGCATTTAAGAAAATAACTCAATGTAGATATCTTTGTTATAGACACCTAGAGTTCAGTAAAATAAATTAACCTTTAGCCAGGTCTGACATATAAAGTTGCCATAATATGGACATACCTCAAAGTATACCACAAAAACACTATACTCACAATTTTGCATGCAATAGCAATGATTTTTCTATAATACTTGTAATTCAAAGGAAAAATGAATAGTGATGGATACACTACAACAGACAAGCAGAAGAAAGAATGGAACTATGCAAAATGCATTGACTGCTACATGAAGGGATGTGACTGAATGGCCTTTGGTGAAGAGGCACAAGCTAGAACTTAACAAAGTATTTATTCTTCTCAGCTCAAGTTTTGTTTTGCAGAGCTCTCAAAGCACACTATAATCAAAAGAATTTTCATGATTTTAATTATATAGAGGCAAACTGAAGTGCAGAGAAAGAAGGATAGTAACTAAGTTTGCTTATTACACTGATAAAACTGGAATAAAATTTCCCTTAGTCCCATTTTGAAGAAAAAACAGTAACATATTTTGTTGCTTATAATCCTGACAAATTTGTTTCTAGTACATTATCAGACAGGGATTTTATCCAAAATGCATTCTTCTTTTTCAGATAAAATAGAGCCAAATGTTTTAGCGTTTGGGGTTTTTGTTGTGGGATTTTTTGGTTTTTTTCCCAGGGGTGAGGGTGGTGGGCAATTGGAAGGAGTGTCTTTATAAAGAAGAAAACACTTCAGGAATTGCTATTCAATCTGTAGCAACTCCATTCCTAAATGCTATTTAAAACTACAGTGATTTTAAGATGCATACTGGAATATTTGTATTAACAGCTTTCTTACAGGCTCTTGTGCAACTGTTAAACAGGTTTTGAAACATCCCTTTGAAAGCTCCCTTCTTCTAAGGAACAGAAATGAAAATCAAGTAGAGTAACAGTCAGTGGAATGGAACTGATTCAATATTTCAGAGAGAAGACATTTTTGATTACAGAAAGCTCCCCATCATACCTGTAAATAAGCTTTTAAATATATATCACTTTAATGTAGAGCTCTTTCTTCAAGATATTGAAACTTTAGAAGGGTTATATCAGAGTGGATAGAAACTACAGAAGTTATGTGTATACAAAAATTAAGAAGTTCTGTAGTATAAAAGTAATTGGTAATTGATAAGGTAGAAATGGTTTCTTCAGACTATGCTATGTGAAGACTTTCAGCACAGACTGCCACTTGAAATACAACATTAGTTACATTAGCAGGGGACTAATGAATTGAGTCATGCCTAGATAATCCTAGCAGGCAATCCATACCCCATGTGGCAAAGAAGGCAAAATGTGTGCAGGTCCTTGCTCTGCTGAAGTTAGAAAAACACTTTTCAGAACTCACATATAACCAGAGAGCTATGACAGCAGAAACAAAATAACAAAACAAAGGACCCAATCTTTCATCAAGGAAAAAATCTTCCCTTGGTCTCTGAACCAAGTGACTGAAGACCTTTGTAATTTTAATCCTTGTCTCCCTACAGTTCCAACTGTGTTGAGCCTAGTGAAAGAATCGCAGGCAATCTTGTCACTCCCTCTATTCACTGAAGAAGCAGACTGGCAGACAGCTTATGGTTTCATAAAGTCCAACACCACATGGTAACATCAGGGCTCTTCATCTAACAAACACATGGGGAGACTGCAGGATTCAAGAGGAGGGAGGTGGTCATTTTCAGTGAGTGTTTTCACATAAAATTGCAGCTATATTTTGCAAGCCACAGAAAATGCACAACTTTGAGAAAAGAACAGGGACATTCTTTCTGTTAAAGGACATATAAAAGCTTTTTTAAGCATATTTTTTAAAAATCTTGCAATGAAACCCAGCTATGCTGTTCCATGTAAATTTCTGCTGACAATATATACAGTATATGTACATCTATAACCCTCAGATTTCCTGTTAAAAAAAAAAGTTTTTTTTTAAATGAGAAAACTGTGATTCAGGAACAGTGAAGGTTAAACATGTGAACATATGTATAAAAGGAAATATACTCTATACTCTTTTGGTCTTCTTATAAACTTCCCAAGCTAATTTCCATAACCCTAGCTTCTACCTCAAATTTCTACTAATTTGCATTCTCCTGTCTCTGACATTGTTTTAAAGGTCCAAGTTTCATGAGACTAGGAGTTACCCAAGTTATTCAAGTATGGATGTTTTATTTAGATATATTGACTTAATAGCATTATAGCCAAGAAACTATTGAGAATTTTTGCATCTTATTGTGCAGTACATTTTAGTTTGCCTGTCAATACTTCATGTGTGTTTTACAGTAAACTACAATTCATCGCTTGTAATGGAGAGCACTCTGGACTCCGAATCCCAAGGTCATGAGTTCGAGCCTCAGTGCGGACCGTCCCCTGGCACTTCAATGCCTCCCTGCCATCCCATCCCGTCAGATCTTGGATGCTCAGCAGGGTCAGCTCTGGTTAGTACCGGGTGCTGGAGACAGTCCCGAGGACTTCCCTGTCACTGTCCAAGCTTGCTCAGCCATGGCAAATGGACCTTAGGACTTAAACAGTGGGGCCAGTTCTGCGCACACTGTGCCTCACCTGAAAAATCCACTGTGCAGGCTGGAATGGCACACCCATGTGGGGAGAGCCCTTCCCAAATCTTTGTCCGTGAAGTTTGGCCATACATACATACAATTCACCTGGAAAACAACAGCTTAAAAATTACTTGAACAACATAAGAATAGACTTGTTTATTTTCAGAGTTTAGTATCATAAAACATCCATAATTATTACATACTTTTCTGAACTTCATACTATCAGTAAGGGAAAATTAAGTGAGAACTTAGGCATTATTGGACCCTCATTCATCAAAGTTTATTAATTAACACATACAGCTGAATGAGAAGCCTTTTGATTAACATTCCCCACTAACTGCTGCATATCATGTTGTTTGGAAAAGTCATGAAAAAATACAGCAGTCTAATAATTACATATAAACCAAAAAGTAAGTTAATATTATCAGGGCACTTTTTTAACACAAAGACAACTTGTAATTTCTCAAACAAGCAGTCAACACTCCATGTCACCTTGAAGGTCCCACATCAAGACTTAGAATGCCTACAATGAGTGTAATTTGTCATGACAGGAAATAGGGAAGACTCTACAGTTTTGAAGGAGCTGTGGCCATCTAGGTCAATGTTACACTGCAGTAGGATTTTCACCAGCCTTGGAGACGCAGCTCTGTCTAACAGATAACCTACAGGCGGGGCCTTTCTGTGTAACTTCACAGGGTTTCTGTTGACCTGTCTGTGAGGTTCTCACAGTCACTCTGTCAATAATGCCCTGTGGGTCACGAACCAGGTTGCTGTAGATGATGCTGAAAATAAGGACTCTGGTATCTACCCTTTGAGCCTGGAAGTCCAGGCAATTTTCAGCATAAGTCCATTCTTTAAGCCAATATTTCCTTAGCCTCCAAAATGGATGGTGTAGGAAATACTATCAAAAACCTCACTATAGTCAACGTACATTATATCCACCAAATACTCCTTATCAAATTAGATAGTAATTCCATCACAGAAAACCATTATGGTGATCTCATGCACAACCTAATTTGCTTTTTACCATTCAAGTAACTGGAATCAGCTTTTGGGAGGACATGCTGACTCTAGTTCTGGGTCCTGCTACGTACTCAGACAGATATTTGCTCACTAGCAGATGCCCATAAAATCCACATGAATGCTATATGTTTAATACATCTTATCTCTACAAGACAGTCAGCAGGAAGCAAGAATCAAGGCCCCAAAAAGGAGAAGTGAGAACTAGACGACACCACAAATCCACTAAACAAGGAGATAGCGCAGGAAAACAAACTTGACAAGGCCAAATGAGAATTTTTCTTCAACTTTTGTGTTAACCTTTAGTCATTAGCAATAGTAAAATACACGCCCACTGGTTGTAGTAGCCCCTTACTGACATAAACCCATTCCCTATACAGCATGCATGGAAAATTAAATGGTTATTATGCCTTTAATGAAGAGGAGAAAGTATATAGCCAATGATGTAACTTTAGGTTACTGCATATGAAGAAAATGTTGATCTTTCACCATTTGAAGTGCATAAAAGCAGGTAGCCGGCACACTGAGGTTCTGTTAGTGTTGTGGGTTCACCTAGGTGGGCCTAAATTTAGGTTTTGACATTTGGACTAGGCCTGGAATTGTCAGGTGACTTGAGCTGGGCTGGGATAGCTGACAGCTGACTTCTTCTAACCAATGATGTTGTATTCCATATTATATTGACATCACCTCAGGGGGGATGGGAC
>JAOXXN010000446.1:73765719-73796995 GCA_026770055.1 Myrmophylax atrothorax | reverse complement strand
ATTGCATTAAATATAACAAAGACTTTATGTAGGCAGAGTTTACTGATATCCATGCACAACACAGAGAATCTCTACCTCTATTTTTGTCTGGAATCTCTATTCTAAGTTATTTAAATGAGGGCTTGTTTGTTTTTAAATTTTTTTTCATGAAATACTAATGTTTGAATGGACAAGTGATTCTCTTCTAACTCTGAATTCCCTTGCTTTTATGTGATTTTAAGACAGATTCTATTTTCTTTTCATGTAAGGATATGATTTTAATCTAAAGCATTTAAAAATAAAAAGGAAAAAAAAAGAAAAAAAAAAGAGATCATTTCCTTTTATATAGACCCAAGCAGAAGAGTGTTCTACTTTCCATTCAATAACAGTGCTTGGACTATATCAAATGCAGTTTTAAAAGTGAGGTCATGATGCTATGATTCAGAATTTGTCAGATGTAAAGCCATAAGGGATTTTTAGAAGATGAAAAGACTAGACTTCTGATGTGACCTGATGCAGTCGAGTAACTCCCAAAGTCACAAGTCAGTTTCTGACTATAAAAGAGACATCTGATCAGATTGTCATGCTTTATGTTTAATGGAGTGTTACAAGGACTTTGACACAAACCATTACCCACTATTTACTTATTCAAAGCAGAAACCTACTGGAAAATTGAACGAAATTATCCATACTTTAACAGCTTTGAGCAGATTGCAATATGATCAAAAATTCTAAAACAAGCCCCCTTGAGAACACTGGCATTAAATGCTCTTGAATTCTTGTATTGTACTTTAATATTTATGTTTTACTAAATAATTTTTAACCTCAGGATGTTAAATAGAAATGTTGCCAATATTGCAATTTAGATCTGCCATATAGGTCCATGTTACAGAAAAACCTTTATTGACCAGATTCAAATGATAATCTGTTGTGAACCTGTTATTCTTTCACAACTTGCTACTCTTGAAACAAAGCTATGTCAGTCAATTTATTTGCTATTTAGAGTACCTTTGGGAAACAAAGCCGTTGTAAAAATTACTAGCAATAACTTCTGTCTTTGATGTTGTTAGGAATTTGAATTTTCAACTAAAAGAGGGTGCTCAGAGAAATCTTGGTCACATCAAACTGCACAGAGGAAATATGCTATTGAATAATTCCTTCAAAGTCTATTGGCTGCCATTCATAAATAGAGAGCTGGTGTAATCATATTGCTTGTCCAGAGAGGGATGCTATGAAATAGTGTAGCAAGGCATGATACCTCTTCTGCAAATTGTCATGTGAAAGGGAGGAGGGAGACAGAAATGCAAAGATTTCTAGTCTAAACTCTATTAATAAGAAATTATTAGCTATAAGTGCTTCCAGACAATCAGGTCCTTAGGTTCCCAACACTGTCTGTCGACTATGGACAGCACACAGGTTGGAAGGGTTTCTGACCTCTGATATGAAGCCAACACTTAATAGCTAGAACTTTCCGCACAACAGCTCCCGAAATAACATTTATTAATACAAATATGTGACAGTTACTGTAGGTTTCGCTTTGCCGGTGATAACACTTAGCTGCAAGATTGTATTTACTTGATAATGAAAGACTAAAAAGAAACCAGCACAAAACACATTTTATAGAGACAAACACACTAAACTCAAGTTACAATACAGCAGTGCGTCCCATTTTCATGACAGACAGAAACTAGCAACAAAGAACTACTAACTAAAACCACAGCCACTTAAAACACTTATCTAGACACTCTTTCAATAACATAGGACAATAAAATATCTTGCACAACACTCTCTCTGTAACACAAAACAAAAGGAAAGAACAGAGCTGCTTCTTATCAACACACATGTTGAAAAAGAAACTGCACATTGCAAAACACAGTTAGTAAAGCAGATGCTTATAAAGTAAGAATCAAAGTAGCTGTTAGCATAAGATGTAAGATAGAATGTATAAAGGAATAAGCTTTGTAAGAAAGCAAGTTACTGCTATTAGTATCAAGGTAGAAGAAAGTAAAGCAAGTAAAGTATAGAAAAATAGAAAGCACATGGTCTTCTTACCCCTACATTGTTCTAGGAGGTAGGAGGAGGCCAGACAAGATGCTAGAAGTCACCCCAGCAGAGACATGGCATATTCCCCTCTCTCTTGCAGTCAAAACTGCATCACTTTTTATACCTTTTTTTCTTCAGGTGGTTGTGTGACTAAAGTCAATCTTTTGGGGGGGTGATGCAGATGCCTGAGGGGAGGTGGCCCCTTGAGTAGTCATAGAAGATATCACAAGGTGGGGTCGTGTCATTATTTGACAACACTCCACCCTATGTTAATCGTATCAGTTTGAAAGCCTTTGTCCTCTGTTGGAGCACTCCTCCTTGGGGGCTGAGGCATTTTCCTCAACCCATCAGGGCTTATCAGCCCATCACCCCACAGAAGTGGTCAAGACATGACTTGCCATGGCCTTGAGCAACCTGATATGATTAGACCTGTTTTCAGCATGGGGTTGGACTAGATGAGCTCCAGAGATCCCTTTTAACCCAAACTATTCCATAACTATTTTATGTCTTTCCCCTTAAATGGAGATAAAGCAGAAGATAACTGTCTTCTCTTGCAGAAAACTGTGTGCGCAGCATCTTGAGCTCAGACATTAACTTATCTCCAAGCATTCCACTGATAATCAGTGTGAAAGCTCCAGAGTACTTGCCTGAGTATTTGTATGCAAAATCCAGGAGATAGACAGATCTAGAGGGTATGGTCTATGCTAACCTGCTTGTGTTCCTGGGCTATTTATTACCAGAGTTCACTAACATCATCAATTCACATTTTCTTATGTTTATTTGAACAATGCTTTCCAATTCCAATAGGTATTTATCTGATGCTACTAGTAGAACTATAATTAAACAAGTGTTACTTCTGATGTGGGAGCATAAGAACCATATCAAAATATTTTGAGAAATTGATTTGTATGGCATAATGTTTGTGCATCTTTAGACTAATAGTGATCAATGTCTGATAAACAGCTCAATAAAAGTGAGTCTTCTGTAGGTACTTAAATACATAAAGGATAATGGCTTTGTATGGTTTGGAAGCAGAACACAGCATTGGACCAGGAATTGTGAAAAGATGTAGATGTAGTGAGGATCTAGGCATGGGCCATGAGCTCACATCTTGGGAGAGCTTGGATTGAACAGTCCAGCTGGATATAAACAAGAGGTCTGACGCACCAGTTTTCCTAAGTGTGAGCAGAAGACTGTGACTAAAATCCTGCCTCTCCATTCATATGGTATAATACTTTTTCTCACCTACATGATGCTTGAACTCAGTAAGTACAGAAGACCCCATGAGAAAAATTCACAAGTTCTCTGCTTTCACCTTGCTTCATTAGCAGGCCAAGTTTTTGTAGTCAAAGTATGTCAGCATCATTATAATAGCTATTGCTGATGAAAGCCAAAGCTAATCAGTGTCTGGAAAATGCTTTTGTAAAGACATTTTATTAAAAATCTGATGAAGTTTTCACCAAATATTTCAAGGATTGTGGTTGTTTTGTATGGCCAAATGGGATCTTATTCTTTTATTGACCACATTTGTCAAATGCTCAACACTTTGCTTCTCTGACCTTAGTGAGTGCTTCAATCAATACTGATTTACTATTTTTTCCTAGCTCACTTCTGATGTTGCATATATAAGAAATTTAGGCATCACTCAGATTTCCCTGATATTAGAAGGACCTATTTATTTCCAATGTTCAGAATTCTTCTGGTCTCTAAAATATCACCCAATGTATCTGCAGTACAGCAGTGTGTACTCATCGGAAGACATTTTTAGCAGTAAAAGACAGTAGCTATTTCTGATAAGGACAATAAAGGTGCCTGATGATTCTATTTTTAAAGTGGAAGAATCCTGTTCTAGGGTATCGACATTTGTCAAGGAGAAAGTCAAAAAGCTTCAAAGTTTTAATAGGAGTTTCAAAGCTTCTGTCCTATCCTGGCTGCATGCAGACTTCACTGGTGCCACATTCAAGCAGCTTTCCTTTACTTTGTACTTATACTATTCTCCCAAAAGACTAACTTTTTTTTAAGAGTACTGGCCTTTGTATTCCAAACAAAAGAGCACAGCATATGAAGATGTTTATCCTAAACCTGATACAATCCAGAATTGCCTTACTGGGCTCACTTGTACAACACTGTTTTTTAGCAAGAAGAAAAAAATGAATTTTGGAATTGGTTAGCCACACTGAAAAAAAAAAAAAAAAAGAATATGGCTGAGACTACACTCACATTTACAACAGAAAGTAAAACAGTATTAAAGAAAAAGCTAAGGCACGCATTTTTGGGTAATGCTGAGAAAAGAAAGAAACTAGTGTACTGCATTTTAGTTGGTATGAAATTACATTAAATGAACAATATATAACTTTCTTGAACGCCACGTAGGATTAGGAAAGGAATGTGAATGAGGATGATATGAAATCTTAACATTTCCATATAGGAACTCAAAAAAATGTTCTGCACAATAGATACGTTTTCAGTGCTGTAAAAAATAAGCTCTTCCTTGGAATGTAAGACAGCATGGTCTCTGCCCCAAAGTCCTTCTAACCTAATTTTAAAACACAATAAAGGAGAGTAGTAGGAGGGAGGAATGCTGGCAAGAATTCTAAGGAGAGGATTACAAGGTCACTTATATGTCAGGCACAAACCTGTGGTTCTGTTATCCATAATCAACTCTGTGTTACTGATTTCAGTTTGCCTTGGAACCCCATTCATGGAATGTGCCACTGACAGGCATTGCAGTGGACATTAATACATCCTCTCAGAGCTACAAAGTTTCAATATATAAATGACAAGAAAGCCAAGAATTCCAATTTTATGCTTAAGAATGAAGACAGGTTAATGTGCTGAATCTCAGAGTTCTGTATGTTGAACTCCAGCATGCACAAAAAAAAATTCCTGTAAGAATACAGATGCTGGTATTTCTTGCAACACTACTCAATGGATAATACTGTCTTCCTAAAGATGACTTTAACTTCTGTAAATAACTTCACAGAACTCCTGATATATATATGATGTTCCCTTCTGGTTCATGAGTTTGGTCAGTTGTGCTACTCTTTTGTTTATGTCATTTGAAGAGCATTAGACTTTCATTATGTGAAATGTATAAAATGTAGCGAAAGGTACTCAGGAGTCAATAGCAAGGTCATAATTTACTATCAAGTTTCTGCTGACATTTACAGACCATTTAAACTTTGCTCTGTTTTATAACGTCAGCATCAGCACAATCCTTGAAGTGCTTCACTGCCTGCAGTGTGGCTGTAATGGAACTTACATGAATAACTAGCAAAGAATTAGTATTCCTGTTTATGATTTATCTGTGCACCAACTGTAAATATTCTAGTAAGAAACACTCCACTATAGAACAGCTAAATTAAAATAAGCATTGATCTGAACCTTTTAAAAAGAAAACTTTCTGTGAAGTATAAGGCTGTAAAATTATATGAATCCTTCATAAATGAATCAAGTTTTAAAATGCTAACTTTTCTCCAGTGATGACAAAGATTGCTCTTTTCTCTTGACTCTGTGTAACTAAGATCATGCTTTTAAACAATTATTAGAGGAAAAAAATAATATTTTAGAATGTGGTAGATATGTTTGAATATTCAAATTGGAATTATTGTGCTCGAATAAAACATTAATGAAGCAGAGAATTTTTTCATGTTTGTATTACTGTTGCAATTCTTAAAAAGCACTGTACTTGGACAGAATTCGATACACCTGAAACATCTAGTAGTGGAAGGTAGCCCATCAATAATACTGACAATATCTATTGTCACAAAAAAAAAGAGCATAAATAGTTTAATATATATAAATACATAAAATTTTCTTTAACTATCTATAATTAAATGGAAGTGTATAAAACGCTGGCAAGTGCATTCTCCATGTATTTGTACCAGATATAAAAAGACTTCCACAGATATACAGATTCCTCCCATTTTTTTCCTCTTGGTGCTGTCCTGATGGTTGTTCATGTTGTGTATTCAGTGAAACCAACCTAAGCTAGAGGTTATATTATAAAGCAAGGGAAAGAACTGCTAAGCCCAGAGACAACAGAGGAGAAGAGGAACAGGAGCAGGAGCAGAACCAGAAGAAAGAGCTGGAATGGTGACAAAACAGAAGAGCCAGAGATACTCATGGTCTTAGAGAGAGAAGAGGTTAACAATGAATAGAAAAATCAGCTATTTGGAGAAAATCTGAATTATTCGAGGAGATTATCAAGGTCAATATTATAGTCGGAATACTCTCTTGCTTAATTGTCTTGTACTAGTGAACCATTATAAAAGAAACTGAGGCACCTTGTCTTCAAAGTTGCACAAGCTGATGTACAGAACATTGTTCATTAGTCAAATGGTACTTTTAGAAACCTGAACTGGACTTTGAATTACACATGATGTTTGGATTTGGTTTGCAAACAGCTGAAATATGTTCACACCTGCCTGCAGATAATTGCATAGAAATAGTCCTAAGCTGCTACACCTTAATATCCAGTGATATCTGTGTTACTGTCTCTGGTCACTTAGCTGAGATCAAAATCAATTATTTCTGGAAGGCAGGCAAGTAAACTCACCCAACAGCAGTTCCGAAAGACAATCAACCTCTAAGAATAGCTGCAAAGTCAAAATAAATCTTGCTTGCATTAGGCTTCCAGTTCTCTTATTTGGCTGATAGATTTGGTTATCTGGTGAAAGTAGATATCTGCTTATGCAAGAATTCAAAGAAACACCTCTCTTTTAGTCCTATCTGTTTGGATCAGAAGTCTTTCTGTATGTGCTTTACATTTTCATATGGACTTTTTGTGATGGATCCAGGTATTCCATTCATTGAGCTCATTTGACCCACAGTCCAGCTCCAGGTTCTCCCTCATTCTAACTCTCAGTAACAGCAGGAAATATTTTTTTTCTTTTATGGTCCTAGTCCTCCTCACTTCTAACCTGCAGATGTGTACTGTTGCATGCAATAGTCTTGTCCTGTTCTAGTCTTGCTATAAAGCACAGCTGATGCTTCTCCCTACATGAACAACACACTTTCTGGCATCTCTTGAGAGAAAAAATCTGATCTTCAACAGTCATAAAATAACCTGTTGTATTATCTAATTATTACAGTTCCAGATGCTATAGTGCAGTACCAACACTGATCCTAGTTCCTTCACTTTTCTTACCTGTCAAATTGAAAAAAAAAAAGTCCATAGTAATGAAATATACTCTCTTTGGTGAATTAATTTAAATGAGAACCTACAATGCAAGAAGTGTCTCTTGGAAGTTGCAAGCTGAAGAAAACTTGAGAGCTTCATCATTCAGATGAATGACTGGTTCAGAATATGGAGAAGAATTATGTCAAGGATATCCTTTGCTAAGTTTTCACAAAGGCCTCTTCCTCATCTCACCATTTCTAAATGGTATATTAAGGCTTCCAGTTTGATGATTTGGCATTTCAGTCTCTAATATGCTGATAGATTGAGTTCAGCTTTCTAAGTAACCTTGTAACTGCAGAAGTGTAATAGCTGCAACTATAATAAAGCCTTTTTTGCTGGGAGTACTGACAGTCATTCAGATTAGTCCAATTGACTGGTTAATATCATACCCTCATTATGCCTTCTGAAATGCTTTGAGCTGTGGATAATTGTGTCTGGTTCTGGAAAAGAATGAAAGTTTCTTTCACAACTTACTGGTTTGGTGGTAAAGCCTGTATTTAATTTAAATTTTTATGGGGCGCCTATCAAATACATCAAAGGACATAGAATGGTGATGCTGCTGTCTCAGTCATGCTTTTTAAGGGTTTATTATACTTCAGTAGGAACATCTGTCATATAGGGTTATTTCCGTTGTCCCAACCAAAACTGGAGGGCTTGGATAGCAATATAAAAGAAAATAATGGGGTTTTCCCACAAGCACAAAAGTAAAAACATCTTTCACTTCTCCAGATCTTCTCTCAGGAAAAGGTCTTCAGGAAAATTCCACTTAGCAGCTTGTCATCGTTTAACCCCAGCCAGCTTCAATTTGTTGGGTCTTTTTGGTGTTTTTTTTTTGGTGTTTGTTGTTGTTGTTGTTTTTATTTTTTTCCCCTTTGGAGGTTTTATATGTTCACTGATTATTGTTGCCAAAACAACTGTTTGGGAAAAAAAAGAAGGAGGAAGATAGGAGGAAAACACCATATGTACAATGTCCTTCACAAATTACTGGGTTGATTTTTATTTATTTACTCAAAAAAATCAAAATAATACCACATACACACAAACACACATTTATGCAAGTTCATTTAGTGCCTTACCCTTACCTTATAACTTAAAGTAACATAATATATATACAGGTAATAAAAGCAACACTTGCTTACAGCAATTTAGCAACCAGTTCCAGCAGTGAGTATCCTCACTGCTCTGAATTAAAGAAAATTATAGGTTTTGTAAACCAGATTACAAGAATCACTCCATGGGCTGACCAAGACCATTTCTTTCTTTTCCAGTCATCCTGATCAAACAGTACTGCCAACCTTTTTTTCTTCATTCTCTTTGGTTTTCCATAAATTAATTTTATCCAGCTCCCAGTGTTGCATGCCTTTAAGCCCTAATAACTGACCACTAGTGAGTTTGTTTAAAGACACTGGACCTTGGGTATCCCTGTCAAGTCCTCTACTACTATCACCTTTCTGTGCTCCTTGCAAATTACATTTTTGTTCTAGTGTCATAGATAGTTAATGTGATATGACTTGCTGTTAATGTATGTTAATCCCAGAATCATAGCACAACTGATGTTGGAAGAAACCTCTGGAGGGCACCTTATCCAATCCCCTTGCTCAAGCAGAGCCATCTATAGCAGATTATCACACACCTACAGCTGATTAATCACACACACAAAAGATACATGTGTAATGCTTTGACCTTGGCTGGTTGCCAGGAACTCATTAAAGCCACTCTCTCACTCCCCTCTGCAACCTGACAGAGGGAAGAACATATAACGAAGTGCTCATGAGTTGAGATAAGGACAGGGAGAGATCACTTACTGATCACTGTCACAGGTAAAACAGACTCAAAGTGGGGCTTGTAATTAAATTTATAGGATCAGAGCAGGAGATTGAGAAGTAAATTAAATCTTGAAAACACCTTCTCCCCACACCTCATCACCTCCTTCCTTCACAAACTCTACCTGATGGTAGGTCATTTCTGATGCTGCTCAGGAAGAGGAGTCTTTCCCCTGTTTCCTGTGGGGTCCCTCCTAAAGGAGACATTCCTACACAAACTTCTCCAGCATGAGTCCATCCCATTGCAATTTCTTTGCCAACTACTGCGATGTGGATCATTCTTCCAGGGGATGCAGTACTTCAGGTACAGGATGCTCCAGCATGAGTGCCCCACAGGCCACAAGTCATACCAGGAAAACCTGCACCAGCGTGGGCTCCTCTCTCCATGCATCAGCAGGTTTCTGCCAGGACCCTGCTTCATCACAGGCCTCCTCCATGATGTCACAGCCTCCTTTGGGCATCCACCTGCTCCAGCATGGGTCTCCATCATGGACTGTAGGTGGATCTCTGTATCCCTGTGATCCTCCAAGGGCTACAGGAGCATAGCTGTTTCACCATGATCTGCACCACTGGCTACAGCAGAACCTCAGCTCCAGCACCTGGAGCACCTCTTCTCCCTCCTTCTACACTGACCTTAGTGTCTGTAGTGTTGCTCCCATATTCTCACTCCGCTCTTCTCTGGCTGCATTTTCATCTACACAACTCTTTTACTCCTTAAATATGTTACCACAGAGAGGTTGCTATCATTTCTGATTGGCTCAGTCTTGGCCAGGAGCAAGTCCATTCTGGAGTTGGCTCTACTGGACATGGGGGAAGCTTCTGACAGCTTCTTGCAGAAACCACTCCAGTATTGCCACTACTACTAAAACCTGGCCATGTAAACCCAATAGAACATGTAAACTCATTTTAACAATAACTCACAGAACTGCACAAAACTAAAGCTGAAACCAGTTTCATGTCAGTACATGATTCAGTCCTTGTTGCTCTTGGTAGTTATGCTTGAGGTAAGGTTGGATTTCCTCAAGTCAAACACTGAGGGGTAGATATAGCCATGCTGAAGGGCTTTCCCCTGGGTTACAGAGGTTGTGTACGTAAATGTTTTTCAGAGAAGAACACTCCCCCTCTGTCTTAGTTTAAGGGAAACCAAAATGTTTAGCAAAACCAGAGGAGAGGATTGCTCCTTCATAACCACATCACTCCTTATTAAATTTAAAAAAAAGGAACTTTAATTAGAAAATGGATATAAGAAGGATAACTGTTCTTAACTACTAGATAGATAGATAGATAGATAGATAGATAGATAGATAGATATGTAAATATAGGTATAACTATAAACAGACCAGAGCAAGCTACTCCCTCAGCCCAGCATCAAAAAAAAAAAAAAGAACCACCTCCCCCCCACACACACACACACAAAAAGACTGTAGGTTCCTCCTGGAGCACCTATATTTATGGACAGTGTCCATGTCACACCTCGGCTGGCTGCGAGGTGAATTCTGTCTTTTTCCAGTGAGGCAGAGAAGAGAGGGTGGACAACTCACGTGGCGCAGGATGGAGCCTTTTTCATGGGGGAAAAGCAGACTCTCTTTCCTTTCTTTTGTTCAAAAAGAAGGAAAAGCTGGGAGTTGAGGAGTGGTGGTAATTCCCAGGAATCTCCTTGCAGTCGAAGTCAGTCCCCAGGAAGAAACAGTCTACAGTGTGTCCTGAAGCAGCTGTGACCCTCCTCTCTCTCTCTCTCTGAAGCTCAGGGTGCCCAGAGATGGAAGGGGGAAGGCAAGGAGTAAAGCCAGAAAAAGCTCTCACCAGCTTAGCAACCAGTGTCTCTTTTCCTGCCGCTGCCCAAACCTGAAAGACAAGCCAGCACACAAGAGAAAAAAACCTCTCTCCCCCCCAGGTGCTGGAGTTCTTTTTCTCCCATCCACCCCACCATTCAGTTGAAATCTGAAAGTCATCAGCCACTCTTTTGTCCTCAGTCCTGGCACTTCAACACCCAAACCTTTATGTTGGTGGGTAAGAAAAATTCTCTGAGGGACTCCTCCCAACACCACTTTCCTTTGTTTGAACCTTTAACATCCTTTCTAAGTTTTCTTTTATAGAATTATAAAATAGTGTAGAAATTTCAGTTAAGGAAGATAGCATCCAGTTCTCTGTATCAGTAGCTGTCTTGGGTCTCCAACAGGAGCACGTAACTTTTTCATTCCACTATATATGAGATTGGCACTGCTTCTGGAGCCACATCATCCTGCCTACAAGTAAACTATTATTTGCAGACTATAAACTACACTGTTGCCTGATCATAATATTAATGGGAGACATGATTGACTATCATTATTTCTACACTCTGTCTCCAAACTGAAGGCATCAAAGGCATTGACAGAAAAAGTCTACATACATGTCATCTGAACAGACCACTGTGTGAGCTGAAAGGCCATCTATATGATTATATGATATCATTATAAAACATTTTTCATTTTTATGTGGACAGGGAGATCTACTACAGTAGTATAATGCAGGCTTCTACGATTAGTGTGTCACTTCTTGGAGGCTGAGACTGGCTGCAAAAAGAGTAATTTTTCAGATTTGACCCGATCACTGATTAATAGGAATATCAGTGACAAGCACAGTCTGATCTGCATTGTAATATGTGCCACACATGGGTGTTCTGTATTCTTGGTCAGACAATACAGCATGTCACTGAATCCTCCGTTTGCCTCTAAGTTCTTGGAGGGTCTCCACATAAAAACAGCTGGAAGGCTTAAGCTCAAGATGTGAACTCCCAAGGCTCATTAAGATATCTGCATACAGAACTGTGTGCTTTATTATGATTCTCAGATTGTGAACAACATCAAGGAGCACTTTGTTCTAGACTGAATCTAGGCATTGGCTCATCTTTTCCTGCATCACTAAATTCAACACAGGCAGTAAGCCCAACTCTTATAAGAAAAGCAATACATTCGTATGTGGTTATGACGGCATACCATAGCAAGTACATAGGCAAGCATGTGGACCTAAAATATGCACAGGTATTGCTCTTTTATAGTCTCCTCAAGCATCTTCTCCATTTCTTATAATGAACACTCTCTCCTCACTCTTTCCTCCTCCAGCCCAGAAACCTGTTTCTTCTTTACCAATCTACAAATCACTATGCAAATAAAGGCTTCACTCTCTCTTCCCTACAGTGGACTTTCTTGTGGATGTACCTAGGCAAACCGATATCGCACATTGAAAATACTGATTAATTTCTAACAGTATAGCCTGCGTAGAATGTCAGTGTATCCTAATGTTGGCTTTTCAAAAAGGTGTGTGTTTTTACTCATATTTAGAAACTCACAAAAATTTTTAAATATTTCTTTTCACAAAAGAAATTATTGTTAAATAAGTAAAACAAACAAACAAACAAACAAAAAACAACCAACCAATATGTGAGTTTTAGTTTTTTTCATACTAACCCTCAGATATAGAAGAAAGTGTAGTCAAACATATGAACTTTTCTAGTCTTGGTGCAGAAAGATTTAAGGAACATGCTAAGCAGCATCTAGACATGTCTTTTGCTGCTGTTCCTACATATCAGACCTGACTCATTCTCTGTGTTTTTTAAAGGAAATATTTTTGACTGGACACTTGATGTCCTCATATGGTAGTCAGTCCCTGAATAGTGAGGCATAATTTCAACTCAGATGCCAGAGGTAGGATGAGCAAAGGATCAATCAAGTCTGCATTCCACGTTTTGTCTTATGGAGCCAGTGTAAAGAAGGCAGGATGTAAGTGATGATCGAGCCCACTTAGCTTTACATTCTTGAAAAATCGTAACTGTTGATTTTTCTTCACATTATCTCTTACTTTTCTGTTTTCACGATAGGGTTGTACTATACCTACTGAATATACATAAGAAAATTCATGACAGGGTATCAGGGTAGCAGTATAACTTACAGTTACTAATGCATTAATAAGAGCAGGCAGTACCCTTGGGATGACCCATGACCTTTCACTAGGAGACATCTAGATATAGTGGATTTTTATACCTGGCTGATTTAATCGTGCCATTAGAAAAGATTTGGGCATTTGTTAGATTTGTTAACATATTAATGAAATATAATGAATTAATTATTAGTCCATTGAAACAAAAAAATGAAAAGGTTAGACTGTTCCCACATGATGCTTGAATTCTTTTGATTTTTTTGTAATAAAATCCAAATTTATTTTTAAATCTTTAATATTTCTTATGTGTTCTGAAGTCAGTTACTATTAGTGAAGGATTTTTGATGCTCTAGAGTTCTCTGGTACACAAAATTCTCTCACAAAGAGAGGTGGCTAAGGTGTCTCTTCACGGTAAGCTGCAGAGAATACAACTTCCCTGAAAATATCTCAGAGCCTTGGCATAACCAAATAAATGCACTGACAATTATTATACGCAACCTGCATTCACGTGTCTGATTTTTTTACCATAAGGATCAGCCTCAATCCTTACTGTGCAGCTTATGGTGACTTTAGTTTTTTCTTACCAACAAGGGAATAAAAGGTAAGGAATTTGTCATTGTCAAATTATGAACAGTTACATAAGAACTGTCTCTAACATTTTTTTTTCATATAACTTTTGTGTGTTAAGTATGTAAATATTTAAATATACTTCTTTAGTAGGAACTGTGCTGTAGCCAAAGTGCCTTACAGTGGGAAATTTCTATGAATAAATACAATTAAGTTAAAAAGCCATGAAAAATAAAGCATTAATGAATATTAAATAAAGATGACCTATTTAACAAGCTGTTTATTTTATTCCTGTTTCAGAAAGGCTCACGTTCTTTGTCTGATCCCAGTCTGAAGAATGGGAAGAATACTAAAAAAATTAAGAATATCTTTACTGTTGTCAGAGTAATAGGCTCTTTGAGTCTAGAACTTGTAATAAAATGTGACACAATCTGCAGGGAAAGATTTGTAGCTTCCAAAATTAGGATAAATATTAAAAACAAGTTACATGAAAAAATTCACTATGTTTGTTTTAAAATAACCCTGGCTCTTTTAAAACCTCGTTCTTCATAAAACTCTCAGGAGTCTTTGTCTTCAGAATTGACAGATAAATGAACAGGACTGCACAAAAACTCTGCAGTGGACTGAAAAAAGGTCTATCTTAAGACTTAAATCTTGTGAGATTAATACTTTCTTTGGAATTATTATGATATGCGGTAGAAGAGAATAGCTGGTTGAAGGATGCATCTATTTTTGTTTCCTAAATCCAGCTCTCACAGAGAATAATTCTTTCAATTTAAACTACATAATCAGCAAAGATAATCAAAAAAGGTGGGAGGGATAAGAAAAGGAGGAAGAGGTGCAGTTTAAATATCCACGTAGAGAGAGAGGAGAATGGATCTGCATAATTTATAACATATGAAGACATGGTCCCCAAAGTTATAAGATTTCTTCTGTCAGAGACAGATTTTGATATCCCGCATGGTGACAATCTAATCTGTGGATCCTAGAGCTGGAGACAAAACAGTAAGCAGTATATGCCCAACATGCAAACTGAAGCAAGTATGAGAACTGGCATCTGTGATGTTACATGTCCTGCCTGGAGAAAACAGACTCTTCTCACTAGCTTTCTAGTGGAAACTAAGCCACTATGAAGCCAAGAATTCAAGAATTACAAGATTACAGTGAGGACTGGAAAAATGCAGAGTAATTATCTGGAGGAAAGAAAGTTGCTGGGCATGAAAGTACACTCAAAGAGAAGCACCTGGGGAGAGGTCCTGGCATTTTTTTTTCCTGACTCACCCAGGCTGTAACATCAGGCTCCCCAAGGTTTTTGTCTCACCAGTCCAAGGACTCATGTATTCTTTTGGCCTTTTTGTGGCCTGACTAGAAGAGGACATGAAATGAAATTTGTCTCTCTACTGTGATTCCCATTCTCAGACATCATAAGCAACCTGTAGCCTGCAGTGTAGGGATTATGGTGGTGATGTGGTGGGGGACAGAGGAGGCAGATGTGAACCTTTGCACACTACACAGAAGTGAAAACTCAGATTTCCTGTCATCAATAGCTGCCATACGGATATTTTTGTCATCTAGCTGTTCCCAGGTCCACATCTCAGGCAACTGAACTTCTCATCATACCTGGGTTGATATTTTCATCCTGAGAGGACCTTGGTATGTGACACATGCACAAGATTTGTCCTAATGACCAAGCTGGTTTATTATAAACATGGCAATTGGCTGCTCTGTAAGCCTGAAAATAACCTGTTATCTTTCCAGAATTCCTGAAAATTTTATATTGTGCCTCAGTTTCTCTATATTTTTCTTTAGTATTCATATCTCAGAAGTAAGGCAGAGCTTTTTCATTCTAGAAAGATCTAATTATCCAAATAGGATGGAATTGGATTTTTTCCTTAGATTATTTCATATCTTATCTTGACATTTAGTTCAGAAATATGTCACAACAGCTAAAATATGACATTGAGATGGGAATTTGTGAACTCTTTTGAAGCTACTCATATCTCCAATTATAATTGCATTGTTGACTTCGGTAGCATGGTTAATGTGTGTACCTTCACTTTCCTTTACTGTAGATATAACTTATAAGCTTATCTGTATTGTGAAACTACTGTCTGTGAAGACTTTCAATACCTGATTATAAATTGCTCCTGAGAGCCTCATAAAAAAAAGGTGAAACTTACAACCAGTCTCAGGAATGATTATTATCATTAATAATAATGAGATGTGCTATGTTTTTATAGCAGTCTTTTTTTTCTTCCCTTGTTGGATTAAGAAACCTTTCTGTAGTCTTTGTGGAATCAGAGATATGGAAAGGATTTTGGGATCCTTCAGATGAAAGGGACAAATAAAAATGTGACATGGATGATCACAGTGTTAATAATGTCATTAAATATTCAGTAACCAAGCATTTATAATTGAGTGAGGGGAAAAAATTACTTTGTGCTACACTTCGAGATCAGATTTGCTGCTTGTTGTGAACAGGGCAGAACAAGCTAAGCAGGCAAAGGTGGCAGTGGTATTCTAAGACCTCTGATTTTCTCTTTATTGATTGCTGTTTCTGACTAAATGTCATTGGCTGCTTGGTGTTTTAAAACATACTGGTAATAAAACAGAAGGATACGAGTATAGACATAGCAAGTTGTTTCTTTTTTCTCTGTTCAGCCCTACAGTTCATTCCTTGGTTAAGGCAACACCGTGGTGACAATCAGCATGCAGCAGAATGCAATGAAAGTGAAGAACCATGGGCAGAATATGAAAGAAAGATGCCTTCTTTCGTTGCACTGTAAGTGATTGTCAGATAAACACAAGCAGTGTCTTTGAGCTCTCTCACAACACAAACAATCTAGTCCAAAAGCCTGAAAGTTTCAATGTTCAACTGAGGAAAAGTTGCAATGGAATTTTAATGAGACATGATATCTATCTTTCTACAACTCTGCTGAAAACAAGATACCTATTACATAAAGTTATTCAATAAGCTGAAAATCCCAATGGTCAGTATGCAACATTATTGAACCAAAAGTTCACAGTTGTTCTCGTTTTTTTGGTTTTTTTTGTTTTGTTTTGTTTTTTTGTTTTTGGGTTTTTTTGCTGTAGAGGATGGAAATATAATAGGTTATTTGAAAACATCTAAAATCTTCCATAGTGATAAAAACATTCACAACACATTTTCTGTTTTCCCCATCAAATCAGGACATTTACTTAAAACTCTAGTAACAATATAAATGTGTAAATGTCCATACTTATAATTAAAACCTAAAAGGGCATGCAGGCAGAAAATTTGTTTTTAAATTAGAGAGGGTAATCTATAAAAGGGAGCAAAGAGAGTATGGTGGTGTGTGTCCAGCACAGAAATAATTCTGCAAATATAAAATACACTTTTTAAACTACACCATGTAGTCAGTAAAAAGAAAGAAAATTAAAACTCTGTGGTGATACACAGAGTAACATACATTAGTAAGGTGAAAATGTGAAACTACAGGAGCAAACAGCCTAGGGCCTAGACTTATTGAACTATTTAAGTAATCTGAAGACTGAGATCATACTTTAGGTTAAATTATTAAGGAAAAAGCTATGATGTCTCCACTAGTGATCATGCTAGAATCTGTGCAGTTCAAGCATCAATATTATATGGGATTAGGGCGGTCCCGTGGTGTAAAGGAGAGCACTCTGGACTCTGAATCCCAAGGACCTGAGTTTGAGTCTCAGTGCGGACCGTCCCCTGACAGTTCAATGCCTCCCTGCCATCCCATCCTGTCAGAAGTCGGATGCTCAGCAGGGTGAGCCCTGGTTAGTACGGAGTGCTGGAGACAGTCCCGAGGACTTCCCTGTCACTGTCCAAGCTCACTCGGCCATGGCAAATGGACATTAGGACTTAAATGGTGGGGCCAGTTCTGCGCACGCTGAGCCTCACCTAAACAATCCCCTGCACAGCCTGGAAGGGCACACCCACGTGGGGAGAGCCCTGCCCAAATCTTTGTCCGCGAAGTCTGGCGATACATACATACATTTTAGGGGATTACCAATTTTTACCCAAAGTATTCTGATATTTTTACCTGGTATAATAGAACAGAAATATGAGAAAAAAAGGACTTCTTGCAGTGTGGAATATTTTGTCATTCATTATTTTGATTGTTTTCCCTGCTTTATTCTTTCTTTTGCTTTGGTTTTGTTTTGTTCTGTTTTGGGTTTTTTGTAATCTATATTAATGAACAAAGTATTTATTTCTTGTAAAACCAAACAAAGAAAAAATTTATATCCCCACTGATTGATTTTCCAACTCTACCTGAAATACAAGGAAAAGAAAGGCATGGTAAGGCAAAGGGAAAAAAATTAAAAATGCAGTTTTAAAGATTTTTCACATGCAGGCATTGTCTTGCAGTCATCATATTCTGAGCCCAGTTTGAGAGTCCTGAGATTTGCTACTTAGTCTAGAAATTACATTTTTATACTTAGCAATAGGAGTCATTTTTACACTCTGAAACAAAAAGTAAATTCTTCCAGAACAATACTTCAAAGTGATGGAGTATTGATTATATACCCCAAACTTTATTCAGAAAAAAATAAAAGCAAAGAGATTCATAACCTCAGCTCTTAAAAGACCTTGGACCAAATAGTTGTGGAGTTCAATGTGCATTAAAAGACCTTCTTCCCTCTTTCATTTATATTCCTCAGATGAAGTTTGAATTTCTTTTTAGTTGGTAAGAATAATGTTTTTATTTGTAGACAGCATTAGATGGATAAAGTCCTTAACTATTCAAAGCTTTGCTTTCAATTTCTATTGTAAATGCTATTAAATGTATACGTCAACAGGCTGCATTTTGGAAACAGATGCAAGAGACAACTGCCTGCACACCAGCACAGTTGAAACAAGGACAGCTTTAAGCTGGAGTCTGCATAGCTGTGGCTAGTGTTACACTGATTATGCACCATTAAAACCTTCCTGAAAAATTATGTGTATTATGTGAATTAAGTTAGTTCACTGCAGATAGCAAAACTCCTAAATCAGGCTAAGCCCTTTGGTGGTTCCTATATTTGAAATTCAGCTTTATTACCTCTGGTAAATGAAAGAATTTCTTTTTTTCTTTCAGTTCTGTCAGATTACATGATTCCATGAGAATCATCAGAGGCTGGATTCTGAAGTTACATCTATGCTAATATATTAAATAGTCAAGGGTCCATTCTCAGTCAAAGCAGGTGGCTGGCACACCATAGCTTGTCCCCATAAAGTTAATCTTCCTTAGTTCTAAATCAGTGTTGGCCCACTCAGTTTCCACTGTCACTGCACTGCCTGACATCATTGTGAAAGACCAGTCTACAGATTTGACACTGTACATGACAAGACACTAAATGCTTAGACATATATCCTAGTAAGAGGGGCTTGCCAGTTAGCAAGTACCATCCTTTAAGTGTTGCCTTTGTCTAAGTTCAGAATTGCTACATGCAACTCCACTAAAGCAGACTTTCATGTCACCTACAGAATGCCTAGTGATAAGCTCACTATCTATCAAATTCTGCAGCCATTGTCTGCAGATTTCATTGTTATTGTCACAATGCTTATGTGATTGCAAAGGGAACAAAAAGAAACTAAGTAATCAAAGTGTCTACCAAAATAATGACTAGTCATTTGGTCTTTTAAAGGGAGTATATGATTCATTCATGGGAATGAATACCAATCTATTGTGTCGCCAGTTTTTATTATATACTATTGTTCTTGTTTCCCCCCAAAAAATCTTGTTTTGTCCATACTAGATCCCCATCTGCCCTCTTATTCACTACTGTGCAATGAAAAATAATCATATATACTGGTTAGTGAATGTAAGATTTCACTTTAAGCCTATTTGATTTGTGAATACTTAATAATTGAAAATGGTTAAGTGACAAAACTATGTATAAAAATTAAGCTTATAAATGCCAAGGGAAACTAATTCAAAGTATTTTATATTATATTTGGCAAAGCTTGAGGTTCTCAAACTGTTCAGAAATCATTGTTCATTTTAAAAGACATATAACTAACTATAGGTTTGATTGCTAAGATTTCTTCCCAAGAGCAGCTGCAGTTTTATGTATGCATTCCAGATTCCACAGGAATATATGAAAAACAAAGTATAAGAGTTGAAAAACTTCTAAATAAAACCCTTAGTCATAACCACACTATACCACAGCATATTTTTTCATAAAATCTCAATATCCATAATGAACTTTTTCTGAAAAGCATCATGAACAACCAGCTACACAGACTATTATATTCCTCACAGTGTCAGTTGTTTCAAATCCATCTTTATCTAAAACAAGATAACAATGATATTAACACATTCTTTACCTCATGAATACTAACATCAAATAAACGAAAATAAAATGTGTTTTTTAACAAACAGTAGAACAACTAAGATACATAAGCAGTAAGAAAAGCAGGGAGAGAGGAAATAAGCTGAAAGCTTTTGTCTGAGAGTGATCAAACCCAAATGCTATTTTCCATAGTAATATGAAAGTCTACATCAATCAATACCCTAGTCCAATTATTTTTCACTCTCATCCATTGCCTGCTTCAAACATTTTTAATCACTGAACATACTCTTTTAAATGATGCAAGCATGGGAGGTAATAGCTGAATTTGCTTTACCAGGCATCCAACTAAGAACAGGCAGCAAAATGAAGGAGAAAACTCAGCAAAAGGGCATTTGGAATTGCATTAATTCACTGTTCCTTCCAGCTGAGATTGAAAGTAAGCTACCCACTGTCAAACAGCCATGATTTTGTTTTCACTCTCCCACTTCACTTTTTACTGAAGAAATCCTCCAGCTCTCTTGAATTTGTCATTAGTATGAGTAAAAATATATAATTGGATATGGATTTGGGAAATTACAGCACCTCACAAGGCATCTACAATTAGCTAAACACCACATATTTGCAGTAAAAATAAATTTTCTAAGCATACAATTTAATTGTTCCCTGCACTAGGTATGTAAAGAGAAAAGCAACATTTGTGCTTATATTTTGCCTGTTTTTTTCTAAATTTACAAAAAATGCAAACTGTTTTTTTCATTTAGACTCATGCTTGCAGTGTTCTATATGGAAATCGTCGTAGTCGCAACCCTCGTTTGCATTATGTCTGCAAGATAACCAACAGAAGTGTATTATTCCTATAATGATTTGAAGCTTCCTGAAAAAAATGTGCCTGTGATCAAATCCCCAGGAACTTGTATGGCCCCTCTTGTGTGTATTAGGCGGTAACTGGAGGGATGCTCAGGCTATAACTTCACAGTGCTACAATTTCATTCTGCCTGATTACAATTCCCATATATATTCACTCATAAAAGATAAGAACAACTTATTTTTGGTCAAGAGATTTAAGGAGAAGAATAGTACTTGTATGCACACTTCAACAGAAATGTAATAAAAACATTGGCATTTTCTGTTCTTTTTAACAAATGAAAACTCTCTTGGACACATACAATTACTGTACAGCCAGTATATTTCCAAAATGCATTACTGCATTACTATATATAAAACAGCATTGTATACATGTTATTTTGTGGGCTGACATAATAGACAACCTGGAGATAAAGCAAGTCTGACAAATTGGCAAAGCCTGGATATATAGGGGAAGACTGACATGTAGAATATTCTTAAAATAAAATATGGGCTAGATTTGAAAATAACCTTGGGAATACAGGGCATGTTATCATATCAGACAGACCTCATTCTACTCAAGGTAGAAATTGTGTCATAAGGTTTTCTTTATATATTTTTTCACTCTTTTTGGAGAAGTGGAGAAGAAGAGACTGATATTTTGTTTAAAGCTACCAAATAGATATAAACAGAGAATAGCAGGAGTAGCATGGAAATCATGATGGTTAGGGGATATGTGAGCCAGTTTGCAGGCAGAGGCAATAGAATCATTAAGGCAGCTGATATAGTGTGACAAACATTGAGAATGGGGAAACTGAGCCACAGATGAGCATGGCTCTTTTGCAGTATTTTAGAGAATATGACATAAAAATTCCATGAAAACAGTTTCAGATTAGGTATTTCCACTCTCCATATGTCTTTGACAGGCAAGAAAAAAGGAAATTATTCCAGTGGCTTGGATGTTCACATGCAAATACCAACTGTAATCAATAGGATTTGACATTTAGCAGACTGTCTGACACTCTGATACCCAAACAGTGGTTTAGAATTAATAATTTCTTTAACAGAGTGTATGACAACAGCAGAACAACATTTAGAACATGGGGGCTAATCTTTCACAAGCCACTCACAAAACCTTTCCCCTCTTCTTTCCAGTTTTCCACATGATTTTGCACAATAAATCACTAAGTTCAAATCTATGTTCTTCACAATCTTTGGAGACACAGTCTCAAACTGTCTGGGAAAATTTTTTGTACACTATTCCTTAGCGTATTTACGAAAAGTCACTTGTAGCTGTGAGTAGTGTTAAAGCAATTGTTTATGTGAAAATCCTTTATTGATTAAGAGGCAAGAATTTTCTAAAAACGATTTTGCTCCATAAAGATGCTTTCCCTTTTGTAAGCATCTTCATGAAAGAAGCATCAGTTAATATACTTATCAGTATCAATACCAACAGCTTTTTTTAGCTGCTAGGAAGAAATTTTTGTAAGGACCATTAAAAGTATGGTTTTTTACATTGCTCCCTTACAGGAATTAGGGCACTTTCTTGCAGGAAAATATTATAATGAAGATGTAATTAATTTCCCTGAAGTTTTTTCTTTTTTGAAGATTTTTTCTTAGTGGTTTCAACAGGACGATACTGAAAACATGCAAGTAGAAGCACATGATACTGTTGCCTGAAAATTTTGTGAAAAAAACTCCAAGACAATTTTGTTAGAGATAAGTAGGCAGTGGCTTTAATGAGCTATACTCATCCAGGAATACATCAATGCACGCATGAGCAGACTCTAATTTCCATGGCTTTTATAATATGGTATATCCAACCATTATTTTACATATCTCCCAGTTCAGTCTTGTCCCTCCCCAGTGCCACCCCCTCAGGATTTGAGTAAGGGGTCCATGGGACCCCTTCTTCATCATTTTCGTCTTCCTCAGACTTCTGGAGTTCTTCCAATGTTCTGACTTCTGGGTCAGTCTGCCCCATGTTTATGTCTCCTTTTGATATTATTCAGCCTTCTGGCTTGAAAAGAGTCTAAACAGCTAAAAGAATTTGAGTTATTGATATGGGACAGCGGTTACAATAGACGAACATTGAACTTAAGCTGTTAGAAATATTAACACACTAAATTCGCCTTTACTACAGCTACTGTATTCTTAAAATCTGAAAAATGTGAAAATCAAAAATCAAAAACTGCATCAATACTTACCATTTAAATGGCAGTATGAAGTTTCTAGAGTGGTTCTCTCCTATATATGAGTACTCTAGATTGCATATGTAGCACCATCTTACAATTACACTGAAGGCAAAATTTCTCTAGGTTTTTCCTATGTCTTTTGAAATTGGAGGGAAGTCTTCCACTGACTGTGGCTTGGCTGGCCACAGACAGGATATAACTGTGTACAGAGGGTTCCTTTATTTTAAATGTTACTGTTTAGCAGTTCTGCCAAGATGGGAACAAGTACTTATAATTGTTTTAATTTTTGTTTGCTTTCTACATACTTCCTCAGACAATTTTTCATTTTTTTTTCAAAGACTCCAACCAGGTGGATGTGTCATTAACCTCAAACATGGAACTTTGTCAGAAACACTTTTAAAAGGAAAGATAGCTTTGTCATTTCATTAGAAAATTTGCATTAGAGTTCAGAAACTGTTTTATCTGAATCCTCCTTTAATCATCAAGTTTGCACGGTCTGAGGTTAAAATAATTTCCTTTGCAGGAAATCCTGACACCTGAAGGCTTTGTCATAACATTAATTTAGATACTGAACTTGTGATGAATTTATGGGAGAAGAATTTTCTTTCAAAAAACAAGTGTGGGGGGTTTTATTTCTAGAAGAATATGCAGCATGCATTTACATATTTCTGATGAAATATATTAATTTTTATGTTGTTTCTTAGAGGCTTTAAATAACTTTTCTCTCTTAGCTTTTTTTTTTTATTATTTCATCTCTTCTTTATTGGTATCTAACTCTCTCAGGGTAATAAGGTCATTCAAATAATGAAGTATCTGTCCGTCTTTTTGCTTCCAAGGTTCTACCCTTACCCTAATGAGTAACTTCTTCCCTGGAAGGATTATTTCTTTGGAGGATATGTCACTGCTCTCAGTATCTTAGGAATCCTTCAGTGTTAATTGTGACAACTGGATTTAACCATACAGTTACGTTCTTTATATTTGACTAATCAGATACCCTATAAAAATGCCTTTATACTCAGATTTTTATGAGACTAGAACTCTTGTGAAAGAGGAGATGTAGTATAGATGAAGTGAGGTCTGAGTTCAAATAGCAATAAACCCTTTTGAATGCTGATCCTGGTCCACCCATGCTCCAAGACTGCTGTATGCAAATCAGCTCTTCCCTCCAGGATTTGCATCCACATTTATCATGACACTGCATGAGGTAACTAGGTCTGTTCAAATCTGTCTATAAAGCACCATACAAATGTACTTTTGAATGCTAAAGGCTAGAGAAACCTTGGCATTTAGATTATTATTGCACACAGTAACATTTCAACATTTGACAAGGAATTCCTATGTTGGGGAATTATTTTCCCCTTAATGTTATTTTTTCATATAATTTTTAAGACTACAATTATTAATGTATAGAAAAACTTGAAAATTTTTAATTGAATTATTTATGGGAGGAAGTCTCTCTATAGCTCAAACATTAAAAAACCCTTCAATGTAAATCATCACTAAAACAATGTCTTCAAAAACAGCAATTGAGAACTTTTGCATTTGTAACTGTATGTTTTAGCTCAGACATGATAAAGAGCAATGTAAACACCCCAGAGAGGAATTCACAATTCAACAACAAAAAATAAATGTGGAACAATTAAATAGAAAACTGTAAAGGTCACTATTTTCTTTTTTTTCCTTTTTGGGGACTTCCCTGGATAAATCTCTTTCTTGCAATCAGCAAATGTGTTTGGAGAAAAAGCAAACACATTCTATGAAAATGTAGATAAAGGACAGCACGTGTGTGTCTATGTGTGCATGTGTGGGTGCACTTAATGAAGAACAACAAAAGGTTAGAGATTATCCTAAAACCAGAATAGAACATTTTGTTTGCAGCAAATTAAATTAAACTAATAAATATGCAAATCAAACTATTATTATGTAAATTATACACTTTCAATATTCTGTTTGTTGGAGAACCATTTCAACACTTTCAGCTAAAAATTATAGTTATCTAAGTATCATGGATTTTAAGAAGGAATTTCTTGACAGCTTATGAAATATTGGGAAAATATAATTTCTTTATCTCTTTATCATATTCCATCCTACAATCACCTTAATAACAGATCCAATCATAACCAAAATGCTTTTACGAGAAATTAGTGCAAGAGCTGTACATGACAGTTACATTGTCTTTAGCTTCATTCATCATGGAAAATGTACTATGAAATGAATCTGGGCAAACAGACAATCTTTGTCACTTTCTTTCTAGGAAATCCTCACCTGGCCAAATCTTCCTATCTCTCTCTCTCACACACATGTGATAAATACACATAAATACACATGGTCTCTTTTTAACATTTCCACTTGAAGGAGAAATGGAAATACTAAAACAAGAGGAAATTTTTTAACAAATTCTCTTTATTTCATTGACATCCCTTTTGCCTAACCATGGTGTCTCTTCAAACATTTCCATAACAAAATTAACAAGTATTCATAACCCTACTGAGAGCAGTTCATCTAAGTATTGTCATTTAATTTTTCATATGGAAGAATTTAGCATTGCTGACTTGTGCTAGGGTAATGGAGGACAATCTTTGTTCATTGCAAGGATAACTATATACAACATTTGTGTAAAGTTGCAATATCAGTATTATTCAGTATGAGAATTAGAAAGTAGCCCTTTGGATTTGACAACCCTTCCACACTAAATTGTTACACAGGTGAAACTGGCCTTTCTGCTTTTCAGTGATGTTTCAGGCAGATCCTATTAGCAAATTTCATGTTACTAATCACTTTGGAAGATCAACAGATCAATGCCTACTGGCCTTTTGATGACAGTTACCACGTTAATTAGTAACATGAAACATGAACACAAAGGGAATATTACCTAGAAGAGTCCTGACTGGAAATCAAATGCTACATGCACAAATTCTCTGGTTCTACAGGAACAAGCCAAAGACTGCATCATTTCCAAATTTGCCCATTTTAACTCACTCTTGTCTAGAAATTATAAGAAATGCTCATCTTTCTCCTGTTTCATGATGGATAGTGTGAACAGAAGTACTGCAACATCAAGGTGTGATAGTCTTCATAATGGGAAATAGAATATTTCTCGGTTCAAAATGTGCCTCTAGGATCTTTTCTGTAATTTGTATGACCTGACAGGACAATTAAAAAAAAAAAAGGGTAAAGAACACACTGTCTATTACACTCTGCATATTAGAAATCTCTGCAGAATGTCCTGATCTGCTGCCCTGCATAGCACAATCTCACCCTGCACACAACTAATGGGCTCATGCTGAAGAATTGATGGTGCAGTTGATGAAAGCTGGCCATCAGCTCTCAAGCTGGAGAAAAAATGAGGAGGCATGCAGCAACAAAAAAGCCATTAACACTTCTCCTTCTCTAGTCTAATATATACTACATGAAATCTGCTTGGATTCTGAAGCCTGGAATGGTGTGTGGAAATCACAAAAATTCAGCTTTAAGGCTGCACTTTCTCCAGCCTGCCCTTACAGCAATAAAGAAAAGCTTATGACTGTGAGAGAAAGAACATACACTTCTAACAGGAAACCGTACTGTCTTACTTCCTATTTTTAATTTAGTTAATATCAAAATAATGCACAGACTCTATGCTCCTTTGCATACTACTTAACCTTGAATCAGATACGCAATAAGAAATTTGGAATGGGCTCTGAATTATTACATCCACTTTTTCTCTGTAGGAACATGAAAAAGAACTTACTCTCTGCCATAGAGGAGGATATATAAGTGATGTCAGTAAACAACTTTGTTTAAAATGTTCTCAGCTGTGGGACTGGAATTTCCTATGTAGTTTTCTATTGCCCAGACTACTCAAGCTTCATTTTGCAAGGAAAATCAATGACATTTCAGTGAGGATGACAATTAAAAGTGTGATTTTACTGTGTAAAGTCCTACTTATCAAACTGCCTGCAGGGCATTTATTATAGAATTTGAGATCACCAAGGACATTGAGAGCTTTGGATGATGGAAAAATGTGGTTATTAAAGCTGGATTTACATTTGCATAACTAAGCAACAAAGGCAAAAAAAAAAAGAAAAAGGGAGTTGAAATTTTAAATTGATAAATCACTCTTTTAATTAATGAGTCTGAATAATACAAGTGTTGATTTGTCACCGCTCTCTTCTGAGACTTAAAATAGAGATTTTTATTAGTAAGTGGCTGAAAATTGCTATTGTAGCTTTGAAAGGAAACCAGACATGGCTTTTCCAGCAGCAAATAACCCTGAGCAGAACAAAGTTTGCCCACATATTAATTATAGAAAGTCCTGACACTTTCTAGAAAGAATAATGAGCATTAAGATCTAGAGATACACTGTTGCCACTAATGCTTTTAACTAGCAGAGAAGGCCCAAGAGTCATTTGAGTTTTCAGGGAGAAACACAGGATGGACCACTGCAATCAGAGAGGCAAGTCTGTAATCAGTGTATGTTTGAGATTATAGTGGAAAGATAATAATCAGTGCCTGTCTCTCAGGAAAACTGTTGACCTGCACAGCAGGCATTGGATTTTACTCAAGAGGCAGAAAAGCAAACAGTAAAATGTAATTACTACTTAGAGATGGAATGGAGGGATAATCACAAACCAATTAATACCAAAAAAGCATAACTCCAGAAGGGTCAAGTATGAACCATACAATAAGAGTAAAATTTAAAATGTAAAAATATATAAATGGCAGGGAAAAAAAATGTGTAAATTAGTCTTTCACTTCTGTGTAGAAGCAGAAGGCAATATGGCCCAGCAGGTGTATCTGATAAATAACGAGGAAACCAAGACATAATATCAGACTTCAACATTACATATTCAGCCAAAAATTCTTAGGAATTAGGAGTTAGGCATGATTTCAGTTCTCCACATGCACTTACTCTATGTCTTCTCAGGTCACCAGAAGTAAGATTTTCAAAGGTTCCTTAAGACCCTAGACAGCATTGCCCTGCAATGAAATGTAAATCTCTGTTCCCTAATTCAATTCTGGAAAAGAAAAAGTTTCCAAGTATTTGGGAAACTACTTTTGTTCTTTCATTTTCTTAGCTCTCTGTGTAGTGACACTATCTGGCTACACAGATGTATTATAAAAGAAAGTATATATTAATAGAGGTATTCTATTTTATTGTGCTCACAACTAGTGAAAAATATGGATAGCTGGATGGAACACTTGAGGTGACAAACAGAAGTAATTTTCTCTGATTCATAAATGACATGTTGGTGACTAAGAAATACCTAGAGAATTTTTCTCATCTCATAGCACTTTTTTTTTATTATAATGAGGAAAAAAATGAGAAAGAAAAGCAGAACTGGTAGTACAGGAAATATCTTCTGTATTAAAGAAAGAAAAATCTGCTTAAGAAACAGCTATTCCTGTGCAAATTCAGATATGCTGCAGGCTTTCTCAGTGTTGGAAGTTCCATCTACCAATGTTATAGATGATAGGACTAATTGCCCTAACCCTTATTTTTTAAAACAATACCTATGGTAGGATGACTAGCTGAAATTTTGCACTGCATGGTCTCAGCCTCACTACATGGTGAAAATAATTTACCATGCAGCAGACTCAAGCTTCACAGAGATAGAGGAAAAGCTAGTGAGAGTTCCTGCACAGTACAGCATCTAGAATACTCTCTGGGTTGTTTTTTTCATCCTGATCAATATGCATAGCCCCTTACCAGATCTTTGCCTATTTATAAATTGTTGTGAATTTTCTTCACAATGCAGCAAGAAGGAGCATTGTACTAATTTTAAACAGGACATCTTTCTATAAGTGTAGTAATTGATTAAGTAAATGTAACATTACATCAGCTGCCTTTATTCCATTTCAGAAGCTCTGGCTTTAAATTGAATCAATAAATTATATCTGCTAACAGCAAGTATTAATTATCACTAGTGTGAAACAATTTCTATTGAATGCGTGTAAGCATAAAATTCTGCGTTGATATCTACTGTTATATGGGATGAGTTCTATTTCTAACATCTACACTGCAGGATATTGAGAAATGCAGGGTAGCTCTGAGAAACAGTATGCTCAGGGATACAGTAACAAACAAGAAAGAAGTCTGGGCAGCAATTGTCACTCAAAACATGATTGAACTGCAATGAAATATAAATCCCTTTAAAGCCGCTGTTTCTGCCACCCAGATAAGGTAAAAAAAGAACTTTTCAAAAGGACTGCTACAATGACATATAATCATCAGCTATAGCTCTGCCTAAATAGCTGAAAATATAAGACAATGGCAGATCTGGAAGGAATGTTAAGAGACATTTCAGGTGTTGGGCTTTGTGATTTATTAAGCACTTTAAAATCAGTATGAGACTTAACAGGTGCCTGTGACAAGACTACACGACAGACCAGTAGCATATGAAAAAAGTCAACTTCATCTGCCAGAGCATTGGTCTTTCAGCACAAACACAAATATACTAAATGCTCCTACTCCCTGTCATCAACCAGTGCTTCCTTTACTAATACTTTCAGTTTCAGAATTGCAATTTTCATTATAATCTACAAATGGGAATGTATGTATGGCCAGACTTCGCGAATGAAGATTTGGGCAGGGCTTTCCCCACGTGGGTGTGCCCTTCCAGCCCGCGCAGGGGATTGTTTAGGTGAGGCACAGCGTGCACAGAACTGGCCCCACCGTTTAAGTCCTGAGGTCCATCTGCCATGGCCCAGCGAGCTTGGACAGTGACAGGGAAGTCCTCAGGCCTGTCTGCAGCACCTGCTACTAACCTGGGCTGCCCCTGCTGAGCGTCCGAGATCTGAGAGGATTGGATGGCAGGGAGGCATTGAACTGTCAGGGGACAGTCCGCACTGAGACTCGAACTCAGGTCCTTGGGATTCAGAGTCCAGAATGCTCTCCTTTACACCACGGGACCACCAGAAATGGGAATACTGATGCAGATACAAGACATGGCTGATCTTCTTGTGTAACAGGCAATACATCATAGAGCCACACAATATTTTTTTTTTTCATTTAGGGTGGGAAGAATATGATTAAAATTGATAGAATCAAATAATAGTTTGGGTTGGATAACCTTTAAAGGTTATCTAGCCCAACTCTTATATTTAATTGTCTAGATTTCATCTAAATTCCTTCTAGGAGTAGTTCTAAAATGTGTTTTACCTCATCACTAAATGGAGGCCTGATAATTCATTTGTTATCAGAATTGTAACCATGCCTTTCTCTGCAGTGACTGTAAGAGGAGTTAACAAATTCAGATGCATACATCTGAAGCCAGGTGAAGTGAATCCTCTCTACACTAATGTCTACACTGATACCTGAAATGAGTAGTGTTAACCAGACTAGCTCTTGAAAGCTGTTTCAGTATTGCAGTAGAACGTGGAAAAAAGGATACCAACAAAATAGGAACAAAAAATCCTGAGTGCTGTCAGCTGCTAGGGACACACAGACAAGAGAAACAGCAGATCCCTGGCAGTAGCTAGGAAAAGTGCCTAAAGGGCTAGAATGTCAGTAAGGGGAGGGGAGAAAGAAGGATGTGCAAGTCCCCTTATTACCAAACCCCTTCCTACCACTCCAAGTACAGCAGAAGCAGTGCATTAACATAGTTCTGCCCAGACTAATATACTCTGCTTCTTATCGTGAGTCACAGCAGTTTTAACTTGTATAAAAGGGCTGCTGTGTTAGATGGAGATTTAGTCTTTTCACACTGAGCATTCCCAGTAATAAGCAACCCTGTATCACTGTGGCAAATGCGTTTCAGATAAGGCTATGAGTCATTCTGAAGGAACAAATGTAGCCCGTTTAAGTAGCACTGCTGTTGACTACACATACTGAGTATGTGTTTCAGAGCCTTTATGTGCAAAAGTCTCTTACTACCTGCATACTGATGAATGTGTCGTTATTTTTTTGCATTTAATAGGATTTCTATAACCCAGTAAAACACACCTCATTTTCATTAGTAGTCTCAAATAACACACAAGCAATGCTCTAAGTATTAGGTAATATTAAGAGCTGCCGCCTCGTCTTTAAAGCTAAAGATTCTTAAGTGTTTTGTAACTATTACTTATTTAAGCCTCACTACAAGCCTCACAACACCTTTGTGAGTGTTATGAAGACAATTTCCATTGCTGTCACACAGTTTTAGAGTTTTGATGAGAAGCAGCTCAGGTGTCCAGGCATTAGAAGTCCCAGCTGAAAATGACTGCAAGTACATTTGTGTAGATAGCCAAAAAGTACAGAAATTGACCCAGAAAGCAGCATAATTTTTTTCTACTAACATTTGAACTGGATGGCTTTATACCTGTTTCTTCCCTGAAAATAAACAAGTCACATTTTTAGGGAAAGTTCTTTCATTGAAAGGTATTTTTCAATTTCTTCTCCGGGGACACTTTCAGACTCTCTTCAGTGCCAACCGTGTAGTCCAAGGCTCAGCAATTCAGCTCATTACACAACAACCGGTGAA
>JAOXXN010000446.1:73747332-73765619 GCA_026770055.1 Myrmophylax atrothorax | reverse complement strand
GCGTGGGTAGTGCCCTTCCCAAATCTTCGTTCGCGAAGCCTAGCCATGATGATGATGATGATGATGATGATGATGATTTTTCAATTTAGAGGGAAAGATGGAAATGGAATAAGGAAGCAACTACAGAAAAGAGATCTATACCTCATCTTCTTTTTTTGTAGAAAGGGGGATCAGAGACACAAAGGTGGCAACTGGCATGGATTGAAAATAAGGATCTGAAATCCCTATCTTTCTGTGCCTCTGTCTACTTTCACTGAAAAAGGGTGTAAGTTTTAAAGTAGAGTATATGGTATAGATGGTGTGCATAACTAAATCAACCTTCTTTGAGTGGAAAAGCTTATACATCAGCCACAAAGAACCTTTGCCTACTGAGCATGCTCTGTACTTACACACTTGTGTTCTGTATTTATACCAGTTTTACTTATTTCTATTATAAGGGATAAAATAGATTAAAATAAGGATAAAGCCTCCATTAGAAAAACCTAGATAAAAATTATTAACTCTAAGTTTTCCTGTTGTCCTCACTGTTGATATAGTCGAAAAAGCTATATTCTGCTTGGAATCAAAGATAACTAGGCTTTACTCCTTGAGAAGTCACAGGGAATACTTCAAAGATAACAGACAAGGTGTGGATATACATGGCTTATAAATTACCAGCACGGTTACCATTATGCAGCATTATTTTTTCCATTACTTCAGTCCTAATGAGCTACTCAAGGCAGATATCACACATTATCTACTGTCTCAGTCAAGTTGTTAAATACAAAACGTAACAAGACTCTGCAGATGACTCACAGAATACAAGTTCCTGAGGATACTTTTGCATATGCCATTGCTACATTCTGTTCAACCATGACAACTAGCTTGGGCCTTGTGAGCTTTCATTTAGAAATACGTCTACAGCAACAAGTGAGAGTTCTAACCCTCAAAACTTGTGGGTTTTTTTGGTTCGGAGCCATAATTATCAAGAGAAGCAAATTAGGTTTGAGTATAGAAGGGCACAATATCTCCTCATCAGTTACAGTATTTATTTCTATTCTTCATGAATCATAAGAAAGTAGTGGTTTTATTTCACAAGGAAACCACAGGCTTCCATGAGATGCTATTAACTGTCCTGGATCACTTAGCTGAAACCTTCTTGGAACCACCAGCCATACAGTGAAAAATCTGTGCCTGCAATAAAGTGTAATGACAAATGACAGAGATCACACTGTTGTTCAGTATCAAAACCAAATATGAAAACAGTGAATGAACCTGACAGAAGACCTTTAAGATGTTGCCAAACTCTATATGAATAAACTGAATGTTTACAAAGCATCTAATGATCTCATCAGTCTTAATTGTAACTGTGACTGGGTGAAAGGCTCACTTGCTCTAAAAATAATGAAGAATGTGTCAAATGATTGAATAGAAACAATTAACTTCTGCACAAATACTTATTGTTTTGCAAATAATCAGAAACTGGGGAAAAGAAAGGTATTTGCAAGAGAGTCTATTGTTTCCACAGAAGAAAATTCCTTACACAGCAACTGTGAGTAGTAAACTCTTTGACCATATTTAATGTTGAAAGTTTCACTCCCTCTACTGTAGGAATATTTAGAAAACACCTTGCATTTTAAATATAGAAAAGAATTGCTCAATATTAATAATCTTACATTACATTTGTTCTTATTACTGACAATATATTCAGTGTTCAAGGCCAGGTTGGATCAGTCTTTGAACAAACTGGTCTACCAGAAGGTGACCCTGCCCTTGAGAGGGGATTGGACTAGGTTTCATTTAAAAGTCCCTTCTGATCAAAAGCATTATATTATTCTATGATTCTATTGGTTGTATTCTTTATTCATCTATATAAAATAGAATTATTCCCTGTGGGTTAAAACAAAGCAATATAAAGCTGAACAATATAGCTGTTGAATTGAAGACATAATTTAACAAAAATATGTATCTTCAAAAACTGTGTGAGAAAATCTGTATTTATCAATATTTCTGCATTCTTACTCATGAAGACAGTGAACAGGAACATAAAAGCATGAAAATGGTGGACTAGTGTTATTAGTTATAAGAGTAAACTCAGCAAGGAACATACACACATGAATGTGAAAATATATAGAAACATCTTAAGAATAAGATGGTGTGGTAGTATTATAAAAGGTTTGTATCAGGTTGAATTAGTGAGTTTCAGTGGCTATATATTATTGATGTTCACTAAATCTAAAATTAACATTTACCACAGGACATCTGAATAGAAGAAAAACGTTAAGTGTTGGTTCACTGTGTATGCTAAAGTACAAACTGAAATGCATTACAGGGTAGCAAACTAACTGCAAGTTTTCCATGAAAGAAAAACTACTTCAGGAATTAAGAGGAATTTCTTTTAGCTGACTGTTGGAAAACTGTATGTCTCTGATTCAAAATCCAGTTCAGAAATCCAGACTAAGAGATAAAGATGAACAGGGAGGATTATGGACTTTATGAAAACACCAAGTCTTTATGAAAACACTCAAAAAATATTCTGAACTGTTACTACAATTGTGAAGAAAACTGGAAGGTTCATGACTTCACAGATCAGAAACAGGTCTGAGGCAGGTTTTGATTTTAATGTTTAACGTTTAAAGAAAGATGAACATTTTTTGACATCTGTTTTTAAAAGTCATTAACATATTTCCATCCTGATAAATAAATCCTATAAATACATCCTGTAATAGATTATAGGTTGGACTTGATGTTCTCAGAGGTCTTTTTCAACCTAATTGATTCTGTGTTTCTGTGATCCTGTGATTTCAAATGCTACTTTTTTGAATAGAAAAAAATGTCACAATGCAATGGCCCTCAAAGTTTTAGTCAGACAAGAATCTTTGAATTTTTGAAGATCAAATCAGTCCTCTTCAAATCTTTGATCAGAAAAAAAACCTGAATTTTTGCCCAATCTTTCAAGTTGAAATGAATGACTATTATGGCTATGACAGACTTTCAAGGCTGAATCACATGATTCTCAAGATTAGTCCAGCCAGTATGAGGTCCATGGATGGGTTTTTGTTATGGTGTTTTTGTTTTTGTTTTTTTTTTTAACTGGGAAGAGTGAAGAAAGAAGATGGCTACCCTCAGTCAAGTGAAGAAAGGATGGTTCTGGTTGGAAAGCAAAGAGTGCTAGGGGATGTAGACAAGAAAGACTTTGTAATCAGCAAAAGAAATAAAGGGGCCCCTATCTTTATGTTAGGAAAGTCAAATCCACTTGGAGTTTAATCTGCTGAGGGATGTGAAGGGAAACTAGAAGGGCTTGCATAGCTATATTAACAGTAAAAGGAAGATGAAGGGAATGTGGGTCCATTGCTGAGCGACAAAGGAGTCCTCGTGACAAAGACCATGAGGAAGGCAAAGAATTGGGTACATTCTCCACTTTTGCCTTTACCAATAAGATTTTCCCACAGTAATGCCAGGTCCCCAAGACCAGTTGGATACTACAGAACAAGAAGGACTTCTCAGTAGAGATGAATCAGATTAGACACAGGTAAACAAACCAACATACACAAGTCTATGGGAGCTGATGGGATGACCTACTAGTGCTGAGGGAGATGACCAGTGTCAGATTGAGAACTGTCTCTATTGCCTTTCAGAGTTCATGGTGTTCAAGGGAGGTTCCTGAGGGCTAGAAGAAAGTAAATGTTGCTTCTACCTACAAGAAGGACAAGATATAGCAGCCAAGGAATTACAACTTGGTTTACTTAATCTTAAACACTGGGAAGGTGGTAGAGAAAATCCTCCTAGAAATAATTTCCAAACATGTTCAGGATAAAAGAAAGTGTATCCCTAGAGGCCAATATAGAGGCTATTTTCGTTAGTGACCTGAATGATGGGACAGAGTGCATTCTTAGCAAGTTTGCAGATAATTCAAAACTGAAAGGAGTGGTTGATACATCAATTCCTTGTGCAGAGAAGTACCTGGAGGTTCTGGTGGATACAAAATTGAACATGATCCGTCAAAGTATGCTTGCAGCTAAAGCCAACTGTTGCCTAGGCTGTATTAGGAAATCAGAGCCATAAAGTTAAAGAAGGTGCTCCTTTTCCCTTTGCTTATCCCTGGTAAAACACAACTGCATCTCTGTGTCCAATATGGAGCTCCTCAGTGCAAACAAAGTAGGGACATCCTGGGGCAAATCTACCTCAGGGCCATGGTGATGATTAAGGGACTGGAGAAGCTGACATACAGGAGCAGACTGAGAAATGAAGTTGATCAAACTTAAGCAGACAAGGTTCAGGAGAATTTGAGCAATGTTTATATTCATACATGAAGTAGGTGTGTTGGCTTTATATGACAAGGTCTGGCAGGAGGGGGCAGGCTGTTGGGATGGTTTCTGTGAGATCCCAGACTTGACCTATAGTGGCCAGAGCCAGTTCCAACTGGTTCCAAGACAGATCTTCTACTGGCCAAAGCTGAGCCCACCAGTAATGCTGGTAGCACCTCTGTGATAGCACGCTTAAGGAAAAGTAAAAAAAATGTTTTGTTCATAGAATAGTGAGGTTATGTGAAAAAATTCTACAGGCACCAAGATCAGTGCAGAAGGTGGGAGAGAAGGTGCCCCAAGGGCCCAGCAGAGATTCACCTGCAGCCTGGGGAGAAGACCTTGAGGTAGGCTGTCTCACTGCAGTTGATAAAGGTCGAAGGGGGTGTAAAAATCCACCCTTGGATAACGCCACACCAAGCCAGTGGATATACTTTGAAGAAAACTGTGATCTTTTGAAAAGCCCATGCTGGAGCAGACTTCTAGCAGGAACTGTGGCCTGAGGAGAGAAACCCATTCCAGAGCAGGTTTTCTGATGGAACCTGTGACTCTGTGGGAGACCCCTGCTGGAGCAATCCATTCCTGAAAAAAAACATGCTGTTGAAAAGATACACACTGGAACAGTTTATGAGAACTGCAGCCAGTGAGAAGAACTCAGTGCTGGAGAAATTCATATGTAAGAAATCCAACACTGGAACAAAGGCATACAGGAAGAGGAAGAAAGTGGTGAAGTGTTATGGACTTATTGCAACAGCTATTTCCCAGCTCCCTGCACTGCTTGGAGAAGACAGAGATGTCAGGAGTGAAGGGAGATGAGGAGAAGCTGTTTTTAGGTTTGTTCTAATTTCTCATTATCTTATTCTGATTTGATTGGTAATAAATTAAATTAATTTCCATGTCTCCTTTACCTGTGATGGTAATTGCTGGATGACGTCCTTGTCCTTAACTCAACGCATGAGGTTTTTCTGTATTATTTTCTCCTCCTGTCTTGTTGAGGGGGGAAATGGATAGAGTGGCTTGCTGGGCACCTGGCAGTCCAACCAGGTAAACTCACTGCAGCAGTAAACAAAGGAGATGAAGCCAGAATCTTCTCAGTGGTATCTAGTGCAAGAACAAGACTTAATGGGAACAAACTGAAATAAAACAATTTCTTTCAAAACATAAGAAAAAGTCTATTTATTGTGAGGGTGGTTGAACACTGAAACAGATTGCGCACAAAGGTTGTGGAATCTCCATCCTTGAAGATATTCAAAACACAACTTGACATGACCTGAAGCAGCCTGTTTTATTTAACTCCCTTTTTGTAGAAGGGGATTGAATAGGTGGTCTCTAGAGGTTCCTTCCAGTCTCAGCTATTCTATGATGCTGTGACATGTTCAGCTTTCTGAGGTCGAGTTTAAGGAAGACCTACATTGAGTATCAATCACATTGGCTCCCTGCAGAAAGGCAAATGACACTCCTTTCTGTTCAGCTGTGTACATGAGCCCAAAGTTTGGGAGTATGATTTTAAGATCTTTAAAAACAAGTTAGAGATGGAAAAGTTAGGGGAAAAAAGTGACAGATTTTCCATAACTCAGAGTGATGCATTGTAAATATTTATATAGCAACATTCTCATGTATATTTACTTCACTACAATGTAGAAAACAGTAAAATCCTGCAAAAAGTGTTGTATGCTGCTAATATTCAGTAGTTGTTATTGAGTTCAAGATCATGTCTTGTCCTGATTAATTTAATTTAAAATAAGGAATATTTTCTTAGGCCTGAGAACATTATTTGAAAGAATAAAATATTTCTACAGGCAAATATGGTGATAATTAAACTCTGGCTTGTGTATGCAGTCAGGAAATACTAATGTCTTAAAATAACCAAAGCATGTAGTGAAGACCAACATGAAGAGCAAATTGTAAAATAATAATAAGACTGTAGAATAAATGCCCACAACCAGCACATCTCTCTAGAGTACTCTTAAATGTCTAATCACAATGAATTATGAATATTTCCTGGTTTTGTTCTTTTCCCTGTGGAAGACTGATCACTGACCTGCCTAGAATATGCTAGATGCACTTGCCCAAGGACAATCTAATCACAGAAAATACGGAGGCAGCATGTGTTAAATCCCAACCCTAATCAAGGCTAAAGGTGAAAGGCCACAATTTCTACCACATTTGAAAAAATTAAAGCACTTATCAGCCCACTGCAGGAGAGGACTCTGATGGCTCTGCATTTTAAAGAGAATAGTCAAGTGTTTTTCAGCTTCCCTGATTTAGGCTGTGATCATTTTAAAATGCGAAAGTAAAAGGCTACAAGCAAACACAAGAGTGCACATTAGAAGGAAATCACATTAAATGAACTGCTCAAGATATACTCTGGGGTAAAGACTTGCAGCCTATATTGATTTAATGCACAAAATACCAAAACAAATACAGGCATTGCAGATCAAGCTGTGGTTCACTATGATGAGTTAGCTGCGTAAAGCAGATAGACAGACATCTAAGAAAATGAACACTAAACAGAGGCTGAGAAGGCTTTTACCAGTAGCATAATGCCACAAACCTTCCCATGTGTGTCCTGTGAAAGATTCCCTGTTTCCTATTTCAGGAAGTAGTTGTAATGACTTCTGATTGCAAAACCTTAAGAAGCTGAAAGGACAGCTTTATAACAGAAAGGACAGCTCTTTAGATTCTTAGCTGGTGTGGGACCACAGTAATTTTTCCAGGTACCAGAAAAGTCACCTGAGGCCAAAAAGGTCCTTCAGAGTTTATCTAGTGGTGATTCTAGTGGAGAGCCATCTGTCAGCTTCAACAGCAGGAGACTTCTACTTGCAGGTATTCCAAAATTTTCACAACCTCTCTGCTCTGGTTGGGGTTCCTTTTGCAGCATTTGAGGGAAGAAGTGGATGGTAATTTCTGGTAGTGGCATATAAATGCTGTACCAGGAGGCACATTCTCTCTCACATGTGTGAAATTGCTTTAATATTGGGGCAATTAGTAAGCTTGTTGATTTGGGGAGGGGTGTTTGACATCAAAATAAGTCAGTCAAACAGGATTATGATGGACAAAATCAGGTGTGAGTTGCATATATTCATTCCTTCATTAAAAAATCCTAAGCAACAGCAACAGAAAAATAACCCAAACAAACATTAAAACTATTTACAAATAAAAAATACCTTGTAATTAATTTAAACTGTATATGCTATTATCAGGTTGGCAGCAGGGCCATACTATAATTGGAATAGAGATCATAAGGCAGAATAGCAAAATATTTTTCCTTCAATGAATTCCTGAACATATAAATGTTGTCATAGCTCACTATAGACTTATATGTTACCAAATGTGAAAGGGTGAGGAAAGACTAGAAGCAGAGTTGCATACAGCCACTCTCAAAGTAGATTAGGGTATGATGCATCAAACACTCCTGACATATTAGGATTAAAAAATTGTCTGCCTTCTTATGTCTTACTGAAATATACATGTGGTGGATAAATACATGTAATTTTCCTAGAGATATAGAATCAAATATACTTTGTCTTTTTATCATTGGCATGCTCTTCACAACATTACAAATTTTAGGTGTTCAAATAATTCCAGTACATAGCCTAAAGAATTCCAAGATGTTGATGTACTGCAAAAATAACATATACAGTGTTAATTTATTAGCATTCTGTGTTTAGGTGGCAGGGAATAAAATAGGTGAACCTATCTCATTTTTTTTCCTAGAACCATGCTTTACCTTTTAACTTAAGTTATAGGCTATTCTGAAACAGGATGGTATCTTTACCAAGTAAATTATCACTGCATGATAAGAAATCCAAGATTTCAGAAGAGAAAACAAGCAGCATACATATAGTACAGTGATATGAATACTGACCTAGCAGTCAGGAGTTCAGCATTCCAGTCCTGCTTTAAATAATTGACTTGTTTGTACTAGGAAGATAGCTATTTTCATTGGAAACAGGATGAGAGCTAACACTACTGTCTCCTGATTCAGTACCCTGAACATCACGCTCATGAAAAAAGTACCATTCTGCATATTTAGAGATCACACCTGTAGCTCTTGCAGAAGAGCAAAGTGGGAAACAATGAAGCTCCAGTCAGGAATAGCGTGAGCCAAGTGATGAGCTATTCAGTTGTAGCACAGAGGAGGCCATTCTGGGCATGCACAAGTCACAGGTCAGACTGTCCCATACTAATATAAATCTCAGGAAAAAAAAAAACACAAAAAAAACAAATAAAAACCCCAAACAAACGAAAACCCACAACAAATAAGGGAACACTTCATACCGTGAAACCAAGAGCCTCAAACTCCTGTTCAAAAACCCCAAAAATATCTCAGTACTTTGGAGACTCAGAAATGGTCTGAGGATTTTCTTAAAATGAGAAAGTCAAACATGGCATTTAGCAAGACCATTTACAGCATGACAATCAAATCACTTCTGTTAGTTTAGACTGTTTTAAAAGAACAAGAGTAATTCTATTTCAATAAGATTGCTTAGTCTTCCAATCCTTGTTGAAGTAAATTATAAAATTTTAGTTTTATTGTTTCGCAGAAGTCTAAAATATTTTAAGGGACAGAGAAATTTCATTCTGAAAACAACTTTATGAAATGAAAGGAAGTTCAAGATGTCTTTTTTTTTTCTAGTGTTTCTTAGCACTAAATCTGAATATACATATAACCTCCACCCTTAGATTATGCCAATTTTAAGGTAAATCATAAATCTTTGCTTCCTAACTGTGTTTAGAAATTTATTTTCTTTATAAAGATTTAAGTTTTAAAATACAAAATTATTTTTCACTTGGCTTTAAAGAAAAATAGTTCTAAAAATTGTAATAAAATCTAATAAAAATCGAACAATATAATGAATTACTGCAAAAATTTAGAGTGGTGGTTAAAACTATAACCATGGCAACAAAGAATAAGAAAAATGAAAGGTACTTTCCATCTCTGTGTTGTCACGATTACAGAGCCATAATGGAAGTTTTAAAGGTTTATTTAATTAAATGCTTAAAAAATGCAGTAGTTGTTCAGATCCTACCAATCTTTGCTGCAATTTAAATAAATATATAGGCACACATGGAACAGCTTGGTTGGTATAATCTTACAAAGGGCTGACTGAAAGAGGCTGGAAGTGTCTTCCTTCATACATTAAAGGTTATATTCCAGAGAAGGAGAAGATTTCTGTAAGTTATGTTAATACATTAACAAATGCAAATCAACAGATTGTGATAACTTTCCATCATAAGACTGGTGAATAAAACTTTCTAACAGAGAAGAAATGTTCTGGGAGAAGAAAAAAGTAGTCCAGCAAAAATTAAAGTCCCAGCTGTATACTTCCATGATGACATAGAAAGGAATTCATGAAAGGAATTCATGATGCCTGTAGGTACACCTACATTAGCAAGTAACCTAGCAGAAATCAGGAGTAGATATGTGGATCAATAGAGTTGAATTTGTGTAGTTAACATTCACAATATCTGCATTTTCGAGGAGGTGCTTTTGACTCTCTTAACCATAGTGCCAAGGACTGAATGCCCATTACCATTGCATGAAATGTACTCTAGGCACATATTTTCCACCTCAATTTCATCTAAAAGCAATCCAGTTTGTCATCACTGATGCCTTTCCTTCTTCAAATGTGAGAATGGAAATATTTGAGAGAATTCCTTGAAAAGCACCCTGTTGTTCAAACTAAGTTAAGGTAGATGCAGTTATCAGGTACTAAAAACAAAAATCCATTAAATTTTGAAAGTTAAATTTGCATATAGATTTTTTTTTAATTCTTCTATAGCACCAAAGATGTTTTACAATGTGTGTGTGTTCACATGTAACAAGGGTTAATACTCAGTCTACTGCCTATTTGACAGAAAGTGGTGATAGACGATATATAAGGTCTTATGGTGTTAAAAAGTTGAACCATATTTTATGAGAAGTCATGAGTATCAGGGTCTTTAACCTCTGAATATTGCATAATGACAGTTTTTATTCTTGTGCTATTACAAGGGTACTCTTAAAAATAAACAAATGCAAAAATACCATTTCTATAATCTGAATATACTTTAATAATGCAGATAGAATTATAGATAAAAATTAGAGCTAAGAGGGGACTGCAGAAAATAAATCCGTGGTGGTTTTCCAGATCTTTAAATGCCTTGTTCTTTAAAAATATAACGTAACTCTTCACAGAATTAATATGTATGAAAAATGTAGTTCCATATCTAAGCATTTCTTCACCATTTTGACAGCACTTCATGTTGTAATAGATAATTGAAAATAAATACTATTAAATAATTTCCTTTATAAGATGCCAAAATTGTAAATGTCAACATTTTCAGGGCTCTTTTCTTCCCCTTATTACCCCTGCCTTCAAAGAACATACTGACAAAATCAAAATCAATTTTATGAAGGGTTTTGATCCTGACAGACTTGCGCTGTTCTGCAGAAAAAGGCCTGATTCAATATTTGTCTAAACTGCTCTAATTACAATGTTGAATTTGAATCATCAGCCACAAATTATAAATTCTTTCTGATGAATCTTTAGAAAAGCTATAGCAGATTTAATCTGCAGATTAATTTAGATTTCTGCTACCGAGAGACCAATACCTACTGTTTCGTAAACACAGTTAGTGAATTACAAGCCATTTAAATTAATGCAATAATAAAAGGTAAAATATCATTTTAATGATGTAATTAAATTACTACCGTCCTTTCCAAGACAAAGCTGATGAAATGCAAAAGTGTCTTATACAGGAAAGTACAGAGACACTTATAGACAGGTCTGGTTAAAATGCTAGGGGATTTTAGGATTTTATTGTCATCATTAAGGCAGCACAATCTTATGCCTATTATTCCTTAAATTTACTTTAATTACTGTTCAGAGAACAGCTGAACTTCTTGAAATTTGATTTGGGGAATAAGGAAGAGGAAACAATGGTTGATAACCCTTCCAAGAAGAGAAACAGAACCCTTAGAAAGTAAGTCTTTGCAAGTTCATCTCAATTTTAATTTCTGCAGTAAACCAAACCATATCATGTGTCAAAAATACAAGTATGAGCTTCTCTGAAAAGAATTCTAAACCTCAGTAGAAAAGCCATAATAATTTTACTTTTCTAAATCAGACTAGCTGCCAGTACCCCTTTGTGATACCTCATACTGCTACATGACAGTCTCTGCCTCTGCCTCTGGCTTCCGCCTTGCCATGACAGAACTCTGCTGAAAAGCTGAGACAGGGAGGTTCCCACATTAATCATGCACTAACACTTAGATCAGATGAATATTTAATTGTATGGTGTATTACATATTTACTTCATATACTTATGATACTTGATACTTACTACAGTATTAAGTTGATATTTAAGTTATAGAACATACACATAGTTCATCTCTGTATCATCATCTAGTAGAAAAAGCATGTAAGCCCAATACACCTACTTAATGTTACTCTATAATTTTAGTAGCGGCTAAATGCTCCTACTCACATTCAAAGAATGACCCACAACAGATCTCCTTTGTTCCACTCTAGAACATATTGACTCATGTTCAAAAGTAGCATGCAGTGGGACTGAAAGGTGAAAAGTGATTCTATGTATCATATCTAGATATGTTCAGCTTTGTAATGCACCTGATGAGAAGGAGTGGTGTGGGTAAAGTGTTATTTCAGGTATGCTGTTATGCTTTTCACAGCAGTGAAAGGCAATATGGCAACTAGACCTGTGTCCACAAGAACATGAACATCATAAAGCCTGTCTGTCTCTATTCCATTAATTTTTCTCTGGCAGAAGCCAGTAATCTAGCATAGCTGTCACCTCTTAGCTTCTTTCTTGGCAAAACCAGAGAAGAGACTAACACAGAAAAGCATGGCCCTCTACCACTTTATCCCTCTCAAGTGTTTTCTCTTCACCACATAACAGAAATACTCCTGCAGAACAATGCATCCATACCACATAAAGGCTTGTGGAACAGCTTATATTTTAGTATTTCCACATATAGTTGTCTGATTGGCTCCTCCAGTGCTCAATACTGTGACAAAATGTATGCTGTTATTGTCTAGGTGGAACATTTCGAATTTCTTTGAAGTGGATAAATTACAGACAGATCCAATGTTGAAAGACATTTTGGAAAGAGTTCTTTCCAGAAATAGACCCAAACACTCTTTCAACTTCAGAAATAATCATTTTGTGTTGCTCTATCTTCTTTTTCCATCTGTTAATTAAAAACTTAAAAGGGCTAAAACTCTGTGGGTATACCACTAGACTTGCCTGTGCTAGCACCAGTCCCAGGAGACAAACCTAAAAATTCTGTCTTTAGTGCCATTTGAATTCATTAAGGGCTAAGAGCACTCATCTTTTTGCTTCTGCCTGAGATGTTAGCAAATGCATTGGCAATGATCACAGCTACTCAGCACTGTTCACTTTCACAGGCATGTATCCCAGGCACTGCACATCTATTTCATATTCTGAGCTGTACAGATGTAAAATGTGTAGGTTTTGTCTTGCTGATTTTGTACTCTGTTGTTCTGCTAGCCTGCAGTTTATTTTAACTACTTCACAATTTATTAATACCACTTTTCTCTAATTCTCTTTCAGCAAACACAACAGGGTAGCCTTCATTCTAGCAAAAGTCACAGGATTCCTGTTAAACTCTGCACTTACACAAAAATAAGATTTTAAAACCTCATGGTAGTATTAGATTTAGACTTAGGGGTTTGGGACTCATTATTCAATACTTAATGAGGCAGAAGTAAGATTTTAAACCAAAATGAACTCTGGGAATGTAATAATTACCTTACTTCTAGTATGACTGTGGAAAGCTATTGCACATCAGACTCTTCTACCTCTTTGTTACATCACTCTACACTTACTGAAAGTCATGTACTTTGTTTTGCACAGAGATAAACTTTTAAGCAGATGTATTGAAAAATAACAGATGTGTTCACAGAACAAATTTTCCATGCTCCATTTTCCACTATGTATGGGGTTTTTTGTTTATGGAAGTAGGAGACATAACTCAGGCAAGGGCTGGAAGAACACCTGGCTCTCCATACAAATCATATCTGGAAATGACAACTCATTTTAAGATTTTTTGGGGGTCAATTTATGCAGCTATAATTTCTATAACCTTCTTCAAAACTTAATATACTTTAGACCTTCCAGTCACCTTTAGGAGTTGAAACTTGCAGTTGGGCTTAGGAAGCACATTCCTGTACGCCTGCAACTACTGAAGGCCAAGAGACAACCTACCTACAGGTGCTGCCTATGGAAAGCTTTTACACAGCAAGATGAACCAAGGTGAATATACCTCACTCGTTATTAAAGCTTTTGTTATCCTAAAACTGATTTCTTGAGATACATTTTTGTTTATTATGCACAAAGAATCAATAACTAAATTCTAAAGCTTTTGAGTGAAACTTCTGAGCATTAGCTTTTTCCAAAATGTTTCACCAGAGACTAGTATTAGTTAATAGGAAAAATAAAGATGCATTATTTTCTTTATTTTTTACTTGCTATGTCTTTCATAGAGAAAATGTGCAAGAAGAGTATCAGTCAGAAATCCCAAAGTAAGCCTTCCACTCTGCCATTTATTGAGAAATTCTATCTTCTACCTTCATTTTGGAATGTTGTTAGTTAGAAAGATTAAGTTTAGTTTAATATCCCTTATGGTTTCCTGCAGTCACATAGTAATTCATTACCATCTGCAATGTTTTGTGATTGATGCTATAAGGCACAATAGGCTGGATTAATCAAAGAGATAACAAGCAGATTTTCACTTCTTGAATATTAATGAATAACTGAAACTCCTATTCATTGACATTTAAAAACAGATAAAGAACCAGCAGGAAATCTGTAGCAAAGGACAACTGGAATCCAATTTCTGCCTTTAAATTAAAACTGGCAAAAAACATTTCTAGATAACGGCAGAGTTTAATATTTATGAAGTCCTGTTTGTTCAATAACAATCTATATCAACAATACAGTAAAATAGCAATTAGAGATATAATGGTGTGCTTTTTTGTATTTTAATAACTAGAAACATCACTTACACCATAGTTGCCAGTTTGCAACTGATGTGCACTGCCTGAGTACAACGCTTCCTACAACTTCTCTGTTGGTGGAGAAGACAACTTTGCTTTGTTTTTCAAGCAACACCTTAGAAGAGGCTCAAAAGGCCTCTCACCTTGGGTAACTCAGGAAATGTATAAGAAAAATATACCCAAATTAAATATGACATCCGAACTCCTAATTTGAACAGCACATTTTGAAACTACAAGAAGTTCACAAAATATCTTTAGGATATTCCTTCCACTCATTATTACTGATGTCAGCCTGACTTCTTCTTAGCTCTACAAATGTTTACATTTCTGTTATTAGATATACACCAAATACACAAAGCTTTCAGTCCTCAGATTATTTCCCTTGTCTGCTTAACTCCATTTGCAGTCATTCTCTGGCCACACAACAGACTGCTGCAGAAAGGTCTTTTCTGACTGGATTTGGCACTTGCAGCCTACCATTCAGAAAACCGTCTGGCTGCATCTATAGCTCTAAATGAGTCCTGGAAACATTCCTGAGCACTGAAAGTCTTTTGTCAATACCTACATTTTTAAGAATGGTCTTTAGACAAAATTTTTCCAAAGTCAGCAAAGCACAGACTGTAATTCTAATGTGAGAACTGCCCTCAGAGGCAGAGAACAGTCATGAGCACACTCAGTTTCTTAATATGAATACAATCATGGGCCAGGAACTAGCACCATATTCTCCTTAATTTTTGGAGAAATCCTTAAGCAACTGGATATTACTAATGTCAAGCCGAGTGTATAGGAAGTTCTCTTTTGACCTCCATTTAACCTTATTATTATTTAATTATGTAGCTAGTATTATAACTCAACAGGAAAAAAGTGGATTGTGAGAACCCACTAATCTGATGGTTTGGGAAAAGAAAAAAATAATTTTATCTTACCTGAATAGCCAGACAGGTTAGGGTTTTCAAAAATATCCTTTTGGAGTGTAAACTCTGCATGCTCTCATTAGGGTGTTAGTCATTCCTGTCCTAGATATTTCATACTGGGGTATTTTGGCTATGTCTAACTAGAGAAGTAGAAACAAAAGTAAATCAGACTCAATGTGCCAGGGTCACCAGTTATGGACCCAGCTCACAGAGCACTCCTATTTACTTGCATCCTGCACTGTTAGCATCAACTTTTAGATATCTCCCATTCTGAGGTTTTTGCTTTCTGTGAACCCTGTTCTCAGGTAATGACTTCTGTTATGAACCACATAAGAACAAGTGCACCTGACTCTGGAAACAGTTTCTGTAGCACAACAACATACAATACAACTTTCAAAGATTCTGTCCATACACAAATTCCAATGTAAACAGATTAAAAGTGAAAACAGAAACAGGAAATTTTGAGCCCTCCTATAAAACAGCAACTGTATTCCATACAGATGAAATGCATAGTTGCTGAAGGGAAACATTAAACACCTCGCATCCAAAATTTTAATCATCAAAAGGAGTGGTTTATGAAAAGCAAAACACCCAGAAGTGAAAAATAATTATTTTTTATTAGCTACGTGGAAGCTACAAAAATATTTGCGAAATACTTTGCCAATGGTAACAAAATAAAAAGTAGATTTTATGATAAGCAAATCCTTTCAGTAATAAAAATCTTGTCAGAGCAGAAATGCATCCATCTTTTCAAAATCAGCCATTATTTTCCCTTCATTTTCTGGTTTTGCATAAGAATTCCACCTTAGCCTGCATTAGGAAAAATGCTTAAAAAAACTCTCACTATGATAAATATAAATGCCTTTTACCAGTTGCTTCAAATGCTGGTTTTTTGAAAATCATATATTTTTAATGTGTCAATATTTTTTACCCAGTTTTGTTTAATCTGCCTGTTTGTTGCTTTGTAGTCCACAAAAAGATTTACAAATATTTCATGCTGTACATCTTTTGGCAGTTCTTCTCATGTTTTTGTTTTGAAGCATTAGAGAGCTAGAATAAATGAGAGAGAGCATAGCTTAAAATACTTTGACTTTAGGCTGGGATTGTCTGAAACCTCTAGGAATAAACTGTGTTTGGATTGTATACTCGTCTAACTGGCACCTTCCATGATAAAATGCAGGAAGCATGCTCAGAAATTTGCATTATTTTAAGGTATTCTGAAGGGACTAAATAGTCAGTAGAATTAGGATCTGAGAAGACAAATCTCTGTTAGTTTGGGGAGGCATTAGTGAATTACTAGATCCTATTACAGATTAAAGATACAAATAAATGTGATTTGTAAAGAGAACACCTTGATGATCAATTAATTAAAACAATCTTTCCAAATTTTTCAGTACAATAAAAGTATTTTTTAATTTTCTAATCTTTTTAAATTAGATTTTTAGAAATCCAAGTATCCAACTTGGTTCCTTTTGAAAATCGGATTGATTGACATCCAGAATTTGAGATAAATAGAATATACCAGTATATTTTTAGGGGGGATAATAACAACAATGAGCATGTGAGCATCCAGATGTTTTTTGAGACGGCTTGATTCTTTGAACAGCATTTCAATAATCTGCAGAATTAATCATTAATCTGTACAATGTGCTCTTACAACATTCAGATTTAATGAGTGTTGATTTTGCAAATACTTGTAAAACTAAGAAGAGCTATGGAACTTAATTATTGCAGGTCAAATATTTTGGATATTGAATGTGATTATCAGAAGAATACTAAGGGCTCTTAGTTACCTTATGATAATGAAATACCTTCAACAGAATTCAACATGACACCTTAGGATCAAAGTAGCTGTTTCAGATTTTTTTTAGTAGTTGTTTAAAAATGTACTCCTTGTTTAGATCTGTAAGATAATATTATCAAGATCATTTTTTTAAGAAATCTTCAAGTTTGTATAGTGGAACCCTATGAAATAAAATGAGTGTCAAGTACTTAAAGCTTCCAAATAATAAAATCCTGACAGTACTAAATGGCAGCTTCTCAAGGATAATAAGCTTCTTGTCATAGATTTTGATGAAAGAGTATGAAAAACGTGCTGTTCAAGAAATTAATCTCTCAAGTCCTTTCACTTTTTTAATTTTAAAAAGTGCTAGTGGCAGAATCCATAAATCTACAGGAATATATAGGACAGCTACCATATACAGTGGTCCAAAAAAAAAAAGTATTGATGTAAATGGTCATGTCTCTATTGGCATTTAGGGAACATATTTATTCTTATAAGTGCAGAGTTTTATCTCATGTCTTCATAACACCAAAGGCTACCTTTAGGGAATGACATATTAATTTTTCACCTGTCAGGAATATTTACTGATTTCCTGGAAGTCCCAATGACAAGATATGATTCCATAAATCATTATTTCCAGTGGGTCCATTTTCAACTGCACCACTGATACAGTAACAAAAGCAACGAGTATGAGAAGAACTAAGACAGTGGAAGAGACTGAAATAGCCTTTTATATCCAACGTATTTAATTAAATACAATGTAGGATCTGAACATCCTGAAAGATTATTAACTCTAGAGAACACTGAAATATTGTCTTTGTTTCTGATCCTTCATATGCCTTCCCAGGTTAACCCTCAACAAGCAACCATGGTATGGCTAATGTCTAATTACATTCTGTAACTGAAATTCTTGATTTCAAAATTGAAAAAAAATGGGCTTTAGGAGCAGGAGGTCTCAATTTTCTTCAAGGCAGATGACCCAGAAACTGCAAAATGAAAGAATCTTAGATAATTAAAATCATGTGGAGAACTCCACAGCAGAGCAAATAAAAAACCTCTTAAGTATGGCACACATACATGGAAACTACAAGAAAATAAATCAGAATCCAAACTGGTCATTAAATTCCTACACTAGATTCATTCAAGAAATGTAGAGATTAACTGAGGGTATACAGAATAAGAGTGAGGTGGAAATAACAATGGAAATATAAGCAAATAGAAAGAGTTTGTTCTCTTACATGGAGACAGGGAGTGTAAAGGAAAAAAAAGGAAAAATGGAGAG
>JAOXXN010000446.1:73724860-73744066 GCA_026770055.1 Myrmophylax atrothorax | reverse complement strand
CATGATTTTATTCAGTATATGAGTTGCAACAGACAATAAGGCACAGAGCTGGCAGTGAGAACTGCTTCAGTTCTCCTCCCTTGTAATGCCCATTGTGCAGTTGTGGACGCAGACTACGTTTGAGAAGAGATATTTTCTTATCATGAAACTCCCTGTCTCTTTTGTTCCTCAATAACAATTATCTTTGATAATACGTAGACACAACCATCCAGAGACTTACAGATCATGGCGTAAGTCTTTATTATTCCACACAGAGAACAGACTTTTCTGTTCATTAGTGTCACATTGGGAGAAAACAACATGGCTCCTTTGCTGTCATTACCAAGAAAGGGCTGAGCAACACTGCAAATCTGCGTCCAAATGAATGCTGGACTCCTACAAAGCTTAGGCTACTAAACCCTGCCATGTTCACCTACACACGATTCAGTGCCACTGTCTAGATGTGAACACAGAAAATAGTTCGCCTTCCCTGAGAAACGTTTTGAAGACTGTACATTCGTGCATTTTTAGGAGTTACTCATGACCCTATTCTTACCATCCACAATGTGTAAAGGATATCTCTCACTTGAGTTTAAAATAACATGTCCATGAAATAGTGTCCATTTTTATTACTTAAAGATTCATAGAGATTATCCCACCTTTCAGTATCTAACAGAAGCAAGAGAGATTAGAAAAGCAATTCCATTGCTAAGGAAGAAAAATAAATCCAACCATTATTACTTTTCATTAATCATACCACGATTATAAATTATAGGACTGTTAAATACAGTTTGTCACTATAATCTGTTATTTCATGCCAAACATTATTTGCATATTTTGATTTCTCATTTATAATTACGTACGCTCATTCTTCACTTTTATTTGAAGTGTAATTCATTTGAAAGTCTATAACATGGATAAGAATCTAGTTTGAAATATAGACATACTTAAGCTTTATAAATTGGGACTAGAGCAGTAAAAAGAAACATCCAACATTTTCTTCTTTTCTGCAGACGGACCCTGTAAACATGCAAAGAATTCACACGCCTCAGAACAATAAACATAATCGTTTTCTCTGAAACTAAAGGACTGGTAAGGGCATTGTAAGGCAAGCAATGCTGAGAGCTATTTTACAAATGGTTGGCTTTTTAGGTTTCTTTTTTAAAATGCTAAATCTATGAAGCAATATTAGTCACTAGCGCTGGTGTGATAATCAAAAAGAAACATAGACCAACAACTTTCTAAATCTAAAATAAGGTAACTACATGCTCTTCAGAGTTAAAAACAGCAGCTGCTAAATCCAGGATGCATAAAGGTTCCTCAGGTATCTGTGTAAACACCAAAAGAACCACTACCATAACCTATAAAAAACCCCACCAAACACTTTAACTTCAATAGTTATAATCAATGGCAACTACATGAGTCTTGAAAAAGATGGGGTCTTCATCCTACAAAACACAGCTAAGTATGTGAAACATTTCTTAACTTGCCTGCAAAACCACTTTTAGATCATGCACATCAAAATGAGGGCTGCACAAAACACTAGAAGTGCGTAACACTCTCACACCTCATATTCCAGGTCATCATCCCATAATGTGTTACAGGTCAGACTTACTCACTTTTAGGCTTAAGCGGAAGATATAACTGATGTCTGATGTGTTTTACAGGGAAAGTTCTTCTCAAGTCCAAGTTTCTAGCCAACTTTAAGAAAAGAGTGCCTAAATCCTCCTATTCTCAGCTCCCTTTGAGATCACTGATTCCATATCTGTCCTGTCCTACACAGATTTTTTTTTTCAGGAGAGTAGCTGTGAAAGTGAAGTAATTTCAATTCTCTTATCATCAGTTGAGATTAACAAAATTTCAGTAAATTTAGGAGTCTATAGCAAGTTTTTCAGGTATCTTACTACCTTGTAGCAATTCACTTTATAGTAAACAGGAAGAAATAGATACAAACTGAGGATAACATTCAAAGACAGGATTAAAACCCAATGAGACAAAGTAAATTATGAAGGCACCTATTTTCTTCAGTTATAAAGGAAAGCTGGCTATCTTGCATCAAGGTTATTAAATTTTAGGTGACTTAAAACATGTGAAGAAAGGAGCCATTGAAGGTTTGATTATGAACTTTCTCTGGGCATTGCAATACTTCATTAAAAAGTCGTACCTGGCAGCAGTGACAAATATATTTGATCAAAGCAAGTACAAGCTGCACTTCCAAACACCAGATTGCACTAATCCTAGCAACTATGTGTCTGCTTGAGCTGGGTTTAACATGCACTTTTTCTGAACATCCTTGCAGAAACCTGCGTATGGGTGAAGAAAGCCTTCACACATGTTCCCAGTTTCCAGTCCCTGTTAACAAAATCTGTCATCACCTTCTCAGGAGGAAGAAAATTGCACAGCAAAATACCCGTGGAGGATATTTCATAGACATAGATATTTCATTTAGGTGTTCAGCTGTTTCTGTACTGTTAAGCCTCCTTTATGAGAGGCTTGCAATGCACTGGAGGGGGCTTGCAACAATAAATAAACACATAACTTCATCTTTTTAATGCAGAATTTAGCCCTACTATCCAATGTTTAGCCATTGCGTCTTGCTGTATCCTGCCAGAAAACATGGGACAGAAGAGTATTCAGCTACAGGCAATAAAAACTTCTGAAAGAGTTTTTATGTACAGTAAAAAAATACCTCATGTGCAGTTTATGATCATTACGATTTAATATTGGAGACAATATTTTGAGTGCAGTACTTGCCAAGATGAGCAATCCTTTAAAAGAACTAGCTTTGCAATCTAAATTTTAAAGGCTGCAGGTTGCTGATGAAAGTCAAAAGTAAGTAAAAGAGCCTGAATCACATGTTCAGATGACTACAGCATGTTTATTTTATTTCTTCACCAGGTGCTGGGCTTATGTTTTCACCAGTCAGCTTTCTTCAGGCAAAGCACCTGCTCAGGAAATTAAATAAATACAGTATGTCAATAGCATGAGAGAGGCAAGCCTTGACTTTATTGGACTTTAACTAACATGAAGAGATAAAATTTAAAGGTTTCTTACTACTTTGCACATGATTTTGACACTACAATAACATCCTCCCATCCCATGAAATCAGGTTTCTTCTACAGGTGGTAAAAATTCAGGGTCAAGTGCCAGAAGCAGTGAACATACCGCAGTGAGTAAGGGTAGAAAACAGCCATTACCTTAAAAAAGAAGGCCCAAGTTTCTGAGGCCAGACCATGCTAAACATTTCTCCTCCCATGCAGTACAGACAAATTGCCTGATGCTGTGAACATGTATGGACAGGACTCGCAGTAAACCTATAATTGTTTTTACTTACAAAAATGTTGACATATAGAATTCTCCTCCTTCTAGATGATTTTTAATGGCCCTTCTACCCCAAATCATTCTATCTCCATCAAGGAGAGGCTCTGTACCACTGTGAGAAGTCTATATAAAAGATTAGTTTGAATAAACCCCACTTCATACTAAGCCAGGATTTCTGCCTGTAAATGCTCTGTTCAGAGCTAAACCTGGACCACAGTACATTGTATGAATGCTTGAGGTGCTCCAAAGCATTCTACAAGCTTACCATGAGTTAGCATGGTAGAAAACATACCAATACAATAATACAGTCCTCTCCTCCTAAAGAGTAAATAATCTATAGGATCCTTCATTTCCTGGTATAAATATAAACTACATAATGTGAAGGAGTATCTCTAACCACTGAAAGCATCGCAATTTAGGGTGCTCAAATTCTCACAGAGCACCATGTGAAATTTTTGAAATATTCTTTAAAGATCAAAAGCAAGTAGGCACTGCACAAGGCACAAATGGCAAGGTTTAGTTGAAGGGGGAGAGGAATCTTTCCCAAGGACAGTTTTAGACATTTTATCCCCCTGCATTCCAGATGAACTCTTCCTGGTGTGAGAAAAAGATAAGTCCTTGCAGACATGTTTGGGGGGCCAGGGATTATAAAATCCCTGAGAAGAACAGGGCTTTCCACAGGCTAGGTATTTGAAATGCCATTAAGGTTAACGTTCTTTGAGTGTAGTGTTCTCAACTTCGGAAATAAATTTTCCTACAATCCTCCCAGTAACTGGCATTTTGGGGATACCTGTGCATTATTTTTCTTGTCAAGGAGTCTAGGCCAAACACAAGATACCTGCTTTGTTAAAGTCAGAAGCTTGTTGAGATCAGTGCACCTCTTCAGGGAAATTCCATTTCAAGCACAAAAATTATCTTTGTTGGATTTTTGTCATTCGTAATAGTGGTTTTGTTGGGGGGTTTTCAGTCTTAAGTTAGATCCAAAAACACATAAGATTTTAAAGAACTTGTGTGTCATAGTTCATAATGTCAAAGCTGAATATAGAACTGTATTGACTTGAGCAGTTTGTAAAACAAGAAAAATTACAATAAAATATCTACCAAAATTCCATGTAAAAATATTTCAGATTTTAAAAAAAACTCACAGTATTTATGCAGTCAATGAGACAGAGCTCTTAGTCACCCATTAATCTATCTGGTCTTAGACATGGCATGGGAACTCAAGTCACTTTGCAATGCCCTCATTCTGTCTGGTTTTGACACAGTTAAATTAAAAGCATGCAGTGAACAGCTGGTATAAACACCAACTATTCTTCTTACAGAACAATAGGAAGCAAGGAAGCAACTTTTCAGATTGTTTTCTAAACCATAATTGCTTAGCTCATATAGACAAACTAAGAAAAAACCAGAATCTAATCATATGCAAATAACGTTTCCAAGATGCAAATATCAAACACTTCCCTATGAAGTATAGAAGCTAGCAACTGCATAAGTAAATTTTCCTTTTTTCTAGAATGTAAAGGGAAGATATCCAGTCCTTTACATGATTTTCCCCATTAGATGAATGATTCAGAAATATATGATTTTTTAATGTCATTTAGTGTACAGTCATTCATTCTTTGCCACTCAGTGCTCAGTATAAGCACTGTTAAAAGTAAACTACATTAATTATGTAAATCTAATTATCAATGGCCTTTGAAATTACAAGAATTAAGCATTTTACCAAGATTCTGGAATGGTGGGCTCCATTTATTTAAATTCCTTGCTATATAGTTAACATGAACAAGATCAGATCTTAAGAGGAATCTCTGGGTATTGACCTAACATAAGTGTTAATATTAATTTAGCAAAATTTTCAAGCATGTATAAGGTACAATGACTAGGATTTGAATTTAATAAAATAAACTTTTTTACCATTGCCTTTTCCAGAACAAGAAATTAGAGTGTAAACCAAGGTAGATGAGTGGATTATATGCATACTATTTATGGACCACAGTAGTTTTTCAAGGTTGGGTTTTTTTTGTGAATCATCATCCACAATTATGATCAAACTTTTCAAGTACCAATTAAGAAACCAACACAGGTCATATAAACCACTTGTCATGATCTTCTTAGCAGTAAGAGGACCTTTAGCCTATGGAGCATGTCCTCAAATGTCAAGTGGAATTCATTTCTCATTTGCAGTGGTAAAATTCTGAAACTGTATAAATAGATGCAAGGCAATTTCTTACCATAGTAAATATAAATGTTTGAAACAACAGACTCTAATGGTTGCCAATCTTCATAACTAAATTCAATCTTCATGCCTGAATTCAATCTTCACACCTAAATGTACACTATATTTAGGCCCAAAGCATATAATTCTGTTTGAATTCCATAGTTACAGTATTGTACTGCATACTTGGGCAGGGAGATGCAGGTGAACTAGAAAAAGAGGTATATGATTAACAGAGCCATTAATCCTTATAGTTTATGCTACATTCAGGGAGGAAAAACAAACCAACAAAAAAAACCCCAAAGCACTTCACCTTTGCTAATAAATGCTATGGGAACTACACATTCCTCACATGAAAACAGCAGTAATTCACATATTTAACAACATTTATAAGTTAATATAAACAATAAATATGTTGCAAATATTTATCTTATTCATTGAGGTAAGAGCAAGCAACCTGCATATGTATTTTACATTCACAAATCTATCTGAAAATTGTGACTGCAACAGAAATGAAGGGCACAATACTTATGATATTTACACATAGTATGAATATTTACTTGTAATTTCTCTAGGAACAGGGCAATAACCACAGTTTTTAAATCTTGTGCAGTATACTCCACTAATAAAGTATTCACATAGTTCTCGGAAATGGTACCATTAGGAAGGAAAGCACTTGGCAAAATACAGTCTTGCTGTTTAAGTAAAAAAAATATAAAAAATGTATATGAGGAGACATTTACCTTCTCAGCATGCTATGGTGAGTTCTGGGTATTGCCACCTTCTTAACACATCAGTACGGGGAAATAGTAACAATGGTTTTGCACTTGATAATAAAAAACCCTAAGAATTTAGAAATTTAAGTGGCTAATACTTTGTGAGCTGAACCCAACATCAGATAAACACACAAATGTAAGACAGGGAACAACCATATAAATTGTAGCATGAATTACTTAGTAATTTACTGGTCAGTTTATGACAACCTGGCCAGTAGCAGACAATATTGTATGGTTGCAACATTATCTATGAGAATTGTCAGACATCTTCAATACATGTCAGTCCTGAGCCAGAAAACTGGGCAAGTTTGCACAGGATTTAAGGAAAGATGTAGAAGAGATAGACAGACACCATCATATAGCAACAAGAATGATCTTGAAAATTTTGACTAATAGAAATGACTGATGGAGTGCTGTTTGATTTAGAGAAGGTGAGACTGAAGGAAGATGTCTTTATAAAAGATAGATAGATAGATAGATAGATAGATAGATAGATAGATAGATAGACAGACAGACAGACAGACAGACAGACAGACAGACAGGCAGGCAGGCAGGCAGGCAGACAGGGAAAGCATTGTATAAAAATGGTGATATTTCTAAACTGTAGTTCACTTTATTTCTATCTGATCTTCTAGCTGTCTCTGTAGAAGTAAATAAAAGTAGATGTCTAATCTGCAGACCATGAGGAAAAATGGTGTATGTGATCAGCAAGGATTTGTACAGCTAAATACTCTGACTTACCCTAGCAAGGTCACACATGGAGGCTACTGGCTCTCAGAACCCCCTAACTATGTGCTTCTGGAGATAGCTCTAACTAGTATTGTCAGCACTGTGTCAGGTTCATGCCAGCAGAGTGCATATAACAGGCTCAAGCCACAGCATGGCTTTGGTTTGCATATTTGAAAAGTTCTGAGTCCATTTAACTTAAAATTTTAAACTTGGCAAATGTTCCAAATCACTGGAGATGCCTTCTTATCAGGAGGAAATCTCAACTGCTATATTAGGTGTATCAAATGCAGAACTGCAAAAAGTCTCCATAAGTTATATAACAGAGCTTTGACCATATTACATTAGATGTTATGATGAGAAATGGGCCACCCTTTTGCAGTTTAAAATACTGAAGAGATGCAAAAAGGTTGTTTAATGCTGCATTTTCTTACCCATCAGCCAGTCTTTCCTGACTGGAATTGCAACTTGCAGGGGATGCATTGACTTGCATTTTTTTCTTATTTTATTTGTGCATCATACACACAACATACAGTGTTACAGTAAGAAAGGATGCAATGATTTCTGATGTTTGTTTCAAATCATTCAAAAGGTCATATGCTGATTTTTCAAAACCTTATACAGACCTTAAAACAAAATAAAGGTTATAGTTGTTGGGGGGTTTTTAACCTCAAAGCTGCAACAATGCACAGTGAATGACATAATACCATTTCCTCATACATTCAAATTATCCAGTTAGATGTTCACTACTACATTCATTTTTTATCTTTAAAATACACCAAGGTGTCAGTGACTCAATATTTCTGATAATTTTGAAGTAATTTTCTTTGCTGTCTAAAAGAAGAATCACAAGCTTAGCAATAAAGAACAAAATCAATGTAAAAATTGTTCATTTAAAGTGTATACAAATCTGTTTAAAGAAGATGGAAACTAAACTCCATCTGTTACTATGAAATTTGTAATCAACTACATTTTCATGAATTTAAAACAAACTTTTCAGGATTGTATGCTTGTTTTCTCTCAATATTGTCCCTTCTGTTTTCATCACTGAATTTTTTTTGTTATTGTTTGTTACTGAAATTCCCCTTCTGACACTCTGTATTAAGAAGCTAAGCTATATTGAACTCTACTGGCATTTGGGGAAAAGTTTATGTATAAGAAACACTGAAAAGATGTTTTAAGGTGGTAACTACAGTTATCAAAGAGTAGGTTCAGTTTATAAGTCACAGTACTATTGTCATAATCATAGCTTAGGTAACTTCATCTCATTACTTATTTTTAAATTGAAGTGTCATTTGTAAGGGGCTGAAATAGCATGTTGACCTGATTAAGAAAAAATAATAGAAAATGTAATTATTGCAGTTCTGCTTAAGTAAAATCCTTTCATTTCCAAACAATACTGCACTGCTGGTCTCCAAGTTCTTTCATTTTTGCTAAGGAATACATTTCTCAATTAAAGACTAAAGCCATTGATTTACCCTTTGTGATTAAAGCAGGCCAGCAAGCACAGATGCAATAGAAGGTTTTGGGGGTTTGAATTTTTTTTTTTTTTAAATAAGTAGATCTGAGCTAAGAATGCAAGTTCCAGGTGAATTAAAGTAGCAATTGTTATTTGTTTCCCTAAAAAGGGATACAAGCCCTAGAAAAATCTGTATAACATTTTGCTACAAGCCTCAGAAAAAAAATTGAAGTTAGTTTTTGCTTGAAAATCAAAGTATGGCAAATATTGCAGATAGAGAGTAATAGAATTATAATTGTTTAAAATAAATAGCTTTCAAGCAGCTACTAAGTGTATTGATGGATTAGTTTGACTCTGACAAAATAGATAATAAAATACTTTCCTCCATGTCCACAGAAATACATAGTAAATTAACTTGTAGAATTTTTATCAGCCAAGAAGTTAACAAAGAAGAAAATCATACAGAATTAAATCTGTGAATATAAAAATAAGCAAATTAATACAAACTCTTCAACTGATAAAAGTTATGATAAGCTATAAAGTGAAACATTTTACAAGAAAAAAAACTGTTGAATTTTCTGGTGGTTTTCTACATTTTATACTGGAACAGTTTCCAACACAAGATTTCTGCTTATGGTGACTTATGACCAAATGAAATAGTGTCCAGTTATCCATGGAAAATTTTTGAGCATGAAGTAGTAAGGTGATAAGCATCTTCCACTCTTCCAAACATACATCCATTTCTTTTTGGCAACAGATTAGCAAAGTATAACCAAAAAATCCAACTAAGGAAGTTCAGCAGGAAGCTTGGGAGGGTGTCTTGGGTTCAGATGGCAAAATGCCAACTGCCTTATACTGAGTTAACCTCCCTCCCTCCCCCTCATCCCTGCTTAGAAAAGGGGGGGGAACCTCCAAGATTTAAACTGAAACTAGTTATATATATTTATACAAAAAAGAGAAAATTAAAAGAAAACTACAATAAAACACACATACACCTACACAAGTTAAATATAATAACAATTGTCTACCTCCCACTGAAAACAGATCTCACCCCTCAAGATCCATAAAGCACCCCAAAAGACACCCCCCAAGAAACAGAGAAATAACAATAAAATGTTTACTTCCCTGAACTCAAACAAAATGGGAAGTTGCAGTGGGCAGCAGCCAAGGCCCACTTCAGCAAGACAGCAGCAGTGAGTCTTGTCTCTACCTCGGCCATAATGGGAACTGCGAGAACACCTCCTACTCTACTGTATTTATATCTCAGTTTGCATCATCTGGTATGCAATGTTTCTTTGGTTGCTTTAGTCAGGTGACACTGTCCCTCCTAATCTGTATAACATTATCAGGGCCTACTAAAACTAAGGCCTACATCTAGGCCTAACTAAAACTACCACACATGGAAATTCAGTACTTTGTAGAAACAAACCTTACGGGGTTTTTTGCATATTAACCTGGTCTTGGGACCACAGTAAAATGTTTATTTTGTTTGCCAGCTGGGAGCTTTAAAGAAAAATAAATAGACATATAAAAGTTCTTTAAATCAATTTAACGTTTTAATTGGGGATTTGAATGTTGGAAGATAAATGCTTAATAATTCAGAACAAAAGAATCAGTGAAAGAATGAGTATATAGTAAATCATAGTATGTGCAAATAGGAAACAATTTATTGTCTCAAAGAGAGAAGCAAATCAATGTTCCAATTATTATGTTTTCAGAATTCCTTGGTGAGCAGTTCTTCTCATTGTTAGACAACCCAAAATAATTCAGTTTTGCAGAGTAAGTTTTCTAAGTAACTTGTGGGAATTCAACTATAGCACTCAGTAACGCTAATGGGAGCCTTATAACTGATCTCTGTTAACAGTATGTTACAGGTATTTACCTCTGAGAAAGTTTTTAATGGTGTTTAGATCTTGTCTTCAGAGTGATTAGACTAATGTAAGGATGACAATCTACCCTTGGCACATATTCGCATGTGACAGAGAATGGGGATTTATTTATCTAAGTGTTCTCTCTCATCTTCTGTAAATGGAAAAGTTCACCTTATCTGTATATTAAACATCTCTTTTTGTATTACAATTCCAACTTTTCAAAAAATTTTTAAAAACTGAATGACTATTTTTATAAACTTATGTTATTTAGGGAAAAAAACTTCAGAAGATTGGAACTTCCAAAAGATTCCTCAGCATGTTGACAGCGATCAAACTTGTTAAGAGGAGAATTTTTAATTCAAAACCAGATTATTTCTCCCATAGACATACAAATCCCAGTCTGACTTATTTTTCAGTAGAAAAATGCTTTTCTCTGCTATGATAAAAAAGCACACAGAAGTAGCCAAATTTATTTCTTTTAGAAAAAGAAAAAGCACACTTGAAGTTCTTAAGATTAGGAGAGGATTATATGATTCCAATACACTTTCAATATTTACAGCACAGAGATATGTAAAGCATGCAGATTCATAAAATTCTCATTCTTCAGTGCATGTGAAGTCTTGAACATAAAAGGGATGCCATCACTTTCTATTGTTGCACATTTAGGTCACCCTACTTATTCTCTTTCATTGAAGGGAGTCTAAGTTTGTCTCACAGGTCATATCAACCACATTGTTCCAACAAGAAAAAGAGAAGGCAGCAACAATTTATCCTAGGACAGTTCAGCAGTAAACAGCCAAAAAACCTGCAAAACAAACCAACCCACCCAAAACCTAAATAATGCCATGGTAAAGCCAATAAGCAAAACAATAATATTCATATCACTAGCCATGCTATTTTTTCTCATGACTTTGCTTATATCTGCACTGAATATCTGTACTTGCCAAAGCAAGCCTCAGCGCACTTTGGGCTCTGGATGCCCATCCTGAATGCATCCCTCAAGTAGCAGGCTTTGCTGGCATTCTTCTCATTTTTCCAAGTGAGGCTACAGTGTTCTCCCTCTAAGAGCCACCTGTAAATCTGCTTTCTCCCTGAGAACATATCCAAAATCAGCCCTTTTTAAACAGGCTTTTCAAAAATTATGTGTCACAGATAGCTCAAGGAAGATGCAACAGAAGACTAACTTGCACTTTTCCCTTCCTTGCACCTTACTCTTTGAGAGTTTTTGGCAGTTACATCCAGTGCACTTGAACCTATTTTTGCTGAAAGAGACAAGCTGTGCTGTGCTGCTTTCTAATAGAGAGCTCATAATCTATTCACCCCTAACCATTCCCACATAGCTAGCATTTGTTATCTATGTATATTAGCAGAAGGATGTGTAGCTTTTTAAAAAAACAAACAAACAACTGCTTTTTACCTTTTACATCTAGCTTTGGAAGTTTAAATCTTATTACAGTATAGAGACTACATAAGGACTATACCCTATGCAAGCGTGGTCTTTTTTTTCTTTTCTTCCCATAAAATCCTTGATAATTCTTTGACACCATCATTATGGTCCATGCATCCCTTCTCCCTCTTATGCAAATACACACACACACATAGAGTCTGGTTTGAATTGACTTAATGCATTGAGGAAAGTAAATGGTAAATGGAGGAAAACACATGATACCTGTAACAAAACAGAAAGCACATAACTTGCCCCTTACCCTCGCTAATGGATGATTAGAATGCCCAGGGATGACTGCTTTACCAACAATATAATATGTTTGGACTGTAAACTGCTGTTTTATCTTCTAATGAAACATATTTGAATTATAAAATTGCCAAAGTTTTTCAAGCAATGATTTTCACAGGGCCTGAGATTAGTGTTTGTAACCAGCAGTATTATAGTGGGCTCCTATCTGAGTGGATTAAGGTTGTGGCATATGTCTTGTAACTGCCAAACTGTTTACCTTGCACTATATTTGAGCTTTTTTAACTACAAAGCAATGGACTAAATGGGAGGTATAATTATCCCTATCATAGGGAAAACAAGAAAAAAATGGAGGGTCAAGTGGTCACAAATCAATACTCCCAGCGACAAACCATTGCTGTAGAGGTGCACATTGTATTAATGAAGAGTGAATGTTGATTTAGTTAATAGTAGTGTTCCAGTAAACTTTCATAAGTATCAGTGACCCTGGTTTGTGAACTCTTCCATGAAGGCAGATCTCATTATCTGTATGGATTCCTGTTCACTTATAGAGAGCTTCTCCCATGAAAAGTATTTGAAAGGAGTAAGGGTGACTGACTACAGAATTTGCACCAGTTACAATGTGAACTTTTATTAGGCCATTAAGCTTTACTTCTCCCCGCAACACCCAGGAATCTACACATCTCAACCTGTTCAAAGTCCAGTCCTGAATTTTCAAGGATATACAGGTAAACAGACTGACATTTCAGATATTTCCCTGAAAATTCTTTGGAAGCTGGTTGCTTTTTCTGCCTGCATAGTCATAGTTCATAACTTCACCTTTTCAAGACAGCCTGTATTCTATTTCACACATCATTTGAATTCATGAAAAAGATAAATTAGACTAGAAATAGTAAAGATTTGGAGTTTGTTGTTGTGGGGTTTTTCCACTCTAGAATGAAACAGAGTTGTCTCTTAAACATTTCTTCAAGTATATTGAGAAAGAAAAGAAAGGCTGCACTAATAGTGTCTTTACAAATTGCTAAAATACAGTTGTTTCATCATTAAAATAAAATTATAATTGTCCATGAAGTCTTTTAAATAAACCCAGTTGAATGCAATTTTTTAAAATATATCTCAACATTATAGTCCAACTATACTTTCATGAAGACCTGTTACACTTCTAATTTTGAACAATTAGTATAAAAAAATTTAAATAATCTTTCCATTTCTATTGTCATTTAGTTTGTCCAAGTAGTCTGTCAACAGACTGCCAACACCTTAATGGTGCTTTTAATTAGGTCACACAATTATTTTAGCTTTTATCCAGCAAATTTTTTGGATTCAACATTCAGCTAGAGATACAGGTGAGAAAAGTGTTTAAGATTTCATTATAGTCAAAGGCAATTATAGCCAATATATTCAGTGGACCAGACACTTGGGCACAATCATATAATTTAAGTATAAACAATGGCATGGCATCACATCTGTCATGCTTTAGTGTGTACAAAACCAAAGTGGGACCTGGTACCCCAGGTTTGGGCTACCAGTAACCAGGATAGATACTGCACAATATCTATCTCCAGCATCACTAGACAACTGCAATCAGGCAACGTTATTAGTGTCCCTTGTATCTTCAGTCCAGAGGGGCAGATCAGTTACCAGGTACTAATTTTTAAGCTAATATGCATTGAGTGAACTGATATAACAGATATATATATATATGAACTGATATAGTTCAGAACTATAACTCCTTCCAGTGAATCTTAAATCTTGAATTTGCATGATCGAGTCCTGTTTTCTGCATAGTCACTGGTGGATAATTAAATGGCCAAACCACAGCTAGTACTCCATGTTTCAATTGAGATCAACACAGGACTTCCCCAAGTACACACTCTGGAACAAAAAGAAATTCCCTTGAAGCAGAGTGCCATCAGGGTCACATCACTTTTCCTCTGCACAAAGATGGGAATCTCACTCCATTATGCTACAGGGATTCTGAAGGGGAACTTGGAGAGGTAGCAGTGCATCACTGAAAGCATGTCTGGGTATGCAGGGAGAAAAAAAGACTCACCTTACTTTTGAATCCACATAAACTTTGTGTCCATCTGCAGTTCATCTGAAAGTGTCAGATATTTAAAAAAATAAAAACCAAAACTGAGTTGATTTTCAGATGTAATTCAGTCTCTGTACGATGGCTATATCTCTTCAGTGATTCCAATGATGTTCTAGCAGTCAGGTCCTCATCTATTGCCTTCAGCTAGGAAGAATAACTTTATCCCTTTTGGCTAAAAGACAGACAATGGCAACAGGGGGTAATTTTGTTTTCTTATTACTCCTCCCCCAGGTCTGCTAGAATCATATTTTGGACATGCCTGTCAGTATATTTTGATGGAGACTAAGTTTCTGACAGACATCTGTCTAGTTTTGAGACCTCCTTCTCATCTTCATAGATGAAATGAAAGCTAAATAAATAGACTGCCACAGAAGAGATTGTCAGTGTCTTGAAAAAATAGATTTTGACCATAAGCCTCAAAAGAAATTTCTGATTATTCATATGAGAAAATTTCAATTCTATAGCAAAAGAATACTTTCACTCATAGAAAACCAATTTTTTTGTTCTGTCCCAGGAAAAATCCTCCAATCAAATATGTTATCTCTATTTTGTTAAGACTAAGTCCTTTACACATAAGATTTCTTTATAATCCCACATTATCTACATATATATCTACTCTGATTTTAAGTATGGAATCTTCTACAACTCTTCTTCACTAGTCTATGGTCTAACATTGCTTACTCAGATGATGGGTACTAGTCCCTATATACATAAAGGAGAGTAAGTTCCTTATGCAGTATCCCAAACCTCTTAAAGGTAAATGCAACATTTTGAAAAGTATTTTGATGCTGTGATGTGTTTGAAAGGTTTTCCCTCTAAAAATGTTTTAGTCATTAAAGGTTACACATAAAGATGGAAAGAGAAAAACACCTAAGATACGTTTTTGTTTGAAGATTTAGAAAGAATGCATTTTACTTCTAATATGTCATGAAGCTGGTTTTATTATTCATTCAGAAAACATTTTTAGAGTTAAGTCTACTCATACAGAGCCAACCTCATTATTTCTGTTGCTACAATGGAATTTAGTGTAATTGTACTAGGAATAAGTTTGTTTGGTTTTGCTCTTCTCGGTGAAGGAAATTAGATGAGTGAAGGAAACTGTTGAGATTTTCTTTGAAATTTTCTGTAATTAACAGCTCAATAACTGTGCATATCTCTGACCCTTTTTTGGTTTTTTTTTTTCTTTTTTTTGTGAAATAAGGTTATTGTTTCACATTTCACTCTTGTAACCTTATTATAGTCAAGAAAACTGTTAACCAGTCTCTGGTTTTATAGATATTGGGGAAATATCTCCCTGAAAGAACTCATACTATCTAGAAGATACTATTTTATATCAAGTAAGTACAGATATCCTATTTTTATATTACTTTGATATATATCTGGAAAACTAAGTACTAGCATCACAAAAGGATTATATTCTTCACCCAAAATGCAGCTTTGTATAGAAGTATCTTGCCTTGTTATTTGGAAAAATATGTGCATTAGTGAACATGATGTCTTAAACATTTTAAAAAATGCGAGAAAATAAATTCTAAATGAATTGTCATTTCATATAATAATTTATTATTTATGATTTGTTAATGACAGTCTATTGGCTGTCAGTGAGATGTATTATTTAAGATACTAAACAAAGTTATTAAACATATCAAACTTGAGAAGGCATAAACATTTCTTACAGCATTTTACCAATAAAACTAACCAAACCCCCAAATTTTTATCAAGTTAGAAATACCATGCTCCTCCAGGTGCTTCTAAAATTTTTTCTCTCTGCTTCTAAGAACTCTGTTTAAAAGACCTAAAGGAGCTCCAGCAGGAAAAACAATGGACCAAGCAAATAGCACAAGGGATACTCTGCAGGACTAGTAGTAAAATATGATTTCTCCTGTCATCAGTACAGCACAAAGAACAGAAGCAAGATTTTGCAGGTATTAAAATGTTTCTCCACCCCTGTGAGTATGTGACTTTCAAGCTTTCCATCTGTACCTTGCTACAGTACTAGTAAAGGAAAATAGAAATAGAAGTAGCTCCAGGACAATAGATGAAGTTAAATGTCTCACAAAGAAGGAAGCTGTTCATATCTTTCTCAAGAGTATGCATACTTGTGCATTTGGTAAACTCATGGATTTGCATTACCTATCTGATGTTCAGAGACAAAACTACAGTACTCTTTCAAAGTGTATAATTTTTAGGAATGATTGGAAAAGCCTTACACGCATTTTTAATAATCCATTGTACTTCTTACCCATAGACCAGATAGGAGTGAGACCATACCCTACCGAACACTAAACACAGCACACTGTCCTCATTGCAAATAGCTGATAATATGAAAAAACACTAAACAGAAGGGTGAAAGAAGTGCAGTACATAAGCAGTGCAATTTCCACAACCATTAAGTTAGCTCCTTGCTTATTAATACCTAATAAGGTGTACAGTGCCAGGAGGAGGAAGTAGGGTTGGCATAAACAGACAGTCAGAATATAGAAAAATCTGTTACATGTCGTCAAAGGTCCCTGCTTCAACTGTTTCTATTCCTCCATTCCCCTCAGATGAGTTTCCTCTCAGAGCTATGTGTGGGCGTCCTCTGTTGTGAATAGAAGGAAAATGACCCCAAGCTGATTCATTTCTTCAACCTTTACCATGCCAGACTCCATTTAATTTATTTTTGCCTTATTTTTACCATATTTCCTTGTTGCATGAATCATACCTGAATGTGTGATACCTCATGAATTGTGATTAGAACTATCATTACAAGCATGACTGAACACTTGCTGCCGAGTAGATTTGCCTAGACTTGCAAATTCTTTATACAGAGAGGAGAGGAGAAAATCATATCCAGGGCTATTTACAATTTAGGAAATAAAAATAATCAAGTCTGATTCTACTGTATATTTTTATGTAACATGACCTTCCTTTTGTTCAGCCAAGACTGATCTCTTACTGTTTCAAAAAGTGTCCCTGATTCCCAATAGATTTATTATTAATGGATTTCACAAACAACAGTTCTGCATTCACTTTATCCATTCTTCATAATTTTAGGGAAAATAAAAAAAATATGCCTACTGGTTGTCCTTTTTTCCTTTGCTTAGAGAGACTGTCAGAGAATTCCAGCAGCTCAGTGTGTTGGGATTTCCCTTTCCAGAAGCTGTGCTGAGCAACTGTTTACAGAACACTGCCCATATTCTCTTCTGCACTGTGGATGCCACCATGTTACCGGGGAAGGAATTTGAATTTGCAAATAGATTCACCTGGGAAAAAAGAGAATGGATGAAAGTTAATTGGGATTACTCATGCTCAACAAATTTTATTTATAAATATGCAAAGCTGGTCAGTTTAAGCTTCCAAGGAAATTACTTATGAAAGACAGTGACAATTACAGACAGAGATGCTGGACTAGTCCAAAAGAAGGTTTTGTTATTTTTTCAGACAACCATGTTTCAATCATATTTTAAAAATGAGATAAATGGGCACAGAGATTACCAACCCCCCTTAGTTCTGTTTAAAGTGCTGTTTAAAAAGAAAATAACAAAATAACTCTAGGGAATGCAAAACAGAATGGGAATATTCCCTTAAAATATTTTGCTGGAGACCTTAAATTATAATTTTTTCAGAGGACAACTGGCCTGAAAGAATCGTTATTATCATGGCAACTACGAATGCTATCTCTTCAAAATCATTGTGTGACAGCATTAGGTCAGTGTTCTAATTCTTAGAGATGAACTACCAAAAAACAAACAAACAAAAAGAAAGAAGCCAAAGACAAAAAATTATCCAGATAACTTTATGTATCTACAAGTGACAACTAAATGCAATGAATCTCCTTCCTTTTAAATTCCCTCCTTGATATTTCTCCTTTTTCAATGGTTACCTGGTTTAAGCGTCCCTAACTGTGTATTTTCCAGCACTGCTGTGAGATTGTGACCAGAGTGGCAGCTGAAAAGAATGTCTTTAACAGTCTCATTCAGTTTGATCTGGCCAGCATGGCAAAGAACAGAATAAAAGATTGTAAATCTGCAGGAGGAAAGCTGAAAGTATCCTTCAACACCAGGAAGACAGAAATAATTCTCTCTCTACTTTTTTCCTCCTCTCTGTTTTGCATACCTTCATATTGGTGTCTTTAACAAAATGACTCCAACCACTACAGTAACAGTAACACAGGCCACTACAACTTTTTCACAGAAAAGGAAGAAAAAGCCTCTGTCTACAATGACGTCTATCACACTGTCATAATAGGCTTCTCTGATAACCAGTATTGCTATGTGAACAGCCAGTAGAGATAAACCAATGAGAATTTTCACAATCTCTGTCTTTTTTTTTTTCTATTGACAGTAATGTAATAAAGTCAACTTCAGCTAGCATTTTTAGGCATTATAACTCATTGATTCATTGCCATCCTTCAGTACCTTATTAGAAAGAATGCTGCAACTGGAATCCACAAAAATTATTAAAATTGCTGGTCTGAAAATTCCACTGGGACAAACTGACCTCCAGCAACCATTTGAAAAATGCAGTTCAGCATTGTCTGATCTAAAGCTACCTAAGAAGTCTATAAATATTGCTTATTCTTGGCTGCATCCTGAGGAACACTGTGATTTTATAACCTTGCTTCCCTCTTCAAGTTCAAATATAGTACAATGCCTAATGGACGTTATCTATGGAACAGCTACCTTCACACAGTCCCTTTTCATTAGTTTCTCTCAGATAAGGCTCATACAAGCTCAAATTTACACTCATCAATTGTTCTAGACCATTAAGACCTTTGGTCATTAACTTGTTCCCTCCAGAGATTCTACAGAACAGTTTTTCAAGTGCTAGAACTCACTCTCCAGGCCTATAAAACCAGAAGCCCCTACTAAGGATAGAATACTGTCAGACAGTGAAGATTTCAGCTGTTAACTTACTGCCTCAGCAGACAGTTTTTGCCTCTAGGTATTCTGATTAGGTTAAGTAAGCAAAAAATCACAGCAAGATATTCTGATTCTCAAGAACACACCTTGTTTTCCTTTTCCTTTTCCTTTTCCTTTTCCTTTTCCTTTTCCTTTTCCTTTTCCTTTTCCTTTTCCTTTTCCTTTTC
>JAOXXN010000446.1:73668029-73714396 GCA_026770055.1 Myrmophylax atrothorax | reverse complement strand
TTGTTTGGCCTGTAATGTTTGTTCATGAGATAAAACTACTGAATATGTTTTGTCAGTGAGATAAAACTACTTAAGATCAATCACAACTGCCAAGCCAATGTAAAATATATTTTAAGTTCACATAAAATTCTAATATTTCTGTCAGCATTTTATAAAACTTCAAAAATTGAGACATAAACAAAAAAAATACCTTCCATGGACAAATTGTTTGTGAGCCTCTAGGTACACATTCCTTGTTTTTTTTCATGCAGAAAGTCTCCTGTGCAAATAAAGCTCTGTGCACTGCAGTACTTAAATATCATGCATGCATTCAATATGCATGCAAAAAAAAGGGCCTGATAATGTTGACTTCTCTTCACCAGACAATCTCATCAGTGTAGAATAAGATAGGACAGGAAGACCTTCCTGGAGTGCAAATATTACCTCTTCTTCAGGAAGTATTTAACCCTTTCAGTCCCTCTATACAGTTTAAGTAATACAGGACTATGAACCAATTTACTATTGAAGAGATGAAGTGTTTTCTCTCTAGTAAGTCATAGAGATATCAGATACATATAGTCTACAGAGAGACTATTAAACTTAGAAGCATTGTAAGTGAAATCCTGCTGCCCTCCAAAATAATAAAGAAAAGAAAACAAGAACAAAAACACTGACCTGTAGAGTTTTCATCTCACGAAAAGAAAACAGAGGTAAATACATTGACCTGTGGTGTTTTTGTCTCATGACCTTTCTTTAATCCGAGTAACAGCACTATCTCACAGAGTACTCATCTGGGGGATACAGAGATGTGCATGTAGAGTTGTGAATATTTCATAAAAGAGACATAGGCAACAGTCAGGATGACAACAGTTCAAACATTCTTCTTGGGTTTTTTTTTTTCACATTCAATATTTTTCCTTGGCAGAGCAACTTTAACCAAGGGCAAGAAGACAATTGCACTAATGTCTGGACTCCAAGGACTCTTTTTCCCATTCAAAGTTACTGCCTTTCCATTTTAATCTAAACAGCCCAGCAATGACCAACCTGCAACTTACACACTCAGTAGAAAAATCTTCCCAGGACCCTTGGCCACAGACCTTCCAAAATTCCCATCAGTGCAAGAGTAAAGACCATGGACAAATGGCAGTCCAACTTCTTTTCTGAGTATCCCATATTTCCCTTGCAGCCCTTCATTTCTTCGTCTTCTAAGTTACAGTCTTACTAAACACTCACACAAACACACCATTCTGCTGCTGAAAATCTGCCCTGTTCTGAGTTTACTTCAAACCTCCCAGCAAACCTGCTTCCTACAGGATCACAGCATCCTTTGGGTATCCACCCGCTCTAATGTGGGATCATTTATGATGGGCTGCATGGGGACAGACTTTCCTACTATGGTCTTCCCACGGGCTTCGAAAGAATCTCTTCTCTGGTGTCTGCAGCACCTCTGTCTGCTACTTCTTCACTGATTTGGGGGTCTGCAGGGCTGTTTCTCTCACATATTTTCACTTACTCAGCTTGCTGTTGCTACACAGCAGTGTTTCAACTTTCTTAAATACATTATGCCACAGGCACTACTACCATTGCTGATGGGCTATGCCTTGGTCAGTGACAGATTCATCTTAGAATCAGCTGGCATTGGCTCTTTCAGACACAGGGGAAACTTCTATTGGTTTCCCACAGAAGCCACTCCTGTAGTCTCGCTGATGCCGAAACCTTGCCACACAAACCCAACACGCTTGTGTAGTACACAAGTATGCTGAATGTACAAACATGACAAGAGAACATTTTCAGAACATCCCTCTTGGAATAATCATGAGTAGATCTGACTCTCAGTGAGTTCAGAGGTTGTATTTTCACACCCACATAAGCATTCTAATTTTTCTGACACAATTCCAATGTGTATTTGTACTGACCTTCTCTCATTAGTTGAGTCTGATTATTGCCTCTTGCTCTTTAAGCCATTAGCCACTGAAACCCCTTGAATTCTCAAGAGTAAAATGCATGACCTCAGCAATGTATACTCAGTCTCTACAACATTTTAATGAAGGAAGACTGACATGCCAGCAACAATCAGGACGGTTCCTGTGTATGCATATACTTTGTGTATACTGTGCAGTAACAGTATATTGAGTGACATGGTCCCTTGACGCAGAGATGTGGCACTGAAGTACACTCCTTACATTACAACCTTTTTTTCCTGTGGACTAAGGGAAAATGGAAAATGAGCAGGGGAGTAGATGAGAGGAGGAAGGGGTTTTTTGAGATTTTTTTTTTTATACAAGCTTTAGATACTATCTCTCACAGTGTCCTCTGGGCAAAATGTCCAGCATCTATGTACATAATCCAGTGGGTGAACAGTTGGCAGAAGGATCGGGTTCAAAGAGTTGTAGTAAATGGAGTAACTTCAGGGTGGTGGTAAATCAGTAGTAGGGTTTGCCAGGGCTCAGTTTTAGGGCCAGTTCTCTAACTATTTTCATCCATGACCAGGACAAAGGAGTAGAGCACACACTAATTAGGTTTCCCAGCACCACTAAATTAGGAGAAGCTATCAAGTACCTCAAGGTTACAGAGGTCTTACAGAGACATCTTGATGGATGTCACAGGCTGTATGAAATCTAAAAGGACAAATGCGAGATTCTGGGACGATGTCATCCTGGATGTACGTATAGACTGGGGCACAGAGACTGGAGCGCAGCCATATAGAAAGTGGTCTTGGGATTTTGTTTGATGGCAAACTCTGTATGAGTCAACACTGGGCCTTGGCAATCAAAAGTGTCAACCACATCATAAGGCACATTAAGCACAGTATGGCTAAGTGGACAAAAATGGTGATTCTCCTATTAGACTCCATGCTGATATAGTCTTACCCTTGAGTGCTGTGTGCAGTTTGCGGATTCACAATATAAAAAGCATATAAAAATATTAGAATGTGTTCAAAGGAGGTTAATAAAAATGGTGAAAGAACTAGAGGCCCTGAATTATAAGAAGCAGCTGAAGATACTAATTTTGTTCAGCTTAGGGAAGAGAAGACTCTAAAACCTCCTCCTGTGGAGAAGAAGGTGCTGATCTCATCTCTTTGATTTCTGCTGGTAGGATGCAGCAGGGTGGCTGAAAGTTGTGTCAGGGAAAGTTCCGATTGAATATTGGGAAAAAGTTCTTCACTCTGGTTGTCAAGCAGTGGAACAAGCTCAGAAGGAGAGTTGTCATGTACCCATGCTAGAAGGATTTGGACAAAGCTCTTAGATATATGGTTTAACTTTTAGATGTCCTGTCTGGAGTCAGGATTTGGTGAACCTCTTCAGTTCCTTCCAACTTAGGATATACTATGATTCTATCATTCTCTAATTCATCCTCTGCCTCCTCAGACACTGATAAACATTTGAAAAAGAGGAGTTAAGCTAATTTGCTGTCATTACTGTCTTTCCTTACTCAATGTGTAGCAACACATGACTTGGAAGGGCCACTTCCCCTCTTTGGGGCATTGAATAGGAATCTGGTTTAGTTATATGTCCACACATTACAGTTATAATTTCTGGGAACAATGAATCAAAACAAAGTTCATAGGAAGCCATTAAAAGACTATGTTCTTAAGAAATAGACACAATACAAAACATTGAATTCAAACATCACCATCTGTGCTGTTCCATTAGAGCAGACGCTTAGGAGAGGAATCAAGAATTTTAGAGAAACAACATGCAGGTTCTACTGGCAGCAGAGAGGTGACATTTTTGTCCCCTAGCCTTGGCATATCAACAGGAGCTGACATTGTCACATATACAGTGTTTGAGTAAATGTATCTTGAAAGGTACAGATGTATAGGGGTAATGTCCATTGAACTGGAGACTGCCCCTATGAAATGGCCATATCTATTTCACCACATTGCTTCTAGCCCTCCTTGATGATACCACTTAGCCCTTAATCGGGTGACAGTGGAAAGAAAGAGGCACCCTAGTTCAATAATTGTCAGCTGAAATACATACCTCTTTATGGCACCTAAATGATGCTAAAGTGTGGTAAGACTTAGACCAAGAATCAATCCATGTACATAACAAGCCTCCCAGCAACCAGGCATCCAGTGACTAAAATCCATCCAGAAGAATTTGGGTCTTGACATTTAGCAACAAATCTGGATGTTTTAAAATACAAACGAAAAGACATATATGCATGTATGCATATGTATCTCTTTATAAGTATAGAATCATAGAATAGCCTGGGTTGGAAGGGAGCTTAAAAATCATCTAGTTCCAATCCCCCTACTGTGGGCAGGGACAACTTCCACTGGACCAGGTTGCTCAGAGTTCCATCCAACCTGGCTTTGAACACTTCCAGGGGTGGGGTATCCACAGCTTCTCTGGGCAACCTGTGCCAGTGTCTCACTCCCTTGCAGTAAACAATTTCTTCCTAATATCTAATCTAAACATACTATCTTTCAGTTTGAAGTCATTCTCCCTTGTCCTGTCACTATATTTTCTTGAAAGTAGTCTCTCTACATCTGTCTTGTAGGCTCCCTTCAGGTACTGGCAGGCTGCAATCAGGTCACTTCAAGGCCTTTGCTTTTTCTGTCTGAACATTCTCAATTATACATGTGATTTCATATGATATATGACAATAATTGTAATAAAATATTCCAACATCCAGTGCTGAAATTTAATGAGAGAAGTCACGCTTAAGACCATATCTGTGCCCTATGTTTTAACCTAAAGCATTTCAGCCATTTCAGCCAGTGTGTGAACAGGTACTTTGTCAAGTTACAAACAAAACCATTATCAAATAAGCTTTAATTATTTAGATTTTATAAAAATATTTGTTCACTGAGTTACTGGTGTTCTATAGGGTGATGCATACCATCTACACTTCCCACATCAGAAAAATAAAGATCCTGTCGGATAAAAAAGTGGACTTGGGTCTATTTAAAACAGGCACCTTGAACTACAAAGCATAGGAAATCCCTCTGGGAACACACCTGTTCTTTAAAAATGTTTGCAATTTGTATTTAAGTGCTGACAAGTGATGTGTGGATGAAAGAGCAAAACAACCCTTTCCTGCTCAGTGGTACATAAGAAGATCATATATACATTCCACAAAAGATATTGCAAAGTCATGCAATAAAGCTTAAAACTTGGCTTTCAAATTGTCCCAGGATACAAAACTGTCTTTAGAGAAGAGGGGGGAAAAAGTCATTTGTATTGTTTTATTTTTCTCCTGGGTCTATAAATGCTTCTCTCTGTAGAACTGCAGCTGTCCACTGTTAAAAAGATTAAGAACTCAGTCTCCAAGAAATAAAGCATTAAATTGAATGCTTCTGACACTGCATGCTTTGCAACACTCAAGTCTTCTATCATACACAATGAACATACCTATGGTCACACATCCCCAACAGCAGTGGATAATCCTTTCAAACAGCCCATGCTACAGCACAATCACAGAGAAAATGATCCTATGCTTTCATGAGCACTGTAGGATTCCCACTCAGAGCTAGTTGACCTTTGCCCAGGTTCCAGTTATATGCTTTTGATTGTGTGACTTTTAAAGGCTAATTTGTCGTCACAAGGAAGACCACACTTCTGACAGTAAATGTGTGAGCTCAGAAATACTGCTCTGCTTACGCTTGAATCCTTTAAAATCATCTTCTATTAAGCATTTTAGGGGTTTTGCTACCATAGATTAATTTAGTTTATTCTTCTCTATCAGAAGAATATGCTATAAGTGAAATTAAGAAGCTGTTAAAAGTGAAATATAGTTCATGATCTATGTAAAATGATCTGCTTCTTCCATCTGATGTTCCTATTACTCCTTGATTTCAGCTTAGGCTGATCTATATGCATCATAGAAGATTCAAAATCATGTTTATTGACTGTAATGACCTTAAAATCTCATATATCAGGTTTCACTAGAATGAAGCTTTACGATTTTTTGGTTTTTTTCTGTTATCACAACCCCAGGACAATTCAGTAAGCAACACAATCCAACAGGCCGTATTACTGTATACAAAATGCTACCATGTGTTTTATTGCTTGTTTTGAAGAAAAGCAATTTGTAATATCTGGAGCACTCTCTCACAGTGAATTGTGATCTCCATTAAAAATGCTATGTTGTTATAAATATGGCACCTATCAGATGGACCAAGGTCATGCAATGGTATTTTACATATGGCTGCGTAAAACCATGGCACAACTTCCCATAAGAATATGTGAAAATAGGGACAGAAGTGCAGAGAAAATGCAGCCAAAACCTTAATGAACAGTTTGTTTCAAACTATGCTAACCTGCAATGTGATCATTTATCAATTCCAAAGCGAATCCAAGCCCATGCAGATGGATGACTGGCTGAATGTTTGATTTTCATAGCTACAGAAGAGATTGTTTTGTTTCTTGTAGACTTTTGCTGTTTCCCCTCTTGAAGATCTTGGTGCATCTCATTAAATATATATTTCTTAACTGGCAGCTTTCTGCTTCCTAAGAAAGTTACATGGCCTGACAGCCTGAGTATGAGGTCAAAAGCCAAAACTGACACAGACTTGCTATGGGGTTTGGATTTAACAGATGCCATTTTCCCTAAATGAAGGCAGTATTATTTAAGAACCACAAAAAGAGCAGCAAGGGATAATTATTATTTTACTGTGTTTTGGAAACACATAGCAGCAAATCTATCCACCAAGCTAGGCATGAGTTGCTGTGAGATTTTCAGAGTTTTCTTCTCATTACTATGAAAGGAGACAAATTTTGCTGGACATCATGCTGTTAGCAGAAATAAAAACTGTTGCTAAAGGAAGATGCATGTGGGAACTGTGGGCTAAAGGCCAGGCTGAGGAAAGCTGTTTTATTTTCTAATCAGGGTGGAGAAAATCAGTAACTGCAGCAGTCTGAGGAGAGAGCTGTTGAGGAAGCTTTGCCTGACCCCCGCCTCACTCAGCACCCTTCTCCAGCTGGCAGCTGGGAGCTACCTAGGGACAGCAGAAAGACCTGGATGAGAAAGGAGGCCAGAATGGAGCAGAAGCCAAGAGGGAGCTAGTATGAGTAGGAGGCTGCAGCTGGGCGACCTCCACTGAAGCACAGAGCATCCACCACAAACACTGTCATGGGCATCCTGGCATCAGTCTGGCCAGGAAGAGCTCAGGGCAACTTCGCCAGCTGCCTCACAGACATCTGCTCCTCACTCCCACCAGCACCAGGAAGGTGCCAGTCTGTATGAAGAGCTGGTTTATCAGCCCAAAATCCACAGATTGCTCTGGATCTATGTCAGGGTTGGGCCAAGTCTACGCTCAGCCCCTTTTGGTTTGCTCCTCTCTTCTCTCTGGGACAATCAGCATTCAGCAACCTTCTGTACTCAATCAATACACTCGTCCCACAGCACCTGTAAGCTTCCAGTGCTGTTAATACTTTCTCTAGATTCGGAGGTAGATGTGTTTCTCAGGGATATGCTTAGAGACGTGGTTTGTTTAGTGGTGGACCTGGCAGTATCAGGTTAATGGTTGGACTCAATGACTGTAGAAGTCTTTTTCAACCCTTATGATTCTGTGATTTTAGGTGGTCAGGTAGAATAGAGTCCAGATATCAGTGAGTGAATTGTCATTAACAGTCAAGCCCTCAGGCATCCACTGCGTGGCCAGGTTGGCAGGAATATCAGGGGAGGATACTCTTTCAGTCTCAAGTAGAGCTTTATTTGAAGTTTACGTGGACTGCAGGTGGTTCTCAAGATTTCACAAATTAGTGTAAAGCAGCAACAGTAAAAGCAGACTTTTCTGGGCACGGCTATAACTGCTGGATCCTCTGAGCCCATTAATGACATCCTAGGGCTTAGTCCCTAGTTCTCAGAACAGATGACTTACGCTAGGCAGCTTTGTGGGAATGCTTTCTGTGATATTTCCAATTAAAAGCCATGAAAAAAACAATATTGGGTGTTTCTCTCCCTCCCTGAAGTGTTTCCCAATCAGAAACACTTAAACTGTTTCACTATCTGGGTATGTGTTAGGAAGCCAACACAGAAAAACACCAATGAAATGCACTGAAAAATAGCAGGAGGCTACAGTATTAACTTTAAAAGCTATTAGAAATCAATCAGTATTTCAGCAGGGCCCGAGGGGTAGACTGATGTAATGGAAGGCAGTCTATTAAATATAAAAGTCAATTAAGCAACAAGTTCAAAGTTCCTGTCCTCCACCACAAAAAAAATAAAGAAAAAAGACAGTGGCAGCTAGGACTCTTATCACAGGTTCATAACCTGAGGGTCTGTCTCTAACACTTGTGGTCCCATGGATGGATCCAAGTAAAAGGACAATTAGGCAGACATTTATAGGAACTTATGTTCAGAAAATAATGAAGGTAGCTACCATCAGATCAGGCATTCTGTTCTGGTGTTTGGGCATAGTGCCTCAGAGCTATTTAGAGATCACTTTAATAACTTCTTTAAAGTGCAATGCCAGTGATATGAAAAAAAACTAACAGCACAAAACCAAAAAAAAAGAAAACTTACCAAAACCAAAGAAAAGCTTAGGGAAAAATTACATCTCAAGCACTTCTTAAGTACTGTATTTCTGTCTCATGGAGATCACCTCTTCTTGGCAGTTAAAATTGTACAGGATACATGTAAAAAATGTACATATATAAGGTCATAATGTCTTGTTCCCTAAATCTTTACACTCATGCAAAATGAACTGGCAGCTAATGGAAAAAAGAAATTCTTCCTCTATTCTGAATTTTTCATTAAATCTTAATTCCAGAAGCCAGCTTAAGCAGAAAAAAACCCATATGATGAGGCAGAGGTCAAAGGAATAAAGGGGCTGTTTAAACTTGCAGTCCCTGACAGTAGTACAAAACTTATAGAAAGCTGGGATAGGTGAAACTTTTAGATTTGGAAACATCATTCAATTCAAGCCACCTAACAGGTGAAAACACAGGAAGCACTGCTTAGTTTTCTTAGAAATTCTGAGGCAAAAAACAATCCTTTATTTTAGGAAATTATGTCATAATTTCAAGTAAGAAACATAAATGTTGCCCTCTTATATTTTCCTGAAATATTTTTTATCCTACTCACTTCTCTTCACCTTTTCTGCCATTGGTACTGCTTTTGTACTTCCAGAAACAAGTAATAACATTTGCACATAGTAATGCCTTGGTCTCTGAAGAGGTGTTTAAATTGTCTTTAAGAAGAAGTCCAAAGCAGAATATGTAAAATCATATACTTGCTGCCTCTTGTTTGCTATTACCAATGTTGGGAAGAGTCATTGCTTCAAACAGCTTACTGAGTTGAGATGTAGAGGCAGGTGTATTAGCATTGCAGGAAAGACTGAATGTTGGGTTCAATCTAACTGGTGAGAAACCTTCTATAATAATGAAAGTCATCAATTTCCTCTATATGTTATAAATACACCAAATCCTGAGAACAGTGGAAAAAAGCACATAACTGCAGGTGGTCCTATTGAGCAAGATTTTACATTTAGAACTGCCTATAGTTAGTGGAGAAGAGTGGCCTGAAGTGCCGGAGAGGCACGGCCGTGTAAATGCCAAGGGTGAGCTGGAAGATATTTACAGCTCACTATTGCCCTCTAGTGTAAGCTGTACAAGTGTTTGTCGTACTTCCAAGTGATAAAGGAGAACAAAATCGAAGTACAGCTCTTTCCATGGATGCGGAGTTCTATACAATTTCAAATTAACCTTGAGAGAATGTGGTGTTGGGAAGGAGAAGGGGGGAGTTTGGAAAGGTGATGATAATGCGCCGTAACTTCTCACCCCTGACTTTTTGGAGAAAAGACATTCTCCTTGGAAAATATTTGCTTAACAGAACTTCTGTCTTCTAGTTTAGTTGCATTGCGTGGCAACAAACAAATTGTTTCCTGAATGTTATAAGGTAAGACAAGACAGCAGAAGATATTAATTTCAGCTTGATTTAGAGAATAAAAGAAGAGTTTTTATTTTAAAGAAAATAACTTGCTCTTGGTCATTTCTTACATATATGTTTGAGTTGGGTTTAATTCTTTTTTCACTTAAGAATATCTAAAAGGATTTAAAGAGTGTGTTCTACATACCAGGATGTGTAAAACACTAGGGTGATAAATCTGATTGAATATTTCTGAGAACAATGTTCCCAAAATTCTTTGTATCCAGGGAAGTCATACTGTTGTAAGTGGAATCAATTTAAATTTTACCATATAAAATATATCTAAAGAAGTAATAAAATTAATAATGCACTTTTCTGCACAAAATCTTATGATTACTACAATTTAAAATGAGAGACAGATTGAAAATAATTAGTACATTGATGGCAGGATGGAAAACAGAATAAAAGACATTTCCCTTGCTAAGCACTTGATTGTGACTAGTCTCCATTTGATCTTAAAGATAATCTATCATGTAGTTGTACCAATAAAGGAGACTTCCACGACCCGTTCTATGAAATACTGCTTGTTCAACCTGCAGCAACACACTCTGCTTTCCTTGTCACTATTAGTACTTTTCTTTTTTCTGCTTAGTCCCTGCTAAGTTGTCCAGAGCAGCAACTGGGATTCAGCAGTTCATTCATGGGCATTTGTAACATGGACATTCACATTTTTTCTTTGCCATCAGTGATCTATGCGGTCAGTAAAAACACTTAAGTACTAGAAAGTGTGATTTACTTTACTTTTAAAAAAAACATAGAATCAAACCCCAGAAAGGCCTATGCCTAAGCCTAAGGTGATGAACCCACATGTAGCCATTCCCATGGAAGACCTCTAAAGTCCAGATGAGTCCCTGCACCTGGTCTCCAAATATCGAGAATGTGTTGAAGTTTCATATTTTCTTCAGAGCAAAGAAATTTGGGAAATAAGCTGCTTCCCTCTTTTGCACTGCTACAAAATTCAAGCTTACTTTTACTTCCAACTTTACTCATCCAAACTTCCTGCTTCAGTGCAGCTGTCCACAGCCAATTTCTGGAATCTATTTAATCAGAATCACTTAGTCACTGTGATGATACTAAGTCTTCATTCTTTCCAATATTCTATTGTTAGCATAAATCAAGAGCAAAAGAACATTTGAAACCCTGAGGACTGCATATTGAATGTCAGACCTATGTGATTTGATGAACTGGAATGAATAAAATCCCTCAAATGTTAGAGTTTATCATGGGGCAACTGACAAACTCTTAGCTTAAGCACTGCTGGCATGGCATTATCATACTGACATCAATTGCCACAGCAGATAATGTATGTGCATTTGACAAGTTCATTCTTTCAGAGACTCTGATTTGATAATTATTATTTTACAAGGACTACCCCATAGATGAGATTAAAAATTAAGCAGACATGCTTTGCTCTCTCATGCTCATCAGAGAGTATCCCAATTCAAGGATCATAGTGAATAGTATATACAGACATTAATTTATTCATTACATGAATCCAGGAATAACAGTTTTATTCTGGATCTTGATCTCATTTGCCTGTTCTCCAGTAGTGTTAGATAACTATATTTACAGAGCAGCTACATTATTCTGATTGCATGACACTTTTACTGTCTACATATTTCCATTGTCTATGGAAAGATGAGTTATGCTGGTGCTTAATGGAATAACAGAAAGTCAAACTCATCATATATATATATATATAAAATAATATATATATATATATATATAAACCCATGGTTAAGGTATTTTTAGATTTTAAGTATTTACCTGATAAAAAGTGTTCCATTGGCCGAATTACACGGGGGGGGGGAATAACAAGACAGTAAAAAAATCTTGCATTTGAAAGAATTCCTTAACAATAACAAAGGAACCTTGCCTTTTCTAAGCAACCATATACACTAGACCTAGATTTAGACCCCAGTACTCAGAGTTACCTTTTAGCCATCAAATAGAAACACTTAATGTCCCAGATGGGATAAATACTAAGCTATATTTATTTAAAAAAACCCAAATCTTACCCAGAAAGTCCTAATCTAAGCATAATGAAGAAAAAAGGAAAAATAAAAAAAATTGTGTGTTTTTCCCGATGGTCTGTCCAATATCCTTCTTCTTTCTACCATTGCTTGCAAGGTCTCTGCCTCCAGAAGGTGACCAATTCCAAACTGTTTCAGGAGAATCTGTCCCAGGTCACTCTATCTTTTGAGTCTCATCCAGGTACTGTCTGTAAAATACTGGTGCTTTAGTCATTCTGAGGAGCCTGGTAGCGACTTACAAGACATGGAGAACATAGAGGTAGCACTGAGAAATACCCTATGAACACACACCTTATGATAAAGCATTGATACCCTGCAGACACCAAGGTCACTGAAGAAGGAGGGAGAGGAGGTGCTCCAAGTGCCAGAGCTGAGGTTCTCTGCAGACCATGGTGAAGCAGCTGTGCCTCTGAAGCCCATGGGGGACCATGGGAGTGCAGAGATCCATCTGCAGCCCATGAAGGACAACCACGCTGGAGTGGGTGGATGCTGGAGAGGGCTGTGAACCCATGGGAAACTTGTGCTGGAGAAGGCTACTGGCAGGGAGCTGCAGACTGGTGGAGTAAGGAGAATGTTTTCTGGTAGAAGTTGTGACTCTGTGGAGGACCAGTGCTGGAGCAGGCTGTGCCTGAAAGAATGCACCCCATGGAAGAGTGATCCACTTTGCAGCAGTTTGTGAAGAACTGTTGCAATGGGATGGACTCAGGTTGGAGAAGTTCATGGAGGACTGTCTCCCATGGGAAGCACCCTACCCTGGAGCAGGGAAAGGACTCCTCTCCCTGAACACCAGCATAAACAACTTATGATCAAGTGATTGTAACCCCCCTTCCTGGTTTTCTTGAACTGCTGAGTGGGAGGAGATAGAGCTTGGAAAGGAGAGAGCGGTGAGGGGAAGGTGTCTTTAAGATTCATTTTATTTTTCATTAACCTGCTCTGATTTTATTAGTAATCAATTCAATAAATATCCCAATTCAAGTCTGTTTTGTCTGTGTCAGTATTCAGTGAGTGATCTCTCTCCTGGACCTTATCTCAACCCATCAACCCTTCATTATATTTTCTCTCCCCTGCCCACTTGCAGAGGGATATAGATATCCCTACAGAAATATAGACAGAATCTGCAAAGACAGAGTGGCTTTGGTGGGTGCTTAATGTCCAGCCATAGTCAACCCACTACACTGCCCCAGAGCTGCTCCCAGGGAAATCAGATTCCCTGTCTTTAGAGTTCAGACTAAGGGTGAGTAGGGAATGGCATTGTGAATCTTGACTTGAAGCAAAAAAAAAAAAAAAAACCAACAAAAAAACCCCAAACAAACAAACAACAAAACAACAACAAAAAAATGCCAAAAGAACAAAATTACCGATTTCATTTATTGCTAATCTTACTGTTTTTCACATAGCAAGAAAATTTGAAAATGACACGTTTTATTTGCTTTCTTAGTGGGGTGAGAGAATTGCTCTCTGCAGTAAAAATAAATTTAGAATTTTCAAACCAGAAATTCTGGCTTTCAACTAACTCTACTTACAAAGTAAAATGTTGAGCAATGAAACAGCTGCAGCAGGGAACTCGTTTAAAGGCAAAAATGTTGCTGTTATATCACCCAAGGAGAGAATAACACTCTCATTTTTGATGAAAATAAGAAACCAAGAAGGAAATTTTAAGGTGATTCAGAGACAAATACTGTTTACATTCAATTAAATTTCAGAGCTAAAATCCCAACTGAATTGTTTTCCATCTCCTGCGTTTTATGCCATAGTGCCATATGCTACAGTTTGGAATAGTCTCCCTAAGTTGTCTTTTAATTGGCTTGACCTATGGAAAAGATGGCAGGAAACCAAACTAATTATATCAATTCACCTCATGCTCTACAAAATCTGCTATAGAATGATATCTCAAATGAAAAAATAAAAATTAAGCAATAGCAGAAATGCAATTACAGTGTCTTTACATATTACACATGTCATACACACTGAACCTTGCTTATTGCAGTATCATCTTAAGGAATTCTATGGGTTCTCTTAACCAATTAAGCAGATTCAACAAAATAGAATTCTGTGTGAGGGAAAAAATACAAACAACTCATAACATTCTCCACAGAACTCTTTTTAAAGTCACTAACAGTACTTTCAAAATGAGCATGCCCCAATCCAGCATAATTTTCTCGTTTTCAATTAAAAATAGATTCCGTATTTTTATACCTTCTACTCAGCATATATTGGTTTACTCTCCATTTGCACTCCCTTACTCTGAAGTATCATTTCTAAACTGAGAAACCAGAAATTGAAAATCATTCAAAGCCACAATTGCATGTCCCACATGCCAGCAAAACAAGTATCTTGTCCCAACTAATATCATTTTACAGACTGATGTTTGAAATGATGAACAATGGAAAGCTTGTGAAATGCTATCCCTGGTACACTTCGTAGCTAGCATGGAGTGCATTAGATACAGATTGGTATTGTTTTAATGACTACTTATATTGAAATGATAAAAACTGGTTTAGCTGCTCTTGACCACCTGAAAGGTAATAGCGTATTGTAGTTCCCTGCTCTTTGTTAGACCATATCCCTCTCTCTTCATTGACATCGGTAGGTGTTGGGATAATTGACTTAACTATAAATGACTTCAGATTGGTGAAATAAGCACCACTTTAAAACCCTAAATATTAAATTCTTGGAATAGATTTCGGAGAGGTTTAATCAATATTTTTCAACAAATAGCATACATAAATATTTGCTTATTTGCCACATCCCATCTATATATTGATTTAAAAGTATGAATGTGCACCCTCAGTATGCTTTCAGATACATGCCAAGTTTCCAACAGACTTTGAGCATACAGTTCTATCTTGATTTTTTTAGATAAGAGAATAGCCTACAAACAAGCCCACTTAAACAAAACAGTTCATAGAATAAGTATAGAGGCTTAATGAAACCACTGGGAAAGAAATAATTAACTGTCTCCACTAAACAATTCAACTTAAACACAGAAAGGTGCTTGGATATCAGTTTAATTTTGACAAGAGAAATAAGCACTGCTTAAAAAGTCAAAGAAAAGTCAAAAGAGCCTCAGGTATAAAAAGAGGATGTCAACAACGATATTGTGCAGAAAGTCTATTGCTGTCTTCCCCATAGTTTTTCTGAAGTTCTAGCCTTTTCATTTTCAGAAATACAGTACATTAACAAATTTCAGCACTTCACAGGATTTGCTGCTTAGGGTCTAGTCTCAAACTGGACTCATATATTTATTTGGCTAATTTAGTTTTAAACTCACTATCAATTTTTTGTTCCAATACACTGCTCTGACACACTGTGCAGAGCTCTGATACACTGTTCTGATTAACTTTATCATTAGTTGTGATGTCACGGTGTTAGACCAGTCCTCTTTTTAAGTTATATATTCCCATAGTTTGCCACAGATGATCTCTGATAACTGAACAAAGATGATTCCTGCAAATCAGTTATAAAAGGGTCTTCTACTCTTACATTTTTGTAGTGGAAAACCTTTAGCAAAAACTGCCAGTACCAATGAATCATAATATCCTTCTGTCTGTTTTTTTTTTTTTCTATTTAGGCAGTAGTTTACTCCAAAAGCACTTACAGACAATGGCCTATGTGAGGGAGGAAAAAAAAAAAAATAAAACAACAATTGAATAAACAGCAGGATTCTCTGTAAACTATTTCTCCTACTCTTCACTCTGTGAGAACACCTAATATGTGCTTTGGAGAGACAGCCTACACTGTCTGCAGACAATATCTGTAAGGTGCTCACCTGAGACAAAGTTCTTGTCTGAAAACAGGAGAGCATTCTGCAGTGCCCTTTGAGCCCCCGGCATAGTAAACCATTCTCACAGATGAGCCTTTCTTCACCCCCCACACCTCCAAAAGAAAATACTGGAGCTTTATTCAATCATATCCAATATTTTAGTTTGAAAGTAATAGAATCCAAGAGGGTTTGTGAGTTTTTAAAAACCCAGCTCATCTTTGACAGACTGGGGGTTAAAAATCAACATATTTTTGCTTTTTTGCATCTCATCTAGAATTATCATCATCCTATGGCACAAGAACAGCAAACTGCTGCCAAAGACCTTTATGACATCACAGACCTGACACTGGCAGAGCAACAAAGAGCAAACTTCTCAAGAACAACTTGTTTCCATGAAAGGACTTTCAGCAATTCACCATGCTCTAGTAATTCAATCACAAGTTGTTACGTTATGTGCAAGAGTCCCTGTGTGATGTGGTGTAGCTTGGGTTATGAAGCAGTTCATCCAGGATGATCATAATTGCTCCCTGAAGATTTAGATGTATTAACAATAACAAAAAGTAAAGAAACAGCTGAAACTGCCATATGTAGAGGAGGCTGGATTGCTCCTAAATCTTATCTTTCATTTTGTTTTTCTCAAGTGCTGTTCTTGACCTAAGATTACAACTTCTTTGAGAGAGCCGATATGATCTAGCCAAGTAAAATTTTTTAAAAAATAAATAAATTAAAAAATAAATCATAGAGGCCATGTAATTTTTTTAGGTGAATTACAGGAAAATGAGATGAAACAGATGATACTCTGAACTTGAATGTAAATTAAGAATTTTTATTTTTTTTACAATAAAAAACTTCCTGCCATTCATACACAATAGCTCTTTAAATAACCACTGAAACCTGTCAAAGTATTAAGACTCTTGAGATCAGTGTACATACAGCAACATAGAGACAGCTTATTTTAATACAAAAAGTGTAATTGCTCTTCTGCAACAAAAAAAGCAGAAGGGAAGTGCATTATGTCTGGGGAATTGAAACCTTCAAAATACTATAGCTTGCCAAATTTTGATTTCCAATACAAAATTATTCTTTCCTAAGTTCTTAAAACAATTCATTAGCCCAAGATTTTTCTACTACAAGTGAATGCTGACTGCAAAATCAAGCATTCCAATAATGAAATAATTGTAAGAAAACTCAGCATATATTTCAGAAAAAAAATTAATAAATCAACATCTAGTAAACCCCTTTTGATATTTCCAGCATTATGATCCAATGTTTGTTTGGTTTGGGGTTTTTTGGTTAAATTCTGAGAAAGAAAAATGAAGAATATGGAAAATTCATCTGGAGGAGTTTCCATGTGGGAAAGGCTATATACTTACTGTAACTAGTCAGTCTCAGAGAGGCTGTGAAATTTCCATTCTTGGAGATACAAAACTTCAGATGTACAAGTCTCTGAGAAATTTGTGCCAATGTCAAAATGATTTCTGATTTGAGTGGGGTTTTGTACTAGCCCACAAATTACTTTCAACCTAAATTATTCTCAGTTGTAAACATGTGGAAATCCCCCTTGACCAGAATCAATCTTAAAATCATCCCTCATGACTTTTTCTTATATTCCATGCATTCTACTTAGGTCTCATGAGATTCTGTGTGTAGTCCAAGACTCTCACCAATGAGGCTTCTTCTTCTTCTTTGTGTCTTCAGAGATGCACACACACTATATCAGGACTCAGACACATAAACACTTGCCCACAGCTTGTTGATTATCCCATCTGCGTCACAAAAAAACAGGGGTCACTCTTAAAATAAACAAGTAGGGTAAAGTTTCCCAACTGAGCTTACCACACAACAGCTCAGCTTATACCATTACACATTTCTCACCTATCTTTGTTGAGGCCACTCTCTCCAGCTTCTCCCAAAGTTGGAGAGATTTGAAATCTTGAGCTATGCAGCAACCTCAGTTCTCCCACCCACTAGCAATTGGTGTCACCACAGAGTGGTTGGGCAATCTCTGCTCCAGCACCTCCCCCTCCTTTTTCATCGACCTTTATGTCCGCAGAGCTCACATTTCCTCACTTTCTCTCACATTTCCTCACTTTTTTCTCACAGTTGCTGTGTTTTTTATCCCATCTTAAATGTTATCACAGAGGTGCTATCAGCACTGCTTATGGGCTCAGTTTTAGCTAGCAGCAGGTCTGTTTGGAACCCAGCTGCAGCTGCTGTGACTTCTCATAGAAGCCAGATCTGCAGCCCTCAATACACCCCCATACCATTATCAAAACACTGCCACACAAACCTGCCAAGCAGAAACCTAAGATAATAAATGGCTGTCCCAAAGTCAAAAATTACATCTTTGGCTGAGGAACAAAATAAAGATAAATAAAAAAATAAGATAATAGTTATTAAAAAACCCAACAGTGTTCCAAAATGCTAGTCTACCACTGCATAATCTCTTCCTAACCTGATTTCACATTGTTTCATTAAGGATAACGGAATATGAGTGTTTTCATCATTTTTGTTCATGTCAGAGACACAGTGCAGGATAGTTCTTTGCTTCCCTAATGCTAATTCTAAACGGAAATAAAAGCATAGTCAAATAAATTATGAGAATTTGAATTTCTCCCTAACCTCCTAGAATAATTTAAAAGACTGATTTTCTCTATTTTTTTTTTTAATTGGAGAGCCCTCCAGCTCCGTACCTTCGAGTTGCCATTTATAAAACAAGGCTTTGATTTGTAGATGTATAGTATTAGAAATCTCTAGCCCACTTGCATAACTTGATTGAAAAACAATTTTACATCAGAGGGAAAAGGGGTTTTTCAAGGAAAAAAGAATAATTATGGGGCAGTGTGTATGTATTAATGGACATTTGCAGAAGCAGACACCACAAAACTGAAACTAAAATAATGTTAGAAAGAAGTATCTTATCCTAGTGGATAGTAACCATTGCTTGTAGTGAGAAGAGAAATATAAAATATGGGATAAGTAGGGAGATAACACTGTGCAGAAGATCCACTATATTTGCACTGAATCGTATTTTCCATTTCTACTTTCATCCAATGATGTGTATACTAAAAGATAGTTGTCACTGAAATTTGATGTTCTAGTGAGTATGGGCAAACATAGAATGTGATCTGGAGAATCATTTGTATTGGCAAAATTCTCAGCTGGAGTCCCACAGAACTACAAGATATTAAATAGATTTATTGCGTATCAGTTTTATACCAGAGGGAGAATATCTGCTTCTCACAGTGAAGAGATACATTATAAAAAAAGTAACTGTGGCACTAAGAAATATCATTCACCCAAGCCAAAATAAATGATAAATTCCCTCTGTGGCTGATTTTTATCTGGATGCACCGGACGGCAAAAGTTTCCATGGGCAGATATACCCACAGATTTTAAAAGGAAATTAAACAACACTTCCTGGTATCCATTTAACCCTCTCACTCCTCTTTTCTCCATTTGTCAAGCTGTTGAGCAAAACAGAGAAAATTCTTTATCAGCTTTTCTTGTCTCTATGAGCATCTCAAAAGACAACTCATGTAAAACATAGAATATAAATTTCAATTACCATTTTACACTTTCAGCAAAGTAAAGGTGGACAATGCCTTTGCTAGAATTTTCTGCCACTTTCTGGAGGTTCATATCCTTCAATAAAATGTAAAGGACTAAAAGGATTCTGATGTCCTACAGCATGTGAAAGTTATGATTCTGCATTACAGAAGAGCAGGGACTAAGGGAACTCTGTGCTAACATAAAATCCAAGCTGAAAAAGTAGATTACTTGATTTTACAGGTGAAATATAAAGTACATTCTCTATTAAACAAACATTTACTACATAGTAAAGTTATTATATTATGTCAGAATAAAACATTCCATAATTCAGCCCACTTTTGTTTTGCCAGGGTCTATAAATCACAAATTATAGGAGATGGAAGCACACCAATAGCTGCTATAAACATATTTTAAGTTCCATAGATTAAATAGGAAAGCCACAGATCAACAGTAAATCTGAAGTAGTAGTCTCATCCTCTTATCATAAAACAGGTGTAAAACGCTTATTCTTACTCAAAAGTTTTATACTTTTTGTATCAGTGCAAATAACTAAAGAGCAGCAGACTAGCAGGCATTACTTTATTATTCTGAATTCGTTGAGTATATTTTTTTCATTCCATACTCCATAATATATGGTTTTTCATGTGTATTTCTTGGCTGCATATCTCCCTCTCTTATCTTTTCCACTTTTTTTTTTGTATAGTCATTTACCTTTTCCTAATGGATTTTAGAGTGGGATGTGGAGTACACGTCTCAATACAAATTCATTTGCCAATATTGAAATTCACATCCTTTGCCGTTCCAGAAAAGTGTTTCTTCTGAGAGCTGAAATTCATTTTTACTGTGAGCACAAGGCTGTTGTTTTTAAGGGATTGTTGTCCCTCCTCATGGGAACTATTGTCTCTGACAGTGAGCATTAGGCTTTGAGCAATTGTGCTATGGGTTCTAGTGAAATTGTGCTCCAATTCTTACTCTGAAATCCTCAGGCTAGAAAAATGCACAGGCACTTATGTCTTCATACAACAGATTAAATATCTTGTAAATAATTAAAAGAACCTGTACTGTTCTGCTAAATATGTGTTGCCAGAGATCACAACCAAATTAAACCACAACACATTTCACATGAGGAAAAACAGGGAAAGAACTAGATTTGACATGGGGCAACTCCTTGTTAATATCTATGAGAAGTGACCCTGAAGCTGAAGGGCAAATCTAGTACTCATTGTGCATGTGTGATAGATTAAACACAAAGGACACAAAAATACATCTTTGCGTAAACACTAAATTCAAGCCTTTCCTTCCTTCTCTCATGTTTTCCTTTTGAATTGAATATGTTAGTTAATTTCATTGAGAATTTGATACATGTGAGGGTAAATAGAATTAAGAATTATTTACCTTGCTCAGAGAAGGTCCCCCTACAATCCGACACAATAAAGCTTACTGCAGTGATTAGACACATTTTAACCTGTTTTAGTTCAATTTTCCTCATCATTTCTCCCTTCATTATTTTTTTCTTTGACCAATTCTTCTGCTAAATATTCAACAGCTGAGTTCATTTGGAACTGTGTTACAGTGTGGGGGCATAGGAGATGCTAGGGCCTCAGTCTCGCAATTCATTCTGTGCAGAAAGAAAAAAAAATAGGTTTAAAGATTAATACTTAATTAGAGTCAAACAAGAGGCCCAAAAAAGACAAGATATAGTATTGTTTTTCCTGTATATTGAAAAAAATAGGTATCCAGTTCACTGAATTTTTGTGAGCCTAGCAAAGGAATTTCAGTTTATAAGAAAAAATTTGAAGGCATCGAGTCTTGGATAGAGCAAAAGGGCTTAGAACTGGGGGCTGAAACTCCCCTATTTCTTTGTTGTTGCCTAGCTTAGGACAATAGAGATGAGTAATCCAGACTTTGTAACAAAATGTGCTCAGAACCCTGAGGCTGGCTGTCCCAGAAGAGCAGTATCCATGATCTGAAGTTCCCTGGGCCTCCGAGGCAGGGTGGCCACATTCAAAACATCCATGCAAATGCTCCCCTGATTGTGCTGAGCTTGCAGGCAGCACTTGGAAATTAGTGGCACAATGACAAATTTCCAGGCCAGAGTTGTAGCAGGGATTCTTTACAGAATCACAGAATGTTCTCAGTTGGAAGAGGATCTTCAAGTCCAACTTTTCAGTGAATGATCCCTCCAGGAATCAATCCCACAACCTTGGCATTATTAGCACCAGGCTCTAATCAACTGAGCTAATATCATGCCCAGAAGGATAAGCAATTGCCAGTCTTCTGCTCCGGCTCTGCTCAAGTCAGTATTTTAAGCCTGGCTACAAAGTTTAAGTACTTTGGTTGCCACTTTTGTGAATGGCTGAAGCACCCATTCCTGCCAGCTGAGCCATTTGAGACCTGCTTCACACATCAGCACAACTGAGTTCCATAAACCATGACTTTGCCATCTGTTTATGATAAGTTCATTTCTGTGAGGTTTCTAAAAGAACAATTCATGGCTTGGGGTGAATGTTGCTTCATTTGAAATCATTCATCAGACAGTCTGAGGATAGAAGGACTGCCCAATTGCCCATCAGAGCCCCCCTCCCCACCAAGGGAAAGGGAGGGAGGAAAAAAAACTAGAAGTGGAACTCTGAAATGGCAGTTTCTTATATTTATACAGAAGAAAAGAAAATTAAAAACAGAATATAACACATATATATACAAATGTAAAAAGAAATAATAACAACTTTACCGAGTCACCCAAAAAAATAATACAGATTCCAACCACCCAAACCCCACAAAGCCTCCCAAAAACTGTTCCAGAGAAAACTCCCAGCAAGAGAGGGGAAAAATTAACAAGAAAATGTTAAATTCCCTAGATAACACAGTGGGGATGGCGGCAAGGCCTAATCTTTGTAGACGCAGGCAGTGCATCCTCATGGGTCTAAGTCGAAGAGCAAAAAGAGGCAGAAGCTCTACCTCCCTCTCTTTTTATACTTCTTGATCATGTCAGATGATATGAAATATCTCTTTGGTTGCTTAAATCAGGTGATGCTTGTCCCTTCTAATCTATGTCACATCCTCTGAACCTGCTGAATTGTGGCCTAGCTGAAACTAAAGCCAAAACTACCACAGAGATAAAGACAGTGAAATCTTCCTTTAGATTGAGGATGTCAACTTTCAAACACTCATAGAAACTGCACACCTATATTTCCAGGGGGAGTTCACATGCCTCTGACAAATCATCTGCAAAGCAAAGGAAATGTAACTGCTCAGCAGATCAGGACAGGTGGAAGCATTCAATTGGAAAGGGAAGCCTGGGATTCCCATCCCTCTGGAGATGCTGCTTTAAATATGTAAACTATCCTGGAGCAAACCTACAATAAGTGATCACCTGAAAGTGAGCCATTGGTACTTTCTTACTCTTCACCTCTGTCACCATCTGGCCCAGAGAAAGTTCTGTGCTTTTGTAAAAAGAAATAGTATTAAAAGCATGACCCCAGAAAGGCCTCTTTGCAGTCTGGCAGTTAAGGCTGCAAGAGGGCTGAAGTGATGAGGTTAGATCCTAACCACACTGTTAATGCTGAATGGTGAGGCACAGCTTACTGGTAGGGCTCAATAAGACACCTCCATCCTGGAGGAGGATGTATTTTGATACAGACCTCTAAAAACTCACACCCAGCATGCAAAATGGTGCAGACTTGTACATATGGACCACCAGGTGCCTTAATCTGCTGTGCTCTCCTTATTCAGTACACTGTTTAGGAGTCAATACTCATCTCTGGGATATAGTATTCATTTCTGGACTGTGGACTTCAGCTGAATGTCATACATCTGAAAGTAAATGGTAACATTCAATACTGCAGTAGCCATCTTTACATTCTAGTAATTTACATTTCTGACTTGCATTAGAGTGTCTTGTTGGAAACCTGGTCATAAATCCAGATGGGACTTATATGATGGGGCAGAATACCTATCCTTCAAGTCAGGTCAGGAGCTTGCTGCTGAAATCCCAAGAACCTGAGCATACGAGAGCTCAGAGCAATGAGCTTTCCTTACTTCTCTGCCAAATTTCAGAGTTAAGCAAACTAGTTAAAAATGAAAGACAAATTTTCTCTCACATGAAGATTTAGCAAGTTAGCATTCCATAGGCATAAAAAAAAACTAAAAAGACTTTTTTTTTTTTAGTGGGTCAACATATAAAATATTTTAAGCTGAAAGAGAATCAGGAATTTATATCCTTTTTCTGTCTTCACTAGGAAAACAGCCATTTCAAGTGCTCTGGACAGGTGAGAATTTTCATGTCAATGTGAATGAAACAAACATTCAAAAACCAAAGCTCAGTGGTAAATATTAGCATCATGCATGGGAAAACTATGAAACAGTTCATGTTCCCCTCTGGTTTATATGTTCATGTCAGCTGAACATCAAATTTTCACATTTGGGACTGAAAGAAAATCTTTTGGTATTATGATGACATTATAATTCTTGATTTACAGCCATGAAACTAGTTTCCTGGAGCATTTTCAAAGAGAAAAATGTCTCAACAGCACATATTTCCAAGCTGTAGTTTTAGCAGATAACAAAAATAGCTCTCATTGGATAGTGCGTGATAGACACCAGTCAGTGCATTCCCTGCCAAAACACTCACTGCCATTAGAGTACATCCAGGGTGGAGGAAGGCCAGTGAACAGCCTGTATATAATACAATATACAAGATACTAGAAAGACACAATATTCTGCTTCCTTTCCCTGCATACTGGCTGTGGGCTCTAATGCTATCCTTTATCTGACAGCTGCAATGGCCCATGTATAAAGTGGTGCTCCACATTCTGGAGAGGCAAGTTTCTTCCAGTATCCAGAATGTTTCTGCACACTTTTGACAATACTCTCATGTTCTTAAGCTTTTTTACCTGGTGTATTACCAAGCATATTTATTAGTATAAATTGTCAAATTGGCAAAATTTTCCTCCCTTGAGTACAGAAAATGTGACTTGTACAGCATGCCAGGGTATTTTTCTTTTCCACGCTAACAGGTGAAATTTATGTTGGCACTCCTTTTTTCCTCTTTTCAAGTGACAGGTTGAGGATTCTTCACCTGTCTCAAGGGTGGGCCCTCACCTATGCAAACTCCCTGACTAGAGCTCCATCAGTTTTCCAGCTCTGTGGAAGACAAGACAAGCAGCAGAGCTGAGACTGACTGATTAAAGACTCAGAAGATGGATTCTCCAGGATAGAATGTTACATGTTCACATGGAGCATATAACACGCACCAGAGAGTGCCAAAGCAACCAAGTGTTAAAATGTACATTTCCTAAAAACACAATAATCTTTGCTTGAATAAACGTGATTCTCTCATCACAGCCAGGCTAAGAGTACCATGTTGATCTACTTATAGTAGTTATCCTACTGCAAAAAAATCCATCTGAATTTCAGGATTATCTTCTGTAATTTAGTCCTATTAATTAGTCTGGCATGCCTAATTTAACATAATCTGTAATTCTACATATTTAGCATGGAAAGACTATGCACTAAAAGATCATCTGCAGAGCTGTCAAAAAGAAAGTACTCCTACAATAGCTCCTCCGCTTTGTTTTAAATACTTTCCAAGTGATTCCATCTTTAACTGCTTCTGCTTTCCTCTTAGAATTGTTTTAATGGTGTATTTCTGATAGGTTATTTTTACACAGGTAATTAGTTAGATCTATGACATTTATTAAAATACCACAAAGAATTTCCTTACTGATCACATGAAATAATTTGATAACTCATTATTAAATTATGTCTCATAATTTCACTTTCACCCACACTGCTTGCAGCTACTCTGTGCTAGTATAAGCCAATGAGAACAGGGGCTTCCCCATCTCCTTCAGCTGCTTTTACTGGCTCTGCCCACCCACCCACACTTTTTTATACATGCTCCCTGAGGAAAACCACATGCCATGAGAGTAATCTAGGCGAAGCTTTCCTTTCTCTTGTTCTCCCCAGAGTTTTAGTCCCAGAGCGATTCCCTCAGTGGCTTTTCTTCCACTGGCAGCAGTAGACTGGGGAAAAATCCCTGTTGTGACTGAGGCTGCTTTTTTGGTACTAGTTAGACATACACAATACCCTTAGATTATTGTGAGAAAAATTACCCAGATCAGCAGTATCATAATATCCTTGGCTCATCAAGATAACAGTGCAGAAAAGATAAAGAAGTGAAAAGTGAAGAGTAAACAATTGCTGCCCTGAATATTTATGAATAAAAATCAGTACAAGAAGATTTTATTCATTTTTGAAAAATTTGGATATTATTTGAAATTTTCTTTGAACACCAAAATATTCTGTTTAATTTTCATTTGTAATATGTTTCCCCTTTCATGCACTATTATCTGGTATATTTGGGTAAAATCCTGCAGACAAAGAAAGAATTTTTAAAAATCTGCTTTCTTTCCCGAGCCAAATAGAAAAGTAAATCAATTTCACTATGGTCGAAGTAGAATATATTTAAACTTCACATTTTATACATACATTGACTATAAAGACTATTGTGCTTTCAGAGTCATTTGAGAACTAGTGCTCCCAAAGGTAAAATTTATGAGGGCTTTAAAACACACCATGTCCCATAAGCTGCAGTAAATAGTCTTAATAATTAAGTGACAGTCTCAAACATATATACAAAACTAAATAATCTCTGTGAAATTCCTAGCCAGCTAAGGTGCAGGGATTTGGGAAGCAGACTGCTTTTTTTCACACTATAGGAGAGAGACGGATTTATACTAACTGCACATATTAACATTTCCATACAATGGATTTCACTTTCAAGTAGAATAGCTTCAACCACTTTATCCATTCTTCAACAAAGGGGTGTGGGGGAAAGAAATCACTTAAGTTATATATATACCCGAAATATTTTAAGATGCAGAAGTAGAACTGAATTTCACACGTAGCCTATTTATAGACATATACAACTGGTACAGTGTCCATACAATGATAATGACTTCATTACTAACATACTGCAATGCAGATTTGTTTGATTTCTGCTTTAGTTACCCTGTACGTATTTGTGTTGCAAAGGAAGGATGAAGCTTCAGTGCTTCCTACAGTACAGGTGGTGACTGACATTACAGTCCCACTTGCACATCACAGCCTGCTCTGCAGAGCATGGTGACTATGAGATTATGATGTAATAGAGTCATCCTGGCTGCACAGTTCTTGGATTTTATGGTTCTTTCCAGATGTTTAGCTCCAATCTGCGTATCTCTTCATTCTCAATGGCTTTAAAGTACATGTATGAATATTTATTTATTTTAGTGCTTTCAAGCAAATCTATAAAGGAGAGTGGAACAGTTCCAAGAAACTAGAAGAAAAATGTTAGATTGCATACTGTATCTACAGTCAGGATTTTCACTGATAAGATCTTCTCCATAGTGTTTTCTTCCTTCTTTCTAGTGATAGAGTTTGCTCTAGGACTGAGCAACTTTGATGGTTCATTGCTTCAGCAGCTTGACACCACTTAGACAAAACAGAAGTCACCAGTAATTTTCATTGAGAAGGGGGAGACAAAAAAAAACCAAAAACCACACATTTATTTTTTCCTTCCTAGCATTAAGGAACAGAGTACTGGGTGTGAGCACCTACCTGAAACTGTTCTGAGCTGACTGAATTTTCCTTTAGTGGAAAATTTAACAACCACAAGCCATCTCCATTTCTAGCTTTTTTAGATGGATTTCCTATAATGGTCAACGTGGATCTGTCTTTACTTGACATTCCCAAGTATTCCATTGCATACATACTCCAAGTTCAGGGAATGAAGAGACTTGGACCTCAGGCATCTCATGTCAGTGCTGCTGAATTGCATTGGTACTGGGTTTTTATTGAGACTTTGTCTATTTTCTTGGTAACCATGATTGCATTCTTTGTAGATCTGCCAAGCCCAGTGCTAAAAGTTGTGCTAGAAGTTATTCCATTCCCCCACAGAAATGTCTATAGAGCATTATACAGCCTCTTGCTACCCAGCAAATAGGCTCAAAACACAATCTGTAAGTCAGGATTGTAAGGAGATATACAGAAGAGATCATTTAATGTAAAAAAACCAGCACAAAAAAAAAAAACAAAAAAACCCACCCAAAACCAAAACAAACAAACAAACAAACAAACAAAAAAACCAAAAACCACTCAAAAAAGAACTCTGAAAAACATGCCATGGACCACACACATATAGGGACAATTCTGGACAGACACAGAAAATTAACGTCAAGTACGATGCAAAATATTCCAGGAATCATGAACTTTTAGGGAAATACCATATATATAGTTGTACTTACATTCTTTTTAAAGTGTCTAACTTTTTTTCAGAGTTTTGATAAAAGCTTTTACCAATGGCATCTGAAGATAGGGCCCAGAGCCTCCCACTTTACCATACTAGACAGGGAAACTCCAGAGGCAACCAGCCTTATAGTCTTTCAAAGAGAGACATTATGTGCAGCAGTGTACTGATGGGATGAATCCAGTGCTACTGCATCTGTGATACGAGCCTTAGCCTGCAAGGGCTCTCAGTGGTTTCATCTCTGTTTTCTGGGTTTATGTTCTATCAAGTGTTATAGCATAACAGTGATATAATTTAGCTCAAGCAAAATAAAATTATCAGCTTTCTTGACTGTCACCAACAGCTTAATACAGAATTTTATTTACTGAAGCAAATGTTTGAGGGATTTTGTTTTGATGCCCATTTTATTTTTTTTTTCTTCAGAGTAGCATCATAGATGAGGATATCATTAATTTACAGCTCTAGTGAAAAACAGAATCTGTTACAATCAGAGTTTCTACTATATTATTAGTTTCAGTTGTGTGAAGTTGGCATGGGATTTACTTGTCTGTAAAGCAGCAGTAATTATCTCATGTTATCAAGAGTTTTAAAAGTATTTTCAAATATGATGCTAAATAATTACATATGGCAACAGTCTTACAGCAGATAGCATTTAATATGTCTATCTTCTATCAGTCCATTTTGCTAACTGAAAAAGAGCTGTGTAAAACTCAGCTCATAATTTGATAAACCCAACCCAGAGGAAAGGGAGGCAACAGATGCTTTATTTCAACATGAGAAACAAATTTTTTCTCCCCCATTATGTTATTAGTATAGATTCAAAGGCACAGAGATGATAATTCTGGACTGGAAAATGAAATTCTTCTCCAGGGACACTTTTCAAACTGATTTGCTCAATCAGAGCTCTCTCCTGGTAACTGACCATGCCTAGAGAGTGTAATCAAGAGGTGATTACAGATGATGACATTAAGGAGATTCAGGTTTAGCACAATCATGGTGGCCAATCAAAAATGTGATTGTCCAACTCACTACTCAGGATCTGTGTATATATCTTGTTATTTACTGACCCTTCCTGTCTTGCTATGAAAACAAAATTCATAGGCTCTTACAGTGTAGAAATGCTCATTCTAAGAATATTTTATCCGGCATAAGCCTCAATGTCTACAAGACAATTCTTTCAGACAATTTTTTCAGTCTTCTGGTTTTATTATGATTCCAAGTGTTTTCATACTTCCAGTGATTTGTCATTCTATCCATGTTTCATAGGTTTCAAACCCAAAATAAAACCTGGCTTTAGTCTTGTGCATACCAAGATCTCTAATAAAAGATGCCTTCACAATACTTAGACCCTTCTGATAATGGTTTTGGAAAGACAGTCTGATCAAGGAAATTTAAAGACTTGAATTTATTAAAAAATACAAACTAAAAAACATTCAAGCAAACAAAATCTTATTGTGAAATAGCAACAGGTTCCCCTTCTTACACTGTAAATCAATTTGTTTCTCCTGATTCAAAACTGTTGAAGTCACATCTTGGTTCATAAATAACTTTACCTTGGGAATCACAAGATATCCAATAATTCTGATTGTCTTTTCTATGTATTAGATGTTCCGCTTCAACTAAATAGTAGAAGCCAGGAATTCTTTAAAAGTCCATTTAGACAGAAGCAACTAATAACAACTCACTCTGATTAATTAATACTCAGAGTCATCCAGCTTCATTTACTTTGATGCACTATACATTTTTAGTTTAGAAGAGAGTTTAATGTTTTTTATAACTTTCTTCAGGATTTATCCCTAAATAGACAGTTTTACCATTTACATTGACGGGTGGCTACATTCTAGTCATAGTCACTATGTCATCAGTAGAACTTCAAGGATTTTTGTGTTTCAGACAGAGTAACTGAAACTTGGACCTGGTATAAGATTTACCAAAATTAGAGTAAGATAATTTGATTTCTATTCTTCAGTGTCTTAGCAAAAAGCAAGATAATACTGCAACCGTGTAAAAAAAAAAAAAAAGTCTGTATCAACATCAACTTTCTCTTGAGGAATAAGTATGTAACTGTGCTGTGCCCTGACCATGTGAGAATCTCCAAAACTGCTCCACTTGTGAATTAACAAGAGTGAAACAAGATTATATGGTGTTCTGGGTCAAACACTTTGAACAGAAGCACCCTTGGCAAAATAATTTCATCATTCACCATTTAATGAGAGAAAAAATAAATATTCATTATTACCTTTGTTTTGGCATCATGGACAAAGTTTGTTGCCTTGGTCTATTCTTATTGTTTAAACTTCCACATCAAGTGAGATCAAATACTTCTCATTCATAGATTTTGCCAAAGAACCTTATTTTTTTTCACATGAAGAGTCAAACTGAAATATTTATTGATGTATAACATCTTTGTGAAAGCCAAAAAAAGCTTTAAAAGGTGAAACTAGATGTGAGAGTTGAAATTTAAAGCTACTAGATTTAAGATGCTTCAAAGTTTTCAACCCATTATGTGTAATGGTTTGCAAAAGTGTGTTTTGAAAGTAGTTTTCCCTAACACTCTTGGGCTATTAGTGAAATCTCTTCTGTTTATTATTTTCATGATGTTCAAACTCTTATCTGATACAGTGTGAAGGATTTGATCCCAAAGATAACCTGCAAAAGTAAATAAATCAACCTAAATCAACTACAGGGTTAGCTAACAGGAGCAAAAGAAAAAACAGTCAGCACTTAAGTTCTGCACTACAAACAGAGCACATTTAAAAGCATAAATGAAAAGCTAACAGAGAGGGAGAAAAGAGAAAAAAGCAGAGATATGATTTTGAAGTAAAACGCAAATAAAAAGCACACTTAAGAAGCAGCACTAAACCAGGCTAAAAAAAATTAAATACACTACCCCATAAATAAGAAGGAACTGAGGCAAAAACATTTAGAACTTGATACTAATTAAATTAAATTAGAAAAAGAACAGAAAAAATGCACAAAATAAACAATTCTTCGGAACTAGAGACAAATAAGTGGAAGCAAAATAAAAGGGATATACTGTTTGGTAAAACCAAAAGTATTCAATTTGTTGTAAAATAACATTGCAAAGCAATAAAACTGTACAGACAACAAAAAACCATTAAAGTTATATGTATTAGAAACAAGGATTCAGGCCTCAGGTGTTTGCAGGAATGGCTGCAACAAGTTTTTAAAGGGTTTTCAAACCACTAATAGTTTTATTTCCTTGCTTTACTTATTTTTACACAAGCAGTTGCAAAGTGATAAACTACAGGATAAACACCAAGTGATAATAGAATTTGATAAGACGGAACATGTTCAGTGCACTATAATTCATGCCAGATGGTGAAACTAGCAGAAGTTACAAACAAATAAATTATATTGTTCATTCAAGTCCAATGCTGACCTCCCAGAATTCACAAGGGGGATGTAAGATAGAAGAAAACATCTTTGCCCCAAAGCACAGTTTGACATCAGCTACAGTAAAAGAAAGTTCCAAATGCCTAAGCAATTACCTATCTTCTTCCCCATTTATTACTTGACCATATTTTGGCCCAACACCAGACTATTCCAGTACTAGAACCTCAGTACAATTGCTACATCCTCCCATTCAAAAGATGTATTTCTCCTCTCTTCCACCACTGTTTGACAACTCCTTTTCATAGCAGGGAAGCATTTCTAGTCCAAAACTAATCCAAGACATATCAGATGGCTGCTAAGCTCTCAGGGGACTAAAAGAGGAGAAGTGGGAGGAACAGCAAAACCATCAAAAGCATTCATTCTTACAACTCACAAAAATTACACATGCCCTAGGCCTGATTTGTTAAAACACAAGTAATTCTATTGCTAAAGGGGATTATTTTATGATAGACTCCTGCCAACAAATAAATACTTCAAGACTATTGATTAACATTAGGGGGACCATCATCTGGTACAGTTTTGCCATTTCTAGTCTGAGCAGCTTCAAACTAGCAGCTAAAAGAAAAGATTCTTTCTTATTCCATGTCAGCCACCCACTTCCCTACAGGCAAGTTAAGATTTGTCAATACTTTTGCAGCACATTCATGGGCACAATAAGAAAGTATTGCTATTACCTGGCCACAGTACTGACTTCACACTTATTAACTTCTCTGATCTCTTCTTCCTCTGTTCCAAATTAGCAGATGATGCCTATTTGCATGCTTCAGGCTGGAAGTCAACACCCTCGCATCCAGTTGGATGTGTGGCAATAATTGCTCCAGCTACAAAGCTGCCATTAAGGTCAGAGGTCCCTCCAGCCCCAGAGACTTCCTGCAGCTGTGCATCCTCTTATCAGCCTAGCTGCTGCAATGGAGTCTCAGTCTTGCTGGGGTGACTACTCTCCTTCCACTGCTCTTTTGTAAAGAGTAAGGGCCTGACTTCCCAGGGCCTTGGCAGCGTGCTGTCATTTACCTCTATGCAAACTGGGTACAATACACTGCTGGAGCAGTACATCAGACAGATGAAAACTACTAAGATCAAGCTAACAACATGAGATGGTTTCCTCTCAGTAAGAGACTTCAATAAGTCTCTTTCAATTTAAGTGTAAAATTCTCAGCCCTTTTCTGTACTGTAGATTCAGCAGGGGTCAATTCTTTCACAAGCAAGCCTCTGAGCTGGTTTGGTTTGGGGTTTTTTTCAGGCTTCTTGTTTTTCTCACAGCTCAGCAAACACAATCAAGGCTGCCACTGTAAAGGTATCTTACCAGGCTTACTTGATTCACACAGCAGGCTGCTATGATATGAAAGCAGACTGATCCAGAAAAAAAAGAATAGTAATTAAAGATAATTTTTTTAATGAAAGGCAAAAAATAATTAAGGAGCTATGCAGGCAAAAAAATGCTGGTAAAGAACAGGTGAAATATTAGTTTTAATCACAGAAGAACAAGTGGGGGAAAAAAGGAAACAAAAAAAAAATACTACTGTCTCCCAAAGATGAAAGTGGCACTTCCCCCACCTCTTTCACACTGTAAGGAAATAAGCCCTTAATGTACAAAGCAGGATCGATTCAGCAAAACAGCAAGAAAAGGAGGCAAGACCATCAAAGCAGTAAAAAGGATCAATGCAATGCAGTACGCATTTGTGACCTGTAACCTTTAATGACCCAGAAGAGAGACATACCTGTTTCCCTACTTTTGAGTTTGTTTCTTTTTTCTGCGGTTACTAGTTGTCTACTTTGTTTCATTTCTTCTCCCTGTAGTTTCACACAATATGTCTTTACTAGTAATTTTATAACTGCGTGGTTTTGGTTTCAGTTGGTTTTAGTTTACTGGGGGGAGAAAAGGAGGAAGGGTAGGGGGGTTTGTTGTTTTTTTTTTGTTTTGTTTTTGGTTTGGTTTGGTTTTGTTTTTGTTTTTTGTCTGTTTTTTGGGGGTTTGGGTTTTTTGTTTTGTTTTTTTGTTGGTTTTTTTCAGATGTAACATCTTGTGGATACACAGCCTGAAAGAAATTGTAGATGTACAGCATCTTCCCCTTCAGCTACAGGGGTAGGGACTGTCATAATAGTGCCTAAGTAGTGCAAACATCAGCAATGTTATATATCCAAGCAGGTATGAATTGCAAAGACAGAACTGTACAAGCGAGCTTTGAACTAGATAGCTTGTGTGCCAAAAGCAGTGTATTGTAGCATTACCATGGTTCTTCCTCCACTATTCCAAATGAATTTCCTGATGTGATCTATATGAAGGGAATTATAGAGTTCAGCATACCTGTCACTTTAGCCTGGGCAACATTAGTTATAATAGCATTTCTTTTGTAGTAGAATTACGGTGATGTGTAAGAAGAATATGCTGCATCAAAAAAAATTTTTTTTAATTAATCCTCATGTTTTTTTTTCATGGGGGAACGTAATTTTTCCTTCTCTAAACACCAGAAAAATCTATTTGTTATATTTGATAAGTACTCTATCCATCCATCCCCCTGTAGACAAGAATATCTCACAGTGTGATGCATTTCTGTCTCTCTCCAAGGAATCCCAATATTTGCTGTTAAATAAAACAGAGACAGGGTCCAGTCTCTGGGCAAATGGTTTGGCTTAGCTATATCCACACTACACAGCACTTAGTATTAATCTTCCTCTGAGCCTCAGTCACCTTAAGTCATGCTTATCATCTCTATATGTTTTCTTTTCAGTTGAACGTGTCTAGACTACTGAGAAATATGTGTTGCAGTCTATCAGTGTTTCACTGCCTGAAATTGAGGGTGTTTTGGAGGCTTTGGAGCATAGCCCAAGTGCGGACACACTGGAGTTCATGAAGATGCCAGTCTTACTGGAATACTCTTGGAGGACTGTACAGGGCAGAATTGCTGCACTACATATCCCTCATGGGTGTGGATATGAGAGCTCCCTGACACATGCTATGCCCCAAATTTTACCCACACATTGCTTCAGAAAATTCAGGTGCCAAAAGCATGACTGGGAGCATAATATTTCAATAACATGCATGATAACAGTGACAACATCCTCAAGCCCACTCCCTGGGTCTGGTTTATTTAGCAATATAGATAAAGCTTATAATACACACATTCCTGACTCAATTTTCCACCTCTTTTGTGCTGTTCTTTTCTTAGAATACCCATGTGTTTTGGTGTAGCCTGGCAAAATGCCAACTGCTCATAGTCTGTCAGTGTCCCCCCACTAGGGAAAGGGAGGGACGAGGAAAAAAATGAAGAAGGAAAAAAACCAAACCCCAAATGGCAAGCTTCTTATATTTATACAAAAGAGATACAATTAAAAACATAATATGATATAACACATATATATACAAATGTGGAAAAAACAACAACAACCACCGAGTTGCCCACTCAACACAAACTTCCGCCACCTCAGATCACAAAAATACCTTAACAAACTCCACCCAAAGGATACCCAGCAAGAGAGAAGAAAACCAACGACAAAAGAAAAAAAGTACTTCCTAAACTAAACAGTTGTGAAGTGGTGACAAGGCCTAATAATTTCAGCAATGGTGATAGCAGGTCTGCTCAGCACCCAGACATGAAGGGGAAAGAGAGCTAGGCACCTCCTACATCTTCTTTTATACTTGATTTGAAGTTAAAATGTTATGAAATATCTCTTCAGTTGCTTAAGTCAGGTGAGGTTTGGTCCCCTTCAATCCATGTCACACTCTCTGGTCTTGCTAATCTGAGGCCTAGCTAAAACTAAAGCCAAAACTAGCACACCCTGGCAAAAGGATTGTGCAGTGCAATTGAGTAAGTGGAATTTTTTAACAGGACCTAGAAGTCAGCAAAGAAAAGAATAAAGTGAGAAAGCAAGTATAAAGAAACAAAAATAAAGAAGCACAACGGAGATGACAAGGGCTGATCGCAGTGTGTGAGCCAACACCCCCATTAGCAGGCTGTGATACAGTCTCAGCTCTGCTCAATTCATCTGAGCACTGATCTGTTTCTGACACAGAAAACCTGAAGCAAGAAAAAATGTTGATTACAATCACATTTATGAAAACACCTACCTTCAAAGAAAGCCAATAAATATGTGCAAAGAAGGATTTGCCTGTTCTTCTAGGGACATTCACATTACAGCTTACTTTGCTGCAGTTAGTCTTCAAGTAAATGAAGGCAAAATCATTATCTGCTGACCAATATAATTAAAGAAGTGATTACTTTAAGAAGTAATTGGTAACAAAATGCATAACCAGTAATCAGAAGCACAGACCATATGTTTTTAAATATGATCAAATCATTTGGTAGTGTTTATGTGCAATAAATAAAAAACAAATGAAAAATCTGCTGACAGGAAATAAGTAGCAATAAGGGTAGAGCAATACGTTAAATCCTTCATTCTGGATCATTTAGGTAATGTTCCGTTCATTTTAGATTCATGAGTAGAAGCCTTTACAGATTGGGCATGCATACCATAAATCTCAGGTTATCCATTATTAGGTGGCATTCTGATGTTTGCAATTGTACATGTTTACTTTGTGCATAATTAACTGCATAATAGCTGTCTGTGTTCTGCACAGAATTTACACTCAGGCTCTCATCAAAACAAATTACTCTAGAAAGTCGGCCAGTTCCATTAAGATATCCACAGTCTGCATTTTCTAATAGTGGTTCTCGGCAAACAGAGTTGGAGCTTTGATTTTCCAGCTGTAATCAGGGTAAAATCCAGTCTTTCAAAAGGCTGTATGTTTGTGTTTTCAGGGTATTTTATTAAATATTACAGGAGTAGTGGAACAGCAACAAGTGGAGACAGAGCAAAGCTTAGTATACCTAACAGAAGCTGCGATGATACATTTCCATAAAAATAATAAATACTGAGCAGATTTGGACAGGCAATTGATCATTGTACAACTCCACGCTATGGATCAAAAACTTCACCCTGCATTTCTTCTATTTCTGTGCATGATTACCAGTACCAGGTCAACTACTGCCATCCAGTTTCTTTATACACTGTATGTCAGCAAAAGCTTCCAGACTTCTTTCTACATAAGGCAAAATTAGAAAAAAAAAATAAAGTAAAATAAAATCATGCTGAAAGAAAGGAGGGAAAGCTACCAATAAAATTAAGTAAGGCTCAAGGAAAGAGGAAAAAGCTGCTAATATGAAGGCCAGCAGTTACAGATTCAAATGAGACAAAATATAGACAAGTCGTCAATTTGACTGCTTCATGGAACAGCGAGGTGATGTCTGTATATTTAAGTATCTAGATGCTACATAAAGAATATTTAGTACAAATGTGGGTATGTAGTAAATATCATTTTAGATAAAGGAAGTGTTTTATAATAGGAATTGTTTGAAAAATGATTACTGAAAATATGTGTGAGGAAATCTTATAATCTACCCTAGTGTTTGAAGCAAGAACTGTGATATAATGTGACAATCATAGTACAGAATAATATAAATATTCTTCACAAATAAAAATTTCTCTCAGATTGGACAGATTTAAGCTAAAAAAGCATGAAGAATGTAAATGGTCCACTATGCTAATGAGCTTCCATTTTTCCCTCATGAAGGGCTACACTTCAGGCAAACAAGTTATGTGCAAAATTAGTTGCAAAGATAATAACGTGTTGTGTACAAATTCCTTTGTTTCTTTTGTTTTACAGATTACCCTAATGTAAATTTACGTTTTTTTCTTATAAATAACTATATTCTACATTCTTTTGGGGAGGAGGCGGGGAGTGAATGGTTTGTTTACTGGTTTTCCTTTCTGCCTTTAGAATAAGCTCCATTTTTTTTCAGAACAGCAGTGGGAGGGGCTTTTAAAATTATTTTTCTAATTTCTTTGCTTGAAAAGGATTCCCCTCAGTCTACATCCTACATCCCCCAGAAAATTGTAATACGTCTGGGCTTTGCAATGTCAGAATGTAGGATTTTTCATTTGAGGAATTTCCAAGATCTTGTGAAGCAAATAACAGTGCCTTTTCAAAAATCACATTAAAACAGAGATATATTTCTACAGCCTGGCATGGTTTCCTTTATTTATTTTTCTTTCCAAACTTTTCTCTTTCAAAAATTACATATGAAAACATATCAAAATCAAATTAAAACCTGGCACATTCAGCAAGCTGATGTCTATACATCTTTAAATTACCTAGATGCTATGTAAACAATAATAAATATCAACTCAGGTACACAGTGAGTATTATTTTACACTCATCTGCTGCATAAAGAAAGTGTTTTATAATAAGAATTGCACTCAGTTTTCATGCTGATTAGTCCTAATATATTTTTCTGTTCTCTTTTGGTTTTGAAATACAAGGGATGAAGAGCTAGCAAACAAGTCACCACTGCAGGATTTTCCAGACTGAGATTTATTTTTTTTTATTCTCAATTCAGATCCCATAACACTGCTACTTTATACCCTTCCTTTTGACAAAACATCTCATTATTTATATTCTTTCTATATACAGTTTATTAACATATATTGTAACTTAAATTTCATAAAAAAGGTCTACAAAGCTAGTTAAGAACCCAATGGAAGTCAATAGAAATTTGTGATTATTTCTCATTTATACTTTTGAGAATCCCTACTCTCACCCCTGCAAGCACCACCGTACAAATTGAAATAGAATTCTGTATTCATCAAACAGCTGCTCTGGTAGAGTCGTCCTTTTCATTCACAAGACCCTGTCATCCTTCTGACAAAAAAAAATAAAAATAAAATGGAACAAGCAAAGAGATGGAACTCTTCAAAGAGAAGAAAGATAGAACTTTAGACATTAAATGCCACCAGGACCCATGCATGTTCAAGGGGTACCTGTATAGAACCATATACAGGTAAGTCTTAAGAAACTGTCCATCTCAGTTTTGATCAAAATCAACACTTCACTTTGAACATCTGATGCTCCTGACTTTTAGGAGGCTGGTTGATATTCATTAATTGATCATTTGGTTCTTTTCAATTTTTATTTTGTCTTGTTATATTTAGATAGTATTTAAGTGTTGTATATGTACAAATGCATAATAAATATATATAAAAGCAAATTTTTTTCAACAAAACTGATCTGCCTGTGATTTTAACATTCTCATGAGAATATTTTGTGCTATGCGAACGCTAAAGGAATAAGAGAATGAAAAAGAGATACTTCAGGACTTGTATTAACTTTATAATGCTGATTATTTATTGTAGAGTACTGAGAAGCATGCTTGAACAAAACGAGAACATTAACTTAATGAGCTCTTAAATGTGCATAGTAAGAACCAAAAAGCTTTCTTAGGTTAGGAGTCTTCTTTTTAAGTAACACCTCATGATTTCAGTGTAAAAAAATTTTCCTTTTCTTAGTAATACTTAATGGTGCATAAATTACTCCTCTATAAGAGGCCCAGAGATCTGGAAGGACAAAATTGCTCAGTCTGGTGCTTTTTCTTCTTGGAAGTAAGCAGTGAACCAGGGAGTATGAAGATGTATGTCTACAGCTTACAATTAGTGAAAATTTAGGTAGATGAATTTAAAGGAATGGCCAGAAGGGGGAAGGTTAAGTCTGAGCAGCTTTAAAGAGCTACAGACATAGGCTACAGTCTCTTTTTGCCCACAACAGAGAGGGAGTAAGGGTTTCTCAGCTCCTCCTTGACCAACAGGCTTAGATTCCTCTCTTCTGACTGACCATAGTCATTGACAATACAGGTATCTGGGTATGAATAGGAATGCCTGGTTCCCCTCCTAGGTGATGGTGGGAAAAAGGTGTCTCAGGTTCAGTGGCCTATTTCTGATAATTCCTGTGCAATGTACTCTAGAAAATCTCATTCTCTGAAGAGGACTGAGACACACACCTTGTCAATAAGTACACACACTGCAGATGTCTAATTTGGTGAGACAAATCCAGCCTTTTTGCCTGGTCTAGTTCTCAGCATCCATAATAGTGCTGTTTAAGGCTTGTCTTTGAGAGCTGTAGCTCTCTGGCACAAATTGTAAGATTTTTTTTCTGCAAATCAGTGGAGACAGAAATGCTGCAGCATCAGGATTTCATCTGGTCTGGTCAGCTGAGTCATTCTAGAAAAATGTCTGGGTCAAGGCTCCTAATCTAGGTAATTGAGCAGGTAATGACTAACTCCTGGCTTCATTTTTTGGTGGCTCTTCTGCCTCGGCAATGTTTGTCAGATGTGATCTACCATTTCAAGCTCTTTCCATTTTGTTGAAAGAGCTTTAATGTTTTCCTTTCTCCAGAAGTGCTTTATGTTGTGATAAGACAACAGTCCTACTTTGCCTCACCTGATAACCTGTATTACTTGGAAAGCCAAGCCAAAACAAAAACATATTTCCCTATCCAAGTTGCTGGTGTTAGACCGTTGTGCATTGTCCTGTATGTGGTCTTGCTGAAAAGGATTCCATTGGTTTATTCACCACAGCAAGCAAGCAACAAATTTGAGTCCTGTTACAAACTTATCCTAATGACATTTACTTCCAGGCTGGTCTTAAGATCTGTAGAAGAAATTCAACTAGAAGTTCTGGATTTCATAAAAACCTAATTTTACTCACTTTCATCTGTACAAATGTGCATTATGTATACAATAAAAATGAGGTATGCATCTCTATTTAGTGGGTAAAAAGTCCTATTCCCCTGTGAGGGACTATATTTTTCAAGAACAAGGAAAATCATGAATGTTTAACATATAAAAGAGGGAAAATGCAGGAAATAATTGAATGTAAATTTATTTAATCCCAAACTTCCATTATAACAGCAGACATTTTTAAAATTAACTGATTTTACATCATTAATGCCTAATCTAGCCTCTGGCTACAAAGGAAGATCCCAGTGAGAAAATCAGGTGAAGATACCTAATCAAAAACTGAGCAACAAAAATGCCAACTTTCCTGTTTCCTGATCGAGTTTTCATTCTTTCAAATTGTACATATAAGTTTAGAGATCAAAGTCAATTTCTATAGTTTACAGTTATTATCCTGGATATCAACCTGGGTCACTGCTACATTTACCTTGCTGGTTTTTTTCTTATTTTAGGATTTTGATCAAAGGTTCTGTTGGGGAAAGCCATCTTCCAGCCTGCCAGTTTTGCTTGTTCAAGGTAGAAGGATTTTTTCTAATGGTAAAATGGGTTTTCATCTCTAAACTGTGTTAAACTGATACATGTGAAAACAATGACTACTTAGATCTATATTCCAATATGATATTTAAACTTTATGTTACTGATTTCTCTTTTAGTAGGATGAGAAATTATGTCCTGGGCATTTATAACTGTTCTGCAAGGGATTCGGTTATGAAAAAATATACTAGCATTGGGTGTCATAAGTAGCTTTTCACCATGTGTGGTTCCACAGTATTATGCAGAATTTACTTAATGTTTGTTGCTCCTATGTGATTCCTCCACAGTTTGCAAGTAAATCTGCTCACATAGTCATAGAAAATGAGCACTTTACAAGTTATTAGATATTAAGAACCTATGAAATTTGTTTAACAGTGGTCATCCATGTCTGGTTTTTACTTGAATCCACAGAGCTCAGTTTCAGTTGCTTTCAAAACACGATTGCTGTTAATACAACAGGAGCATACTTTTAGCATCAGGTTACAAAGCTAGCTCAAGCCTCTTCTTCAACTACTTTTTATAAATATTAAATCACCAAACTAAAAGAGCATAGGCACTTCCACTGTAAACACAAATGTTTCTCAAATATGCTGCCTCACAGTCAAATTCACTGACATTGAAAGTGCTTTTCACAGCCATAAACTCCTAATGTTGCACAATGACAATACTCTCAAGTCCAACAAGCAATTTCTTGCACACTTGTAAAGTCAGCCCAAACCAGACCCTATATTAATCATATCATCAGTATTGACTGTTTCATTTATTTTCCCATCTAAGTCTCTCAGACATACTTGAATGAAAAGCATGTTAGCCCATAATTCCTGGTTTCTGTTCAGTAATGGGAATGACAAATGTATAGTTTGCAGCAATTTGTGTCAAACCAGTGTCATGTTATTTTTAAACTGTATTTGGTAGGGAATTTGAAGTGTTGTGAATAGGGCTATCAGTCTCTCTACCACCTACAACATCTTTGGAGACAATTTTCATCACATTTGAATAATGTTTTGGCACAGGAACACTTTATCTAAGATCTGGAGGCAGAATCTGCACACAGATTTCTTACATTTATTATGTCCCACATATTCTGAAAAAGTTAAAAAGAAACATACCATTTTCCTTTCCTTCTGGCTGGAAGTTCTATTAGTGCCTGTCATCAATAGGGCAAAAAGGCCACCAGAAACAAAGCTAGGCATTTTGTAATGGTTTGTCTAAACATTCAGTCAGAAAAAACACCATCTCTTCCCCAAGAAACAGAGACTATCCCATTCTAATATTGGCTATGTATGTAAGTGTCATAAAAGGAGGCCAACTTTAATGTCTCTCATAGGGTAGTAATTAGTGATCAAAGAGCCATGTATTATATATAAGGGAAGATGGCGTGCATACTCAAGAGGAGATTTCATCAACAAAAGAGAGGAAACTTTTATCAAAATCCACTGAAGACATCTCCCTAAGGTTCAAGAGACTCTTTTATACATGACAATGTGAATTACTACTGCCTATATTCTGATCTGCACAGCAGTCACGGTCTTTACAAGGAGTGATGGATCGCCATGATAACTTACATCATTCTAGATGTTTGTGGTTCATTGTTTCTAGTAGTAGTTTTAATTCTTTTCCTTCCTTAGTAACCTTAACACATGAACACTGAACTAAGAGCCTATGTGTTTATCATTACTTTGTGTTTACTGTTATATGCATTTTCTGATAACTCTCAGTGGTGACGTTGTGTCTCTCTCTCATAGTCTTAGCTTGCTTTAAATTTCCACTAACAGTAATGTGAGTTAGGCATTGCAGAAGCCTTGTTAAGTGGTAATACTTCATAAAACATGACATATATATATGTATAAAAGAGAAAAAGAGAAAGCATGGTAAGAGTAGAAATAACATAAATTTGTTGTATAATTATCAGAATTCACATACAATTTCCTTCTAACAAAACACTTATGAGCCATCAGTTGCTCAAGCCAAACAACAGAAACTACAAATATTTAAAAAATATGTGAACTACTGTTTTAATTCTTGAATAATTTTAATTTCTCCCTACTGTGGATCAATTGCTGTTATAAGCAAACTATGCTTCTTTCAGTTTATGAGGGTTTTTTTCCCTAATTCATCAGAAGGCCTTTCCTATTTAATTACTTAATACAGAGCTCCATCTCTTAGAGTTAGTGGGAAGTGCTTGGAGCAAATGAAATCAGTTTTCTAATCCTAAGGATCTTACTATGCATACTATTCTCATCTCCTTACTGGAAATGGAACTACTGCTATTTTGAATGAAGAGGGCAATGCTTCAGCACATTAATCACCATTATTTATCACTCATATGAGTCAGATTTCATCCTTCAGTTCTGTTTTGATGTACTGCTGGATACAACAGCTTTGAAATTTCAATGTTCAAAATTAAAATTTAGAAGATATAATGTGAAATATTTAAAGTAATGGTTACCTGACCAAGTGTGTGTTTTAACTGAAAACAGAAAAGAAATAGGAAATATTTAAAGTCTCAATATCACAATGATGTGTCCCCATACACAGGCTTTTTCAAACAGTTATTATTTATGTGAAAGCAAACAAAGGGAATGAGAGATCTAAAGGCCCATCTAGATCAGTATACTGCCTCTGAGTGTAATAATATGTAGACAGCAGGATCAAGGGAGTGATCATTTGATCATTCCCCTATACTTGGTACTGATGAGGTTGCATCTGGAGTACTGTGTCCAGTGGGGCGGTCCTATGGTGTAATGGAGAGCACTCCGGACTCCGAATCCCAAGGTCATGAGTTCGAGTCTCAGTGGAACCGTCCCGGGCAGTTAAATGCCTCCCTGCCATTCGATCCCGTCACATCTCGGATGCTCAGCAGGGCCAGCCCCGGTTAGTACCGGGGGCTGTGACAGTCCCGAGGACTTCCCTGTCACTGTCCTGTCACTAAGCCATGGCAAATGGACCTTTAGGACTGAAACGGTGGGGCCAGTTCTGCGCACGCTGTGCCTCACCTAAACAATCCACTGTACAGGCTGGAGTGGCACAGCCACGTGGGGAGAGCCCTGCCCAAACCATCATTCGTGAGGTTTGGCCATACATACATACATACATACATACATACATACATACGGATCTGGAATTGAAACAGAAATTTTCTGAGAATGGAATTGTAACATAGAAGTGGAATTCTAACTCGCAAAAGAATTCCATGCAGAATTTTGCCAAACTTTCTTGGCAGGTTTTGCCTGAGAAGTCTCTTTGCAGAACCTGTGCACTAAGAAGTGAGGCGTTCACGTGACCTCACATTCCTAGTCCTGTCAGTGCTACTTGATAAGTAGGAAGAGTGGTTTTGATATACATGACACCAAATCTTAGACATTTATTTGAGCATTGTAGAATTTGAAGTTAATTTAGTGATGAACATGTGAAATTTATGCAGCAGGGCTTACATGTAGACTTTTCACTTTGATAATTGTAATATAAAAATTATAGGAAAGGGACCTAAATCTGTTAGCAATATATTCTTTTGTTCCTATTAGAGTATTGGGAGATATTTTTTATAGTTGTGTATAAATTAACTGCATAAAGGTTACTCCACTGGCTTCTGATCTAGGTGCTCTATTTCCAAGTTCAAATGAGAAATCTACATACAAAAGAAAATGTTCTTATGCAAATTTTAAATATTGTGACAGGTATTTTTCCTTTTCTGTGAGTGAGGAAATCTAGAAGTGAGACAATGGGGTTACTTTTATTTCAGTCCAGTGTCTCTCCCTCTGCTTCATTTTACAGCATCAGCTTTGGGCAGATGCCATGGTCTGTGGGGAGAGCAGAACACTTTCTATATGCAGCAAAGAGCAATGCACTTGCTGAGAAACAGTATTTATTAGCCTAGGTGGGACACAGAATTAATCTGTGTTGTGCTTTGTAGGCATCTTATATATTTATGTAATGGTTAGAGATATGAATTGAATGTGGGGGCATGCAGCAGAGCGGGGGATCAGTCTGCTATTGAAGTGATGCTGGTGCCAAAAGGTTCCAGAACAAGAGCTATTTTGCAGGAGTAAATGAGAGGGAAGTATGGTACAGCAGGAGGGGAACAGACAGATTACAGCTGAAACCCTCAGAAATTAACAAACAGGTTGCAGACTTAACAAAATCTGTTTTTCCTTTCATCTGCTTTTTGATTGTTTAAATCAGATTGAACTGAAAATGAGCTTTGGCAGTCTTCTTATAGGATTGTGTGCAAATAGCTGGAAGAACATCCACTTGCCCTTTAGGGCTTCTGATGTTTGCATAGGCTAAAATATGCAAAATTAGGAAGTTTGAACTTTCATTGTTCCACAGAAAATATTCTGATCTAGTTTATTTCATTAACACAAGCTTATTAAAATGCTTATTTAAAATTAAGCCAAGGTTTCAGAGTTTTCCCTCTGTTGCATTCATTTTTTTCTTTTTCCAAGCTAAATATAATTTTATTTCTAGTTTCTTCAGGCTTCCTTTTATTATATCTTGGAGTATGAATATTTATAGCTGCTCTTAAAGACTAATTTTATTTATGTGCCTTAAATGGACCTTCCAGGTATAATTAACAAAGGGACTGAGTAAGACTGAACTTACTTCTCCAAACTTCTCCAAAGGCCTGGCACATTGCCCCTCATCTCTGCATTAGATATGAACGGAAATTACTTATTTAGATTATGCACTGTAGTCTTCATGTTGCAAGGTAAGTTGACATGAAACTCCACATGAGCTTACTAAGCTCAAATATTAGATAGCCTCAGCCTAACTCTGAGATGACAGGGCTACATGAAAAACTGGGTTTAGTCCCCCATAAATATGCTTCATTATGGAAATACTGAAACTAGACAATAGAAATGTGCTGGAAAGTTGTCAACAACAGATCCTGTTGATACACCACTGTAATTAAAGTGCTGAAAGTAAAAAGAAATGGATAAGGTAGGATTGGAAAATGGAAAGTGAGAGAAGAGAATAATAAATGTGAAGCACACTGAAAAAGTGTATAGTGCAGTAATAACTGTAGCAAGGAGCAAACCAGTACGCTCATAAAACTCGTCTATCCACATCCTGGCTCTCCAGTAAACTGGAATCTGCCAGCCCTTTAAAAAGGCCACTTATTCTTACCAGAGGCTGTACAGAAAAGCCACAGCTTAATACAGCAGTGTAAACCAAAAGTTTGTTGATGGACAGCAGTGGGGGAGCCCATGACATAAGCTAGAGTGATGATCCTTTGTGCACATTGTCACACTGTGCATTTATGAAATGACAATCATGTCACAGAGTTAGGTGTCTAAACTTTGTTTCCTACTTTCCCTGAGGCAGCCTAATCTTATTTAACATTGCTTTTCACATCTTTTTCTTCTTGAATAATTTACTTCCTACATTCTTTTGTTCTTCTTTGGACTTGCCATGAGAAAGCTCAGTGAAGAAAGGGGGAAACTCTCACCTCTCATTCCTATCTCTTCTTCAAGGCCAAAAAGTTTATGGCCTTACATCTATCCTCCTTGAAGCTACGAGTGGCAGAGCTCTGCTTGGAGGAGGTTCTCACATTTTTTAAAGTCACCCCTAAGGAGGACATTAAAAATTAACCTTTACAGCTTGAATTTTATCTTGGAGGTCTTTTCCAACCTTAAAAATTCTATGACTCTATCACACTATTCTAATTTGATGTGAAGTTCTGCAGGAGGCCAGAGTCTGGAGCTCATCATTAGTGGAATGAGCTCATTGCTGGTGAAGATGCCCAAAAGTCTTTCAGATGATGAGCAGTTTTTTTCATCTAGGTGTAAAAGAGGAAAAATAAAACATTGGGAGTGAGGAATGAAGACAAAACCCAGCTTTAACTAAGTACCTAGATGAAATAGTTAACTAGCTAGTAAGTGAACAGTTGGACTAGATGATCTTTAAAGGTCATTTCTAACCCAAGCTAATCTCTAGTTCTATGAGTAGGAATTCAAATCTTTGGCTTCCGTTTTCCAAAATGGTCCTGGGTTCCCATTAGTTCAGGATAAATACTTGCTAAATCTGCTCTACATTTTTCTTTTCTTACCAAAGTCACCTGTATATTGTTAAAACCTTGATGACTGTTCCAAATGCAGAAGGGATCAGCCTCAGCAACTGCAAGTGATCTTACAGAAATCAGCGTCTTGCTGCTGACACATTGCTAGGGAGCAAATGACTGAATGTGATGCCGTGGCAATAGCAAACCAGTATGGAATAATTCTTTCTTTATAAAGCACTGCTGATAATTTCTGCTGATCCTTTATTCCTTAGATGTTAACTGACTTCCTTTTAATATTTATTTAATCTTCCTAGAAGTAAGCTTGCTGGATCCTTACCACAGAAGCACAAAATATTCT
>JAOXXN010000446.1:73655921-73667929 GCA_026770055.1 Myrmophylax atrothorax | reverse complement strand
CAGGCTCGAAGGGCACAGCCACGTGGGGGAGAGTCCTTCCCAAATCTTCGTTAGCGAAGTTTGGCCATACACATACATACTGTGTCCAGTTTTGGGCCCCTCACTAGCAGAAAGACATTGAGGCCTTGGAGCAACTCCAGAGAAGGGCAATAAAGCTAGTGAAAGGCCTGAAGCTCAAGTTCAATGAGGAGTGGGTGAGGGAGCTGGAGTTTATCCTGGAGAAAAGGAGACTCAGGGAGGACCTTATGGTTCTCTACTGAAGCCTGAAAGGAGATTGTAGCGAGGTAGGGATAAGCATCTTGTTCAAAATAACAAGTGGCAGCACAAGAGAAAATGTCCTCAAGTTGTACCAGGAGAGGTTTAGATTAAATATTAAGAAAAAAATTTCTTCACAGGAGGAGTTGTAAACCATTGGAACAGGCTGTCGAAGAAAGTGGTGGAGTCACCACCCCTGGAAGTGCTCAAAATCTTATGGATATGGTGAACGTGGTGGTGGTGCTATGCTGATGTTTGGTTGGACTTGATAATCTTAAAGGTCTTTTCCAATGACTGTATTTCTTCTTAGTGATTCCATGATTCTAAGGGTGAAAATAAAGCAAGCATGTCTAATGCTTTTCCCTATTTTAAGCTATTTTTAGTGTAGTTCCAGATTTAAAGATAAGAGATCTTTTATGAGATAAATATGGATTCTAAGGATGATACAGAAGGCTGCAGTATTCTCTAGAGGTAACATATGGCCTATCAATAAGCCAATTCAACTATCAAAAGTAATTTAGCAGGAAACTTTGCATAGGTTAATTTATCTTAGTTATTACAGAATCATGTCATTTGTATTTGGACCAGTTGGGTCTTCTGCTCTTGAAGTTGGCTAATTTAAACTTAGTTCTACCTTAACTTTATGTTTTTGTGCTGACTACAGCATAAAACAATGGGTTTTGCAGAAATACTGCAGTGTGAGGTTGATGCTTTATAGGTAGTTTCATCAATGCCAAAACATATGCATAAGAGAGACAAGAGTTTCTTGACTTTTCTGTATTGAGTATGAAGGAAACTTAGTCATATCTCTCGGATGTCTAATGAGAAAAGGTTGAAGTGACACACATCCCACCACAATCACCTCAACATCTACCACTGTTTTCCAGTATTGTTTTCTAGTCTAATTTTCTAGCATGTCTAGTATTCTCTATAGTCATTGTTATTTGGTGGGAGGCAAAATATGCTGGGGAACTAAATGTGGAAATTTTTGGAAGAGAGAGATCAAATTTTATTCCTAGGGAGTACAGTGTTTAGTGCAAGGGCAAGCCTAATAATTTACCATAATCCCAGATAGAGATACTTAATAATGAAAAACACTATTGCTAACACATGTTCTCTGTAGTATCACCTCATATTCTGATTTTCCAAGAATCTAGGAAAACTGTTGTAATATTTTTTATCAGAAATACTTACTGCCCCCCCTACTGCAGCTGTGCTAGAGATACAGGCACAGTTCATGTCTGTGATGGATCAAGATATTGACATTGCCAGCATCTAGCCTTTTCAAATTCATTTAAATGAGATATAATTAGAAATCCCCTCAGCAACCTTTTCTGGTTCATAGCCTGGGCATGGGGCAAGTAATTACTGACTTAATTTTACTGTGTTCTCTGATACCACTTATTTAAATGAACAGAGATAATCTCTTCTCTAAGGACACCAATTTTGTAGATATTATATGGCTGATCAAGTTCAGTAACTTGTTGCTAAAGATGCAAAATTATTTCTGTGAAACCAAATAAGCAAATCACTAACCATGGTCTTTGGAAAGGTACTGCACTGTTAAAAGTTGTTATCCTTTCAATGAGCTGTTACAGGGAAGCCACATCTGCTTACCTCTCTTGACAGATGGAAGTCAAAAGACCCCCAGAAGTACTATATTGAATGCTTATCCTGTTGTCCTTGCCAATGTTCTCTTCCCCAAAAGTCAAAGAAGTCCTTACTCCTAGGTCATGTAAACTTAAGTCATTTCTGAACATAACATATATTGCAGTAGGCTACCTTGTCATTGCATAATCCATTTATAACCTCATTGAAATATTGTCTATACTAAACACAAGAAATTGACTTTGCAGAGACAAACCTTTGAATTTAAAGGAAATTTTGTTTCCACTCTTTACAATAAAGGTTCCTGGTCCAGTCTCTAGAAACAACTTTCACATAAGTAATTTAGGGAAAATAATAATTTACCTCCTCTTTTGTGAAAAGATGTAAAATCGCAGGAAGACCCCCTGAATCATCTGCCCTTGAAATGTATAGATGACCCATAATACAGTTTCCAGAGAGCTGCATCCTGATCTGAATTCTATGACTGAAGACTGATTTCTAATATGTCAGACTATGCTGTACCCCAGCATGCATAAAATGAGTAAAGGACTTTATTTACTCTTATCTCTAAGTAAAGCTTCAGCTCTTCACTCTTTCCTAATATACATTTAAATGACTTCAAGTCCTCTGTATGTTCCAGTCTTAAAATGATACTTGATTTATTTCTGCTTTCTATGGTTTGTGCTCAAGGAAAAAGAAAAGAAACTTCATTAGATATTCACTTTGACATTCTGGCCCCAGAAGAAATAACATTAGTTTCATACTTATCCATCTGCTTTCCTGTTTCAGCTGGAAAATCTCTGCTTATAATTATTCTAGGGACATGTGGGCAACCTTCCAGTTGTGCCATTAAAATCCATTACATTCTAACAGCATGCTAATTAATGTTCTCTTATCGTTCTGCATGAAAAACTACGGTGGAAAATGTATCCCAAAATTAAAGTTTGTCATTTACAAGCAAAATTCAAGTGATGTCTCTTACTTACTTTGGTTGATGTAAAACCTTAGTTTAACACATATGCAATCATATTTAAATAAAAGTAGTTTGAATTTCAGAATAGAATACATAAAGCACTTTTTAAAGTCAGCTCTCACAAGAACAAGGCTGACCACTCATGTTGCCTAGCAACTGCACTTTGTTACAGGGAATCTCATATTGGACTGCAGTGATTTGGGGAGTACTAGTTAAAAGTAATAATTTGCATGAGAAATACATAAATGCCTGTTCTCATTAGGAATTACACCTCTTTTCTAAAATTGGTCAGCAGTAGTTTGGAGTCAGCTGTCTGCCTGGGGATGCTTTCCTGTGTATGAAATGGCAGGTGAACACCATACTATCAGCAGCATATTGATGGAAAAACAAAGTGGTTCAGAAATTAACAGGGGAAAAGAACAAAATTTTGCTTGGCCTTTCACGATGCTAAGATAGCAACATATTGTGCATTTAATAATCTGTCCCATTGAAGAATTTCAAAGTCCGTTACTAGCATTCAAACTAGAAATGGTAAATTATCATCAGTCCTCATGGGCAGGACTTCCACTGACTTCTTCTAGAATTTTTTTGGTTTGCTTTATTTTTTTCTTTTACACAATTTTTATACTGGTTTAATTTTTCTCTACTCCCCTATGATTCTTTTATTATGTTTTTATTATTGTTTTTCCTCTTTGCTTTCACTTAAACAATGATATCTGTCACTAGGGACACAAATTAGGTATCAAAATTAGCATTGAAATATGAAATTTGCATATGCTTCAGCTCTATGTGCCTATGTAACAGTCCTGTGGGCAGAGCCATTCTAGGCAGTGGACTCAGAAACAAATTTACAGGAAAGAAACAGGCCCTGGTGGGTTGTGGTACATTTTGTGTGTTTTTCTGGCTATTATATTTGGGTTTGAATATAGGTCTTTAAAAAGCTCACAAAGACAAAAACCACAGACACTGTATCAACACATTAATATTAATTGTTATTTACATTTGCTGAATTTTGACTTTTTAAGTCCAAAATTTTAAAGTGAGTTCTGCTCATGAAGTTTTGTGTTTCTGTCATTTTTCTTTTCACTTGTGGAATTTTATGTGTGGACTTTTTAAACTTCTTCCAGAGGAATAATTAAACTCTAACATATTGTGAAAAAATGTCTTATAAGCCTACAGTTCTGGTCTATGATGAATACAAGCACAACAGAAATCAGTTCCATCCAGACTATAAGAAGCTTCAATTCCATCCAGACTATAAGAAGCTGACTTGCATTCTGGAATCAGCATTTTCTTCAATCAAGAAGCACTAATTAATATGTTTCCTTTCAAGCTTCCAAATGCCCCCACTGGAATATGACCTCCCTTGAGCTCTCCACAACTGACAGAGGTTAGAGTAAGATTGAAAAACTGAGTATGCTATTATACTACACATGGTGTTTCCTCTCAGCTAATATCAGTCTATGACTGAAGAATATTCTTAAGTTTATATCTGTACATCCTTATTAAATACCCCTTTTAAAGTTCTCTTCCTTTAATTCATCTCACTGCTTTCCACTTTCTCACTTTCAGCTTTTACAGCCACGATGTAGCTCCAGTCTTATGTCTATGTTATTTGAAGAAGGAACTCCTTTTGCTGCCCCAAAGTTCCTTTGGTACTTTCTGATGTAAGAAATTGTCATCATTTCTTATCCACATATCTTTTGTGTGATACTTCAATATTGTAGGAAGAAGTGGTCTGTCTGTTACAACATTCTAAACAGAATAAATAAAACTTCTAGATGTATGATTTTATAGAACCTACCAAAAGACATGGTAGACTCTACCATAAGATCCTCTGTTTAATGTTCGTACAGAAACCATTTATACTTTGATTGTATCTGCTACCATTATCTTTACCTCTTTTTGTTTTACCACCTCCTTCTTCTAATTTTCTTTTTCTTTTTTTTTTCTAGTAGAAACAAAATCACATGAAGCATTCAAGATCTAGCTTATCATTAGTTTATGTAATGACATAACTAGGTTTTATAGTGAGGAATTCTTAAATTCTGTTAAGTTGGCTGCTGTAGGCTACTGAACATAAAGTAAGTACTCATACATTTACTACATCAGAGTTCAAGGACCATTGCATCTTTTCCAATATCAGGAATAAAGAAAAGGCTCTGGTTAATTCTGATTAAGTACCAAGATATAAAGATCACATACTTCATTATTTTGTGATATTTATATTCTACTTGATAAGTGTAAAGTCTAAGCCCGCAAGATTCAGAACCACCAATCATTCCAGGAGATTATTTGAACTGAAGACCAGCAAATATCACAGAGTATCTAAAATGCTAAGTCAGAAATGTTGAGCTGGTAGCAACTGAACACATAATCCTGTCCAATAGGGACAGTTGTTTTAGGGAGTAAATAAAAATTCTTCTGCATATACCTCAGAAACAAAAGTAAAGCATTCAACAATTCCACTGAAAGGCCTGATGCTGCTGAATGGTGCAGTCCAAACATCCTCCCACTGGATGAATTAATGTTTAAGGAATAGGATGTGCTGCTGATTGAAGAGATCCCTAATCTCAGAAAAGATCATAAGTACCTTACTATATGGCTTCCATTCATCGTACTCATTGAAAAGATCAATATTACAGACAAAGAGACACCACCTCTGTTTTCACTTATCAGCATAAGCCAACCACTGAAATACTCAGATCGCTATTTTTTCTGTCTGCATCTGCATGCTTTCTCTAGTAACTATAATGCCAAAATTACATCCCATTTCCTCTCAGGAGTTTATCTCCTCACATAGATCTCACTATAACCCTGTGGCTGTTTTTGATCTGATCTTTTTTTTTTTTTTTTTGAGGGGGGGGGGAACTATTCGTAGCAAGATGGATCAAGTTCAAATATACATAGTCCTTTCAAAATCAACAAATGTACAGCTTTCTGCTCTTGATGTCAGTGTCCTGATTTCAGCTTCTTTTTCTGTCACTGCACCAGGGAAACATGAAAACACTTATGTTTACTTCCCCTATTATTAAAGCAGTCATTGCAATAGGCTGCAGAGTGCATGTATTCAGAGCTTTCTTATAACATGTATATTACAAAAAACAGCTTATCTACCTAGTGGCAAAGTCTACATACAAAAGCACTAGACATTTCCCAAGTTTAAAATGAAAATGCATAAATACACATTTAGCTTAATAGAATCTTCTTTTTGCATGCCAAATTTTTTAAATGCATTACTGGTGTGTCTTTCCAAACAGCTGTGCCATTAGATGTTTAAAAACTCAAAGAACATTAAATTATACAGATGAATTCATAATGACATTATGAATGGTCAAAAAATATGGAGATACACATTATCACTTAAATCTCAGCTTCCTCAATGTGGGAGAGCCTCAGAATCCATTTTCAGAGGACAAGAAAAAGTTTTATTATTGTCAACCACCTATTAAATATTGCCATTTGAATTATAGGAAAATACTTGCTGATCAAGAAATTACAAAGATCATAATTTTAAGCCCTTTACATATTGTTTTTCACACTGAAATTTCAAGCACTATACCAGATCTCTCCAAAATCTTCAGTATTGACTTTGGTATTTCACATAGTTAATGATGGCATTTTTATGGTGGAATTGCTCTAGGGGAAAAAAAAAGCGCAAAACACTTAGAGGACTGGAAAAAGATGTGACTAAGACAGATGGTAAATCTCTCCTTCTGCAATGTCATCAAGTGAGCATATTTGCTTAAGCTTAGCGTTTTGTTAGGACTTGTGAGTGACTAACATTCAGAAATGTTAGTCAATTCATATAGCAGTGGAAGAATCCTATTTATTCCAGGAGAGTCTAAGCAGTGAGGGAGTTGCTTGTCCCCTGGCATTGAGGGGATTGCTTGTCCCTACCTCCCCTCAGGTGAAGAGAGAAACCAAATATCACCTGCTTTTACAGTCAAAAACCCTCTTCTCTTCTGATGCCTCACCAGCCTGTTGCTGCTTCAATCTACTTTGAAATCATATTTTTATGTTCATGATAGAATGGGTGTTCTTGAAAACACTGAGGTTTAACAGGGTTTTTTTACAAACTTCCTGAAAATGTGGGATGAGAAAACACTTCATGTCACTTACAAATATAGCTGATATGGGCTAACACAAGGGGAGAAATAAAGTAAGTGCCTATCACAGAAGTATGTACATAGTGAGACTGTCAGGAACCTGTTGAAAGAATAAAAAGAGATGCTGGCCTGTGTTTTACCAGTGGCAACTCCACCAACTATGAAAACTATTGCCTGGGTCTAAAACCAGATATACTAAGCAGATGCTTAGGAAGCAAACCACAGAAGTAACAATGCAGTCTCTACTGGTGTAGAGTCTGCCTGGAGCCCCAGAGTTATGCACTACAATGGAAAGTTCTGTTATTCCCAAGAATGGCTCCAGAGCAGGTCTGCCCAACTACAACTAGGCAACACAATTAATTATCTTCCAAAGCAGGCTGTCATTCCCATCAGCAAATTGAAGTTGTTCTGCTTCACAAATCCTGCACCAAGGGAGACCATTACTTTTCTTTGGGAAACTCCTCAGTCGTCCCTGCTTCTCACTTTCTCTCCAGTGGACTGTAATATTAATTAAACATTCTCTATGTTTCTATGTTTTAGCTTGATGCATTTTATGTTTTCCCAGTGGACATGACTTCCTTCAGGATTAGATGAACAAAACTGAGTCAGTATCTCCTGAGAAACAGAAAAAATGCTTTTATGAGAGACCACTTGTGTCTTAGTCTTTCAGTGGGCAACTGGTTTTTCTTCTGGTACATTTTCTAGTTGCTGAGAAAATTATATCTTTGCTTTGAAGATATAATGGCAAAAAGTTTCTCAGTGAGGCATGAGTCTGGGTCACTGACAACTATATTCCGAAACATTACACTGTCAGTGTAAGCTACACAGTACTGTTAACAGCAGGTATTGACTCTTTTCTCATATGAACTCTGGAAAAATGAGTTCCTCATTCTCCTCTAACATCTCTGCTCAACAGCAGGTATTGCTCATACTTTCCATGGTCATGATTTCAGCTTGTGAAACATTTTATTTTACTCTTTTGATTTTCTGAGTTTTATGTACAATCCTTCATCTTGTGTTCTGTATTTTATTTCTCTCTATTAGTAACTATGTTCTACTAACTAATTACTACTGAATTTTCAGTCACATGGGAACTAGATACTCAAATCCCATTCAATGTCCAATTAGACAGGCAGTTCTAATGGAAAGCCAGTGAAAATCTCAGTCATTATTTTTGACTCTGTTCTAATCTAACACACTATGGCTCATTCTTCAACCCTGAACTATTTTTTTTAATTTTTTTTTTCCTTTAATAAATATTGGCAGGCTATCCATTTTAATCTTAACTAGGCATGCATTTTTGCCTTCTTCCTGTGGTTTTAAAATGTTTTACCTCCTGTTTACAGACAGAAACACTGACACTATATTTGGTTATACGGTATTCAATACTGTCTTGTACTCACTACATTTAATTTTTCACAAGTTCATTTAACCAGTCATACTGAAATTATTGCAAAAACTCCAAAATTTGCTTCTGTGAAAATCATGTGGCAGAGGTAGTATTTCCTCATTTCTTGAAGTAAAGTCTTCAGTCCAGGCTGATGCCTTTGTGTTGTTTGCCTGAACAGGGAAAAGACATAGGAGGAAATGTATCAACCTGAATGCAAGGAAACAGTCTTTCAGAACAGCTTTTGATACATATTTGAAATATTTTATCCATTTACTTCTTAAATATTTCTTTACCTTACAGGTTAAAACATTCTGGCACCAAACTCTTGATGGCTATTTCAGTCACCTGTTAAATTTGACTTTTCTCAAACGACTCATTATCATATTTCAAGTCTAAAATTTCATAAAAATAGTAATTAGCTGACTAAAATTTATCCTGGCATTTCTTTAAATGAACAGACCTCTCATTTCTTCATTTTTCTTTTTAAAGGAAAGGATAGTTTTGAAGATAATTGAGAATCGTCAGTTTCCTCAATTCACTTTATTTTAATTAAGAACTCATTTCAGCACTGTCTTTCCCAGCTTGGCAGGAAAAAAATAGGTCATAACAGACTATTCTGACAGGACATAGAATATTCTATTCACCTTGATATCTCCTTAGGAGCAATTCTTTCCCATTTTTTGTGCCCTTCCTAAGATGCAGCCTAAGATGGAACCTATTCTCTAATCAGCATAAGCTGAGTCCTGCTCCCATCATTGTTATTCTCCATTGCAACTCTCCTTTCCCTATTGATATTCTTGACTGCTTCTAAAACACACTAAGTCCATTTCAGTACTGAAAACTACAAATGTAATAACAAATACTAATTTATTCAGATTGTTCTTCACATCTGGAAAACCACTTAGTTGCATCTTATTTGTGAAAATTTCTTAACTGTTGATGGCATGAAGCTGAGTGGTGCTTTTTACACGCTTGAAGGATGGGGTGCCTTCCAGAAAGATCTGGACAGGATTCAGAAGTAGTCCCATGGGAATCTCATGTGGCTTAACAAGGCCAAGTGCAAGGTGCCACACCTGGATTGGAGCACCCCCCAATATCAATACAGATTGGGGAATGAACAAACCAAGAGCAGCCCTGCTGAGAAGGACGTGGAGGTGTTGGTGAATGGGAATCTGGACATAAGACAGAAATGTGCACTTGCAGCCCAGAAAGCTAATCATATTCTTGGCTGCATCAAAAGTAGCATGGCCAGCAGGTCAGGGGAGGTGATTCTGACCCTCTACTCCTCTCTGGAGAGACCCCACCTGGAGTGCTGCATCCAGCTCGGGGTTCCTCAGCACAAGAAAGACATAGACTTGTTGGAGCTAGTCCAGAGGGCCACCAAGATGATTAGAGGGATGGAGCACCTCTCACATGAGGAAAGGCTGGGAGAATTGGGATTGTTCAGCCTGAAAGGAGAAGGATTGGGGCAACCTAATTGTGGCCTTCTAGTACATGAAGGGAGCCTGCAAGAAAGATAGAGATCAACTTACAAGGGTGTGTAGTGATAGGACAAGGAGGAATGAATTTAAACTAAAAGAGATGAGGTTTAGATTAGATATTAGGAGAAAGTTCTTTGCTGTGAGTATGGTGAAGCACTGGAACAGGGTGCCCAAAGAAGCTGTGGATGCCCAATCCCTGGAGGAGTTCAAGGCCCAGCTAGAAGGAGCTCTGAGAAACTTGGTCTAGTGAAAGTGTCCTTGCCTGGGGCAGGCGGGTTGGAACTAGATGATCTTCAAGCTCTCTTCAACTCAAACCATCCTATGATTCTATGATTCTATGAAAGAATATTTCAGTGCAATTATACCCTGGAAACCCTCCCAGTGAAAGTAGTATTTGATATTTTTATTTAATATACTCACAACATAGATATTGTTGGTTACACATAATATTTTTCTTTCCACTCTTTTTGCTATCAAAACAGATTCTTATAAGCCACTAAGCCTTCTCCCACTAACCCAGGCACTGTCATCCCTGTTAAATATTGTCCCAAATTTAATTCAGCATTTTCCATTGTCTTTTCCATTCAGCAGGCCACACACAAAGTACTAGACAATGTGAAATACAATTAACATGTTCCCAGTGACAAAAGACAAATAGTAGGAACATATTTTATTCACTTACTCCCCCATTCAGAGGTTTCAATAACAGGCTAATTAGGAGGTCTTTTGATCAAAGATGATTTTTGGGGTGTCCGTGTCCAGGTGCTGGCTGTGGGTGGGCTGCAAGAGCTGTCCTGTAGCAGATGCTGCCAGCTCCCACAGACCCACCACAAGACACTGCTGAGCACTTTAGCCTGGTGGTAATTTGGGGAAAACCTATTTGAAAAGGGGGAAAAGATGCATAGCAATGATGAAAATAATACTGTGAACACTAATTTCAGAGAAGATGGAGAGGAAGAGATGTTCCAGCACCTGAAGCAGGTATTTCCCTGTAGCCCACGGAAGTTTTGGAATTCACAGTGGTGGAGCAGGTAGATATTTCCTGCAGGAACTGCAGCCTGTAGAGATGAGCCCAAGCTGGAACAGGTTTATCCAGAAAGACTACAGCCCACAGAGTTGGAAAGAAATGTAAGGATGAGGGAGTGGCAGACTGGAGCTCAAATTCTCATTTTCCATCCTCCTGAAAGAGCAAAATTGAACCTGAGAAAGAAGTAGGGATTTGAGGAAGACATTTTTTTAATTAGTCTTTGTTTCTCACTTTCTAATAAATTGGCAATATATTAAATTAATTTTCCCCAGGCCAAGGCTGTTTTACCTGTGCCAGTAATTGGTAAGTGAACTCTTTGTCTTTATCTAAGCCATGAGTTTTTCCATTTTATTTTCTCCCCTAGTCCTGTTTAGGAGAGGAAGTAAGAGAGCAGCTGGGTGGATGTCTGGCAGCTAGCCAAATACCAGCCAAGGTCAGCCCACTGCGAGCTTTTACATGTCCTTGGTCCAGGGACCTTACCAAAGATAAGATTCTAAGATTAGGAGCAAGTTTTTAGATTTTTCCAAGATCAACAGATAGCTTCTATTTTAGAGGACAGAACTTTTAGAGTAAGCTTAATAGGCTTTCTCCTTTTTTCTGGGTTGTTTGGGTTTTTTCTTAACAACTTGGAAAGTTGGTTTTGACTAGTTTAATTGCAGATATTTTGAATTATACAATGTTCACATTTTGCTGAGTAGAATTATATAAGTACATAGCAAATATGATTTATTGTACAATAGTGATTAAGTAAGCATAGTGTGTTTTAGTAAACAGCTTTGTCGTATTAGCAAAGGGTAATTTTGCACATGCTGATGTAACACCAATCTTCAGGATTTTGTGTGTCAAGAAATGAGAAAGTTATGAGCTTCTCATTTTCACCATTTTATCAAAGTGCATCCACTGGAACACTGCATACAAGTGGAAATCACTTCCACTGGAATGTGGCAGTATGAAATATTGTTCCCTAACCATTCCCATTACTCATGTTAGATAGAAGCAGGATGACATCAAAGGAATCTAACTGCAGAGACTCGAGTGGTGAATAAAAGTAATTAGAGTCACATTTAATATCTTTATGTGGTTTATGTCAAACTAACAGTATGCCTGTACTTACTCATGGCAAGTAATAGGTCTCTTAATTTTTCCACAATAAATCACAATAGTT
>JAOXXN010000446.1:73631459-73648005 GCA_026770055.1 Myrmophylax atrothorax | reverse complement strand
GTTTTTGAAATTTATTATTTCAGGCAAACTGGAATAGTAACTAAAAAGAAAAAAAAAATGAAAAAGAAAAAACAAACAAAAAACTCAAACCGAATCCCAAAGAACCTACTAAACCCAAGAACAGAAGCAAACTTAGCAGCAATTAGTTTAATTTCTCTTCAAGTTATCAGATCCTTCAGATAAATCCACTCCTCTTGTTGCAGCACTCACAGAGACAGGTGCAAGAAACACAATCTCCCCATTGCCCTCATGTGGTATTTCAATGAAGGGCTCTGCTGCTCTCATCTAGCCTACATGATTGTATTTCATTTGTATGGAAACTTGGAGCTGGAGAGATGGAGTGAAAGGAAAGTCTGAACTACCACCAGTCCTTCAGACTGGACTGCAAGCGCATTGTTGTGAGAATGCCTGGCCCAGACAACATGGATGTGCTCCTGGATACAATATTATAGATGTCACTTACAATGTGGATATTTTATTTGATACATGAAAAAACCCCATTCAACTGCTGTGAATAATTAGGGTTAAATTGTTAAATTGTTGTGAATAATACATATGTGCACATAGATGCCATTCACCCTCTTAAAGAAGAAATCACTTGTATGACATTAGGAAGAGCTATTTGGTTCACTCCATGTCTATTGCTAGAATGTCATTCAAAGCAGATGCATTTTGCATTGTAATCTGAGAGTAATTAGGCTCAGTAATGAATACAGAATAGCGTAACAGCTTTCCCTCATGGGCTCCATTAGCCATGGTGTTTCCTCTCAGCACAGCTGTGATCATGAACAGAAAGGAGTGATTCTTGTGATGTATCAGTCAAGCATTCTCATTTCTATGAAGTCTCAAAGTCAATAACAAAATGTCTGAATTGGGTTTAAACTCCAAGATTTGATTTATACCAACTATATTTAAAAAAATACAAAACTTTAAAAATCATGCTGCAGTTCATCAATTCTTGTTGCAATGGGGTACATGTTTATGTTTCTCAAGAACAGGAGCTCACAGAAGAAATGGAATTTAAAATGGCAATTGTAAATGAACTTGTGGAGAGAAAAATAGTTTTAGGGAGAAGCAAGAATTATGAGTATGCATACTCTTAGTAGTGTAAAACTCCTAAGCTAACAGTAAAATTTGTTATCACACCTTTGTTTTATGACAACGTGACTGATGCAGCAAGAATAATATTTAGATCTGGTCTTTGTTCAGTTTACAGAGATTATGGCATTAGTGGTTATCACAACACAATTTTCTTCTCTGATACTACAGTTTAAAAATGTGTCATGAAAGACACACATAGAGATGTCTGTAATATGATGGGAATATTATACGTGCTATTTCATAATTATTTAGGACTAATTCAAGAAGGAAAAGCTGCATGCAAGTAGAAGTGAAGAAGGTAGTCTGGTTACAGGTGCTCTAAGAGTACCTGAGGGAGTTCATAGTGTCAGTTTTTTGTGGGTGTGATTGTAAATGATGGTAAAATCATGGCAAAACTGCAAGTGTCTTGTCTTCAAATAAATTTAGGCTCAAAATATTTACTGCTTACCAATGAGTGTGTTCTAGAAATATACTTATTTTTAACAGTGAGAATAAACCTGGGATGCACAAATGATCTTGATGGTCCCAGAAGCATACCAGCTGAAGCCTCTTAGAAATAGAACTCCTATAGAAACTACAGCATAGAAAAGAGGCCTGTCCTGTTGTAGGGATTGCAGTTCCTTTAGTTGGAACAAAAACCCGAAACTTACTTGACTGCACGCTTTCTTAGACAAGATGTTTCCAGAAATTTCCCTTTTGTTCTGACATTTTACTTGCATGTGTAACCTTGTGACACTACAGAATATAATTTCAGGAAATAAAGATATAATCTTTGTTTATTGCACAAAATATTATACAATATATCAAGTCACAGACTGAAATCTTCCCTGCTGCATCAGTTTCTCCTTCATTCTTAGTTTGATACCTTTTTCTCTGCTATCTGTTTAAATTCAAGCAGGAGTTGTGCTATAGTAGATGTCTCACTGAAGTGATTATGTTCATCATTCTGACTAAGTGATAGTGACAAGAATTACCTAGTGTCAATAACTTTAATTCTTATTTATCGTATGATAGTTTCTCTAGCCAAGCAGCATGAAGGAGCCTTCATACAATAGAGAATGAGGCTCAATGAGTTGATTTAAAATTGAATTCCAACACATTTCATTGCAACTTGTTCAGTCTGCTGTCAGTGCTTGCCATTCAGCACAAATCCCTGTCATATTCTTTCCCTTTTCAGTGTCTGTTATGGTTATTTTTAATTAAAGGTTGCACTTCGAATGATATTTCAGATGTTTTATTTATGGACCAAGGAACATTACAAAGCTGATTTCAACATGCCCCAGTCTGAAAATGTTCCAGTCTGAAAACTGTCCTGTCGCAGTAGTGAAATGTAAATGCATTTTTTATTAGACCCAAGCTTAGCCATTGTAGGTCATTGTTTATTAGTATAGAAAAGTTTGAAGCAACTGCTTCATTTTTCAATTGTTTTTATAATATATTTTTTAAAATTTAAAAGTCAAGGCTGCTATTGTTAGTCTATCCTAGATATATTCTCCTGTTTGTCTGCATTGCTGTTAGTGTCCTGTAAATCATGTATGATTGTAAAGGTCTTTTTGCATGGCAAATCTGAAGTGGCTGGATGGATGTTCATTGAAGTGTTTTACAATGCATATGAATTCAATCCTATTGGTGCATACAATCCAAGGGCTATTGGGACCTAGGAGGATTTTATTCCTGGTTTGCTAGTGGTCTATTGAAAGGCTTAGGGATAGCAATTTCACCACCTGTGCTTCCCTTTCTCAAGAGAAGGGCTACTGCTATTTATCTCCTTTCTAAGGCACACTGATACCTGCAAGTGTGCTGGTTTACAGGTAAACCAGCAGAAGAAACAAACCCAACACAAAAGAGATTATAAGTCAGAGTTACAATGTAATAAAAAGATTACAGTAAATGTAGTGATACAAAGAGAAATTGGTTTTAACCCACAAAACTCAGAAGTATAACCCAGCACCGTGGGGCACAAACACAAAGGGGTTTGTTAGCCCCTGTGCTGAGACCCATGTGGTTCCCCCAAGTCCAAAGTAAAAAGAAGTGAGAAACCTGTTGGTGCAGATGACAGTCACTGTCTGGTCGAGAGGGGTGGTTGTAGTCCTGTCAAGGTTCTGGTCCTCCTCTGGATCCAATGAATGGACCTCCAAGTCCCACAACCCCCAAGATTATATCCCCTCAGGTCCAGGTGGGACCGTCCAGTACCTCGCTCAAGGCAGGGAATTACACAATGAGTAATCTCACTCTGTGAGTCATAGGGTATTTAGAATCATTGATGGCCTATTAGCAGACATGACATCTCAGGCTGGGTGTGGAGGTGCTAATGACTTGCTCTTAGCAAGTTATCACAGCTCTTGTCTCACAGGTGTCTTTCACACCTTGCTCAAACCCCGAGGGGTCGGGTGTGCCCTGGGCAGCTGCTGCAAATGGTCTATTGTTAACAGTTCATGGGAGATGCATAGAGGGTGTAGAAGACATGGCTGTGGTCACACTCACACAGTGATAAACTGGTCCCACCTGCTGAACTAGGACACCTTCCACAAAAATGCAGTACAGACTTTCTATGTTTAACAACTCACAGAGATTGAGGAAGACTGTTTTTGAGGGGTGTACAGGACCTCTAGGTTCAACACAGGAGATTTGCCTTTTTCTTCTCCAATCACTTTCACTTCCCTCTACAATCTTGCATTTTAAAGATATGGGAATTAGTCCTTTTTAACTGTATCAATAAACAATAGAGTTTTAAAAGAAGAGATGCAAAAAATGGCTGTAAGATGTGAAAAGAGTGGGAAATGTTAAACTGCACTAATGTAAAAATAATCAATGTAAGAGCAAGATACTTCTACAGCACACATTTCTTTCAAAGGCAAATACAAGAGATGATTCTCTTGTCATGCCATGGTAATAACATGGGAACACCTGAATGAGAAGAATTATACAAATTTCCAAGCTTAAAAAAAATATTTAGAAAAGAAAACTAGACACCAAATGCTTTTTCTGTTCAATTTTTACTGTCATTCAACATGTCTGGAAATGCTGAAAAATTATTCCACACATATATAGATCAGTTACACAGGAGACACAGATAGAAGCAAATGTTTCTGCAGAACATGGAGTACTGAAAAAAACCAAACAGATAAATAACAGCTTCTGCATTCACAGATTTTAATATCATATTTTACTGCTCTCCCAGAAAGGAAGAAATTGAGGAGGTGGACATTTGAAATGCAATTTTCAGAAATACTATTTGGCAGCAGAAAGTAGAGTACTGACAGTAAAATCTTCTCAAGCAGTACAATGTTGGGGGAGAATTGTATGAGGTTTATGGGGTTTCACAATACAGAGGACTGTAAAAGGCAGTGTGTGATAGAACAATTCTAGAGAAACATCCTTCTAAGTGTGCACAATATCTGACAGTGTGGCAAGGATAATAATTCTGAAGATGAAGACAGCATTGCAGTTGAAGAGGTTCATAGAGAATTAGAATGTTTCAGAAAATGTTTTCCGTGAGAAAGAAAGCAGTGGCTTTCTTATATATAATTCATCATCCCACCTGTTATTTATGTCTGTCATAGATATCTGGTAAGCAAAACATTCTGGATTGATTGTTGACTATGAACTATGATTGCCGAGTGTAATGTCACATATTGCTTTGTTGTTCCTCTGATTAATAGTACTTATTTGAATATTTTTGAAAAATCCCCAAATCAGTGCAATTGGAAAAAAAGGGTCAAAAATATTTTAAGAGTGTTTGGCTCTAACAAACTTGGATGAATCAGAACACATTTATGCCTCTAGAATTTTTTCAGTTAATATTCAGGAATGTAATTCAAGAAAATTCTGTACACTAAGAACATACTAAAGAAGAAAAATAGCAATAAAAAAATTCTAAACACAAAACCAAACCTGGAAGAGAAAGGGCATAACATGAAAGTGCAAGAGAATCTATTTTTTTCTGCTCAAGAGAGACTGCAAGTCAGAGTTACGATTTACCAAAAGGATTACAATAAATACAATGATACAGAGAAAAACTGGTTTTAATCCACAAAAAACAGATATATAACTCAGCACTCTGGAACATGAATAGAACAGTATTCGTTAGACCCTGTGCTGAGCAACACGTGGTCCCCTTGAGTGCAAAGTGAAAGGGAAACCTGTTGGTGAGGATGATTGTCACAGATCTGTTGAAGTAATGAGTACACTCTTGTGAAAAGTGGCAGTTGCAGTCCTGTTGAAGTTCTTTCCTGATGAATGGTATCGGAAGTCCCCAAACCTGAAGATTATACATGCTCAGGTTGGAGTTGGAATGCCCATTACCTCCCCAAGGGTGAGGAGTTTCAAAATGGGTGATTTAAATCTGCGAGTCATGGGTTATTTTTGGAATCTTTGATGGTCTAGGTCACTGCAGCTGCCAATTATGCCAGCCCCTTATGGCTCATTAGCTGAGATGACCCCCTCAGGCTGGATGTGAAAGTGCTGAAGCTTTCCCACAGGGGACTTATCATGGCTGAGTCATTGGTGTGAAGATAGAAACAGTCCTCGCAAGGTCCTTTAACACCCAGCTTATAGCCTGAGGTGTCATCTGTGCCCTGGGCAGCTGCTTCAAGTGATCCATCAGAAATGAGTGGAAGGTGTAGAATACACAATTTTGATTATACCCACACAGTAATAAACTGGTCCCGGCCTCTGTAACTAGGACACGGTGATGGTATCTGGTAATGAAGAATCATTATGCCATTTTAATGTGTCTTATCATTACTACTCCTATTGACTTGAAAGTAAATGCTTTCTTCAAGAAACATAACCAAATGTGAGGTCTTGTTGGAGGCAGGTATTTACCACTGTATAAAAAAACTGTTGTTAATACAGGTGTTGCCTTTCATATTTGCTAATAACCTGACAGTTAGTCAAAGTAGTGTTAGCATTTAAAGGGCAAAGTTTCTTGGCAACAGAGACATACCAGATCTATCAGGTTTAGCACTACAAATGGGACTTAAAAGTACTGTTATCGCTCCTCTGATCTTAGGACCTGCGGTAGTCTAAATTTTCTTCTGGGCTCCTCATAGATTAAGCTCCAAGGCTATGTCTTCATTAGACATTCATTACATTTGCAGATGACAGAAGACAGGCTGTCAGGAGGCCAAAGAAAGAAAATGTTTAAGCATACCACACTCTCTTGCTATTTGCAGAGCAAGAGGGCCAAACCTTAGTCATGATGATATAAACTTGTGTCTCAGGCACTGATGGACAGATGCTGAAAAGTTTGGTGGAGTGTTATAAACACATGAAAAAATATATCTGCTTATTGTGAAGTAAAGAGTGAAATAATAAGATTATCATCTTTTTGTTTGCCTGAGTTTAGTAATCAGCTTGCTACACTTGAAGTTTATACCTAATCATATATTTAGCTAAATTAGAAAAAAAAAAATGGCAATTAGACAGTCAAAAGAAATCCAGCTATATAGTAGGAATTATTAGTAGAAACCCAGATATTGAAACACTTGGATTAGCTTAACTGCATGCAGTAAAGACCATGAGAGAAAAGCACCCCTCAATCCCTGCACTACCAAGGAGAAAGAGCACATACAGTGGAGGGAATGGCTGATAGATTGTATAATTGCTGATAGATAGTTTGGGTAGCTTTGGTATTTTTTTCCCTTTAAATCCAATGCAGATACTTTCCTAGAGGAGAAATCTAGTCCCTTAGTGAGCCATGAGTGAATACAGATTTAGTAGAAGTTTATTAATGATTCATCATCACATCATATCAGCAGAGAGAAAATGTTCCCCTTTAGTCCTTTCATTGATATCTGTTCAAAAAGAGTTCACTGATTGAGTCAGGACTGCTGTCCTCTACTCCCCATGACATGATAATTGTTTTAATACAGTTATATTTGAACTAAGCTACATTGTCCACACCTTGTCTCTTTTCCTGTGACACTAAGGATAGACCTGATCTTAGCCTGAGGTGTTAGCAGTAGGTAAAACCTTACTGAAGAACACAGTTATCATGCAAGTAAAGAGGCTAATCTAGACACTTGGAAGTGAGCTCCAAGGACAAACTTGACCATTGACATTTCAACAATGCTCCAGTACCCTATCAGTCAGGTGCCCTGATTTTGGTCTTGAGGTGACCAAAATATTGAATACTGGGAATGAGGGGTTCATCCCTAAATCTGATTCTCGCTTTGTGTCAGTGTCACTATGGGAGTAAAAGGATTGGCCTAGATATCAAAATCGTGTTTTTTGGTACAGAGAGAAAAAATTACTTTCTTTTAAATCACTCCTATGGCTAGTAAACAGCTTTTGTATAAAGAACTTGTGTCACAAGTGTACTTTGTTAGCACAGTAGCCTGTGATGGGACATGCTTTTATAGCTTTCCTAGAATGAAAGAAAGATTGCATCTACTGCTAAGATTTACAAAAATCCCAAAACTTTATTATCATTTTATCAAATTGCTCATGTTATTATATTATTTTATTTATTTGGAAATTTTCAGGACAAATTTGCACAGTCAAGTTTTTATTTTCCTCTCAGCTTTCTATTAGTTTGTTACAAATCAAAGAAAACACACTTTACTGAGAGCTGGTCTTATATTATTGTCTATAAAAAGAAGACTTGGGGTAGATTTACCATTTCTCTGCCTCTAAGACAATGCAACACTTAAAATCAACAAAGCTTTTCAATATTACCTCATAAAACCAAGCTTGATGAAATACTTAATATTTCTAGACTCTAAAGCAAATTTTGGCCTTTTTGATCCTTATGTAACTTCTACAGTATTTTCATGAAATCTAAATAAAAAGAGACACTGGGAAAATTTACTGTCTCCCTTAAAACTTGGTTGATATATTTCTTTTGAAGGTATCAGAAAATCTTATTTAAAGTAACAAAGCATGAGCATAAACTGTTCAAGCTTCCAGGTACAGAGGAACATAAATATAAAAAACCAGTCTACTATTTCAGCTGCTGGTAGCTTATTCTAAAGAAAGCTATTCCACACCTAAATGTAATTGCTATTCAAACAGATCATGTTCCTATTTGACTCTGTAAACAGCACTAATGAGCTAATCCTGCCATGGGAAGGAACTGCTGTGTCTCCAGGGTATCTTACAAAGAGGCTTGGCATCCTCAGAAAATAGGAGGGTGGCCAGGAGCTAAACTCTGAGGCCACACACAACACAGGAGCTTACAGTATGGGCAGCATCTGCTCCACTACTAAGTCTGAGGTAAAATCTAGCATTTTAACTGTTATTTTATACATATTTATTATAAATATGTACTATGATCATTTCCATCTCCTTGACTTTTTTTTAAATAATTGCCTGACTCTGAAAAAATGTCAGTGATTCTTGTGAAATACTGAAGCATTTTGAATACATGAGTATATGTAGAACAAATACCAACAAATATAATGCTATTCAGTGTAAGAGAAAGCAACTCTGTATTCACTTGTCACAAGGACTGGGCTGCCCAAGAGTTTCACTGTGGTCAGGAACAGTGACAGATTGCATTTCTCTTCTTTCTTGGTCCAAACTTCCTTTGACTGTGTTTAGTCTCTGGAACTTAATAGAAAAATAACTCTACTACAGCTGTGACTGAGCGCATAGAGCGCTACCTTTGATTTTTTTTCGTTTGAGATTTAGGGCTGATCTTGATAGGCACTGGGAATTAATTTCATGAAAGTTGCTTCAAAAACCTTTCAAAAAGGCTTAACCTTCCACAAGATCATACTGTTCACACCCAAACTGAAAAGAAATGCCTTCTTCCGCAGGGTTTTCTACCAACTTTTTTTTCCTTCATTAGCATTGAGCTCATTTCCTGTCTAATGAAAGCTCTGAACCTTTTGTAGCACCCTTATTACAGGATCAGGTGTGTTTTTCCCACCAACTCAGCAAAGAGGTGTTGTGCTGTTCAGAGCCGTAAGTACAGTCCACAAGACAGACTGTGAATCAGAGCTCTGCTCCCTGTCATATTTCTAACCAGCACAAAAGCTAGGGAGGGGGAAGATTAAGTCAGGCTACTCAGGCCCTGATTTAGTCTTATACAGGTTTCATGATAGCAATTTGTATGATAAAATGTTTCTACTTCAGTACTTCCGTGCGTTGTGCCAGCTAAATTAAGGGGTCCAATAGTTCTAACATAAAATAAGTAAGCACAACACAACATTATGAAATAATGTCATGTTCTAAAGTGTCTGATGTCAGGTTGATTTGACAGACTTCATAAATAAAGTAATTACTTAATCCTTTGCTATATGAAATTTCTAACCTGTTACTTGAGCGTATATACCTTACTTCTATATATATTAGACCCTTATATTATGTAAAACAGAAACATTCAAAATGACACAAACAAGCTTAAAGAAAAATGTTTTAAAATTCTAAGGTCAAAAGACAAATATGATTGTAGTTCTACAGGCTCAAAAAATATAATTAATATTTGCATTCTGCTTTATTGTAGTAAAATACTTGTATCTGAGTCGCCTGCCCAGGGCAGAAAGAGCTGACACAAAACTCAGTATATATCTGCTCCTTTGTCAATCAAAACTTGGTGTCAGACTATTCCTAAAAGGATGGCAGAAAGCTACATCTAAATAGCTTTCCTACGTTTAAGTGATACTTACTTCTTTTGTCTGCTCCAAATTTGTATTCCAGAGGCAATAGCTAGCAAGAACAAAGAAAATAGCCTTATCTATACAAACAAATACACAAATAACGCTTCTCCCAGTGAGATGAGAATATTATTAAAAAAAATAGGAAGAAAGAAAGAAAAAGGCAAAACCAAAGAACAAAAAAGCAAACAAAAAATCCAAAAATAGAAACATATCTTATGTTTCTACATATCTTAGTTTTAAGACTGGAATAAGAACCAGCTCATCCTGCTACTGCCAGAGTAGTATGTAAAACGTAGAACTTGCCCTGAATTTCTTGAGTTTCCAAAGAGGACTGCTGTGACTGTTGAGCCATTCTAATATAAACAAATCCCACTTAAGTCCAACTTTTAAAATAAAAGACAGTGAAGTAGAATATATGAATACTAAGATGCTGTACAGAATATTTGTATGAATATTATTGTGAGCTAGAGTATAACAGTTTTAGCAGGGATATTCTTGGGTAAATTTATGCAAAAAATATTTATATTTCTTTTAGAAATAAAGGACAAATTTCAATCAATTTCCTCTCTTTTATTAAAGAGAAATAGAGATAAAGGTTTTCCAAATGAAAAAATCATTTATCTGTGAAATCACAGAACCAATCACAGAATTTTTGAGGCTGGAAAGGGCCTCTTAAGACTGACAAGTCCAATGCACTACCCAAAGCAGGGTCAGCTAGAGCAAGTTGCTAAAGACCATGTTGAGTTGGGATTTGTATGTCTCTATGGAGGAAGACTACACAGCCTGTGTAGTAAATGTCTTCCAGTGTTCATTCACTCTCATGTCTCATTAGATTGAGATTATGAACACTCGCTATGATCACTCATTACTTTTAAACAGAATTAGCTTTATTTAAATTTGTGCTATCTGCCTCTTGTCCTCTCACTAGGCACCATCAAGAAGAATATTTCTCTCTCTTTTTCATCCCCATCCATGAGGTCCAAGTCCTCCCTAGTGAGGAACCCTAGCTTTCTCAGTGTATCCTTATAACAAAAGATCCTCCAATCCCTTAATTATCTTATTGTCCCATCACTGGCCTTGAACCAATAAGTCTACATCTTACTTGCACTGAGGACTCTACAACTGGACCCAGCAGACCAGATGTGTCTCACCAGAGCTGAGTAGAGTAGATGGATCACCAGCTCCAACCTTCTATAAACATTTATCCTAAAGAACCCCAGGATTGTGTTGGCAGTCAGTATTTAAGTACACTTTTTATTTTTCAGGTATTTATTTTTATTTTTTGCATATTACCATCTTTTAACTTTTTCTGTTATGTTAATAACTTAATGTTCCTAAAAAGGAAAGAAAAATACTGTAATGAAAACAGTTTCAACCCACAGAAGATGACCACAGGTAATGGGCTACATACCTTTGTGAATTAAGCTGTAGCAGAAATAGGCAGGATTTTTACGGTCAGATTTAACTGTTGAAGGGTATTGTGAGATAATATTTTGGAAAAAGAACATTACTAATAAAGAATAAATGGAAAGAAAAAATCTAAGTGTATATTTATCTTGATTATATAAATTATAGCTTAACATCCCTATCATCTCCATCTTTTATCTGCATAGTATAAATTTATATTCAGGTTATATAGTTGTGGCATAAATTCAGAAGAAAGAGAGACTTCTTTTATTTTTATTTTTGTTTTAGGGAAACATGAAGCAATGTAAGCAAAGCATCTCTATTCCTGATATTTTGAAAATTATAAAATATTGCATAATTCATTGTAATAATGTATTCATATATTTACTTTTTTTATTACAAACTTTTTCTTAAGATATGGAGCATGTTTATTGTTAATCCTGTGAGTTCAACAAACTAGTATCACATTAAAGCATCAAGAACATTTCTTTTAGTATAGAGTTTGGAGCTTGGAGGGGTTTGCCTCTTATTTTTCTGTTTGTTTGCTTTTTTCCATTATTGGCTCTTCATCGTAAATTTGGGTTTGTTTGTATGAAATTTTAACCATCTATTTATCAATAGATAAGAGAAATAAATGACAAGAAGGTCCTGAAATAAAGGAGGATACACAAGGTGACACATAAGAAGTTCCCACATACTAACTCTTTCTGACTTGCCAGCAGCAGGGAGATAGAAGCTGGATATAATGTAAGGAATCACACTAACTGAATTTGGAATGACCCCCTCCATTGGTTAGACTGCCCTTCTTCTCTGTAGTGCCAAAGGAACTGCTGCTGCTCCCTGGAAGATGTTGAAAATCACATGAGTCACTTGTTTTGTGCATTTTCTTTTTCTTCTCTTTGGGCTGACCTGGCTAAGAATGAGTATTGCGTTTTGCCACTTCCACAACCTCACAGAGATACAGTCAGGGTAAACAAGAGGTGGACCAAGACACTCAAACTAGGAACTTACATAGAAAAGTTGCACTGCTCAATTTGCAGCTAGTGTATAGTGCAAAAAAAAAATAAAACTCAACAAAGAAACCCCTACTCTTAGGATTGAAATATTTGATATTCCCCCAGTGGATTTGTCTACAAACAAAAAGGATACTTAATATCTTTACAGATCAATTTCCTCCTATAGTGCCTCTCTTCCCCTCACTTGTTTGTGAAGATCAAAACTAAAAAGAATTAGAAAAAAAATCAGAGACCTTGAATAAAATAAACTGAATTATATGCAATAGAAAAAAATGCCTACAAGCTCCAATTTTTTGTTTTACTATAACCGTGAGTAAACCACGTGCGCTACCAAGACCAAAAATAAGTCAGACTAATTTCTGCCTTGCAACACAAGATAATGTCTTCTCTTTGGTTCTCTTCCCTTACTTCTTTTTCCAGAGAGTTCTGATTCCCAGTCAATTAATACTGAATATAAGAATTAACCTAATAGTAGGATAATTTTTAAGTGCTTTGAAACTCAGTGTAAAGCATAGAATAAGCATAATGTGCTTTTCTCATTTACCAAAGGAAAAAATAAACCACATAAGGTTTCTTTCAATTATTTTGCCTATGAGCAGTTCAATTTTTAGAGAGTTCTATTTTTTTTTATTATTTTTAAGTGTTCAATAAAAATAAAGCTAGCTGGTATATTTAAGGAAAAGTCATAATGCATATCATATTAGTCCCAGTGACATCAGAGTTTCACAGTGTTTGAAAACCTCTCATAGAAGATTTCTGAATTGGGCTATATATTGTTACTCTTTGTTGTGGTTATACCATGACATTGTTTTTGCTGCTGCAGAAATTAAAATTCTTTCTCTTTTCTTCCCTCGTCTCCTTTCAATTGTTTTTCTGGAATTTATCCTTCATATTTACCAACTATTGGAGAAGAGAAAAATAAAACTAAATAAATCTTTTTCTAAGACTGTATTAATGATTTCATAACCATTCTGTTTCTACCTCAGAATAAACAAATAATTCACTTAACTGCACACAAATGGCTTTACTTATGAAACTCACATTATAGCTTCAGCTTCTTGGCGTACAGTGATACAAGTAAGATTGCAGCTACATGTGCACAATTTTCCTGAAGAGCCTGGATTTCTCCCTACAGACTATAGATCTCAATAGAATACTCTGTGGAGTGTTCTGTGTTCTGGGCAGCATATTAAGTTTCCAAAGCAGCTCTGGCTTCCTTAGACATATTTTCAACTTGGCAATCTCCCTGGCATTCCCAATTAAAACTTAGCCCAGATTCAGAAAACTATCCAAATATAAATTTAATTACGTATTTAAAAGCTGATTAGACTTGGCTTTTGTGATAATAAACATTAGTGCTAGTGACATTTCCTGATTATCATTTTGACAAGTGATCATAGTTTTATCTTTTTTATTATCAATTTAAAATAGCTTTTGAGCTCCTGCTTAAGCTGCAGTCTCTCCATGAAGTTTATGTCCTCTCTCTCAGAAGGTGGAGACACACACAGTGAGATCATCACTATGCAAAACTGGAGTAACAGGCAACTTCAGCTTCAGAGGAAAAGTGAGTGAATGGCTGAGAAGAGGACATGAAAACTTCTTTTTTACTCTTTTTCCTTCTCAGTGCATGAAAGCAAGATGCATTTGCCTGATTAGAAGTAGTCCACTTCCACAGCCCTACGGCTCGCAGTTACACAGCTCTGCCTTGAATTTTTCTACGATCCCCTTTCCTGTCCATGAATATTAAAGCTACCTAATGAACATTAAAGGTAATCCTCTGGCAACCTGAGGAGGAAGATGATGCTAGGAAGTATTTTAGCTAACTAAAAATATCAGTGGGAAGATCTGGTAAGCAGATGGGAATTCTCAGATTGCCCAGAGTATTGATGAATAAAGATCACTCTTTAACAATGAATTTTTTGGGTGACAGTGGAGAACACACCTTATGAAACTGAAAAACATAGAACTGAGAAACCTGATATATTACACAGTACTTTCTTTTTCTCTGTGTTTTCATTGCAGCAGAACCTGTAAAGTCCTTATGTAGACTTTTGATCTGCCAGACTATGGAAAGAAACAAGGTAATGACAATCTACAGGTGGAATTGTGGCATGAACCCAGGATGGACCTCCAAACACTCAGGCAGAGTTTTTTGAGCTACTCATATGAAAAGACTTACCTGAAATCTCAAAATGATTAGTAAAGCATAGCTCCTGCTTTTTCAAAGCATAGCTACTGAGAAATTTTACCTGAACAATCTTAACATGATTGTTCAACAAGACAAATTCAAAAAGACTAGCAAAAAAACCTCAAGGAGGATAGGAACTACAGCTCAACAGAATGCATCATTCCAAATGATGAAAAATCTGCCAGGAAGAAAAGATATTAATGACAAAAAGATCAGTTCATACTATAAATTCATAAAGCACTTCTGTCTTAAAGAGAACTCTCACTTCAGGAAGTGTACTAAGAGGTCCTACAGAGGAGAAGAGAGGTAGCTACCTTTGCACTGTTTACTGGTAGTATGAAATCTCCAGCTGCAGGATTCAGGCTCACTGGGGATATCCTTGTCTTAAGAATTATGCTGGCCAACTGAAAATTCCAGAGGGGAAAACTGGAGTAAATGTGGAAATGCAAAGGGTTTTAGAAAGCATGACTTAGGAGGAAAAATAGAAGATATGTTTAGTCCAAAAGAAGAATGGTGTAGCTAGTAGAAAAAATAGCTTCCTTCCATTATTTAAAAAACAGTTAAAAAAAAAGAAGGTGAGCATTTGTACTTCACACACATAGGGGGAAGGACAAGTAGAAATCAGCAAAGACTTTAGGTTCAGAGCAATAAAAATGTTCTAATGAAAAGTAATGAGGCACTTCAGCAGGCTATCCAAGGATGGGATGAACCATTCTTCACTGTTTTTAAGAACAGATTAGACAAGCATATGGTATTTTTACATGATCCAGCTTTAGTGCAATAGATGGAATGAAATACCTTGAACTCTGGAGATAATTTCTGACAACATATGTCTATGATCCTTTCTTCCTTTCCTTCTGACCTGAAATGTGCTTTCAAAACATCACAGTGATTACACTTCATTGAAAAAGGATTATTATCAGTTATAGTCAGCATACAATGCCACCTTAATTTTGAAAATATCATGAACTAAAGTATTCTCTTATGCTTCTCCTGAAATATGTTGATTCCTTCATTTGCTGTATATGGGGTAAGCTTTCAATGTCATGCATTCACCTAAAGCCTATCTCCACTACAATGCCCTTTTTCTCCTCAACTGTAACAAGAAAGAATTTTAATCAAATATCCTTAAAAGCAGATCTGATGAGTAAACTGAATATATTTAAATATAGCAGAAGTAGGCATGATTAAGTGCATAAAGAATTGAGGTTAAAAGTGGTTACAATAAAAGGTTGAGTAAAAATTAATTTTACCATGCACTTTGTATAATACTGCATAAGGTATTCTTTTGTTTCATTGCCTCTTTTTTTGGACCTTAATTTTCAGTTAGTCACTGGCTTACATCTTATCTCACACCATAATGGCAGAAATTAATGGGATAAAAGTATTCCATTCAAAGACAAATTATCATTTCACTGATCTACTTCACTGAGTACAAATTCCCTCTGCTCCCAATAAAAGCCTTAGAGCAGTAGAAAAATGCTAGTTAACAAAAATTGTGTTTCTTTTCTTAGACCATAAAATTTTCATTTATTCTGTCAGTAATACCCTTGTGTAAATACAGTAATTTTGAAGCCTTCAGTATAGTGTGATACATATTTTGGCATTGTTGCATGTCTGGATTTCTTCCATGGTACTTCAATTTTGTGGTTCAGTGAGCAAAACTAAGAGTTCTCCTGAAGGGTCTGTGCTTAAAACAGTCAGGGGCGTGTTTTGCCTGCTGAAGCAGTCAATCTTTCCCCTTGATGAGCCTGTCCATCCACTGTTTTTATGAACTGTATCTTTGTTTAAATTTGCATCAGTTCCTAGCAGCAACTTCTTTCAGGAAACTAACAAGCTGAAATAGACAGCTAGATGACGAAAAGCATTTTTAGGATATGATAAAAAAATGTAACATTAATTGGAGTATAAAGGGTTTCTGCACTTGGAGGGGAAGTTGGAATTCAAAAAACACTGAGAAATGTCTTCAGCAGTCTGAGGTTGCACCTCCTCCAAAATGACAAAAGAGATAATTTTTGGATGTAGCTCAGGCTTGAAGATAAATATTTCTTTTGAAGGAACAGAATATAAATTAGCTATAATTCCTTAAATACAGGAATTTCCTTCTACTGTTAGGAGGAAAAAAAATGTCCCCAGCTGTGATTAGAAGAGGTGAGATTTTTGATAATCCTTCAAATCAATCCATAAAATGAAGTGTTACATGATAAAGGTTTTAGCAGTGTACTATA
>JAOXXN010000446.1:73609640-73622631 GCA_026770055.1 Myrmophylax atrothorax | reverse complement strand
TTTTTAACACCTCCCTCAGGCTTAGCAATGCCCAGTGGCTTTACATCCAATTCTCCATGAAGGAAAATATTTACTCAATGTAGTGTTACATAAAAATGCAAATGCTTCAGAAGTCTCCTGATATTTCCCAAGCTATTTATCTCATAGCTGCATTCCTCTTTCCTCTTTGAATACATGTAAGTAAATTCAGACAGGTACCAAATAAATTGCAAAAAGTATACTTGAGCATTTGATCATACTGGTTTAGACTCAGCATCTTGTCCCCAAAGCTAGTCAGTAACTGCTTATGGAAGGACACAGGAACATGGCAATAAAGGGAAACTTCTTAATCAGATCCCCTTTCTAGAAACTTTAGATGGTTTACCAACAAAGCAGATGACCCAGCAGTCTCCCAAAATAGCCTAAGAAGTTGGTTCAACTAGAGTAGGAACTGCTGTTATTTGGAACCAATGGGTCACATGGGCCTGACTGGAGGGTTTCTTGATGTGGGAAACAGACCCTGAGAACAGGAACATCCAAACACCCTGCTCTGACAAGCAACAAGAGGTGAGAGTTAGTCTTACATTGGATTAATAGGGTAGCACTGACCAAACTTAGACAGTAATTGCTATACACCCCATATATTGCTAATGCTTTTACAATCAGACTCTTACAAAGCTGTTATGATCATTGCTATTTATCAGTGACAGATGTATTTGATGCAGGTCCCCAGGCACTGGCAGTGGGGGTTGCAGGGCAGCCTCTTTGGGGAGGGGCTGGGCCTGCCTCATGCTGGACACAGCCCATTCCATTCTGTTCCAACTAACCCACCACACGGAACACCTCAGCCCTGCAGCTGAGATTGTGGCACCTCTGGGAAAGCATATTTAAGAACAGGCAAAAAGAAATGCTCTCAGAGAGATGAAAAGGGAACCAAAAAACAGTAAGAAATAGCTGCAAGGTCAGAAGAGGAGGGGAGGAGGCACAGCAGAAGGTGAAGGTATTCTCACTGTAGACCACTGCGACTCCATGGTGGAGCAGGGTAACTGTGAGAAGGAAACAGCAGCAGCAAGAACCTTCTGTGGATTAATTCCTTTCCCATTCTTCCTGTGCCACTTGAGCTGAGAGCGAAGTCTGAGTTCAGAGGGGCAGAGAGAGAGGAAAGCCCACAGGATTTTTTCATCCTGTTTCCCTGACCTACAGAGGAGAAAGAATGAGTGAGCAGCCTGGTGGGCGTTTGGAAGTTAAGTCACCAAATAGCCTTCCACAACAGAAGAGATGGGAATTGGCAAAGAATACAAAACGCCTGTCTGTTGGTCAGAAATATCTCACTGTGTGCCTTGGGACACATCTTAGCTGCACTTCCTGAGAGATAAAAAACATTCATATCAGGTTTTTACACTTGCAAAAGCATGGCAATTGGTATACTCTGATCTTTTTACTCATTGTTGGTAGCATAACATCAGAAAACAAGATAACAAAACCCACTGAAAATAATAAATGCTTTGAAAATTTGACTCTGTTTTGAAACAGCAACAACACCCTATATGCAAGTCAACAGCTACAAAAAAAGCACTGAAATATAATGTTGAGGACCTGGTTGTACTAGAGCAACTCCTTGCACACACTGGAGGGTAAATGAACAGGGTCATATCCACCTATTGTTAGAGTGATAAATGCTATGAGTGTACAGAGCAGAAGGTATTAAATTTCCTTGGAGGACAGAGTGCAGCTTTAGACTAAGGTTGTCAAATTATGATTACATATAAATTGTACTAGCAACAAGGGAAGGACTAAGTCTGCCGAGCTGAGATTAGCAACAAAAAATTCCTATTATATGTGTGCATATGATGAGGATTTAATGACTGCATAAGTCTTCCAAAGTTTCTAAGATATTCCCAACAAATAGCCAGATGATTTTCAGGGATGGTTTTAGAAAGATTATAAGCCTAAAATCGATATAATTCATACTGCTTATGATTGCCTAACATTGGTTAGGCCCATTTATACTGAAAATGAAACTTTCATTTGAGTCTCTGCAGAAAAAAAAAAACCAGACTGTGCTATGAATCAAGTCTAAAGTTACATTAAGAGAGACAAGATGTTGCAGCTATATAGCCATGATTTTCTTAGCATAGTGTTCATTCCACTAATACCAAGACTTGGTTTAATTAAGGAAAAAAAAAGTCAGAACCATGTAAACCAATGCCTAACTCACAAAAACATTGATGTGTGGGATTTTAAACCATAGCACGTTCAAAACAAATATTTCCAAATGTACTTTCAAATGAAAAGGTCTGTCCACATTTCTTTTAGAAGGTGACTAGACACATTACAAAAATCATAAATCAGCATACTATTAACAATGCAATGGGTACTTTCAACTGACTGATAGGTTGTTCTACCAGGCACAATGTTGAAGAGCCATAGAACAGTATTAGGCAGAAGGCAAAAATGGATCATGATCTAAGGAGTCAAGACATGAACATTTGCTGTACAGTAAGACCATATTATACTTGAAGAAAACTTTTGAACCTGATTTCTATTATTGATAATTTTATCATTCAAAAGAGAAAAACATAAGGAAACATAAGCATGCTTTCTACTGCTTACCTGATTTTGATTTTTACATACTCATTTGCTTGCAAAGGATTGACTTGGAAAAGGGACAATGGAACAACAAGGTCTTGAATAACAACACAAGATTCATCACAAATACAAATCTTTATAGCTTGGTAGATGCTTATATCTACAATAAATTTATTTAAAACTGTATCTTTCTAATAAGAATATTACCAACTAACCTAAAATACATCTGACCATCTTTCAACATGTGCACACTAATTACATGTCTGTAGAATTAAAAAAAAAAAAGAAAGGGTATAAGGCCCTGTTTTAACATATTTAACAAAACTTTACTTGACATATATTAAATTATGATGTGTTCTGATTCTGGACAGGACAGAGTTAATTTTTGCAGTAGCCAGAAGGGGCCATGGCTAGAATGCGGATTATTCTATACCACCTCACTTCATTGCAGGGGCCAGCAGGAAGGAAACCCTTCTGGCTGCGTAGTGGGAAGCGAGCAGTTGGATATGATCGGGCTCTGCATGGTGAGTTTTAACATGCGAATCATTTGCCTCTCTTGCACATTTTCTTATTAATGTTGTTGCTGTTATTGTTCATTTGCTTATTTCATTGCTGTTTCCAGTAAATTGTTCTTGTCTCAACATGTGATCTTTACCTTTTGTTCCTCCAGTTCTCGTGTCCAGTCCACCAAAGCAGAGGGTGAAGGGGAAGTGAGTGAGCAGCTCATGGTCTGGAGTATTTCAATAGTAACACTTAATTTGGGATACCATTCCTAAACCACAACATCGTGTTAGAGAGACTGGACAAGACCATTCACTTCTATAAACCAGAGTAAAGTAAGAACTTCCTACAGAACAAATTTCAACCTAGGTACAAACCCTGCAAAATTCTGCAAATTGTTAAACACAAAACATATCCTTGAAAGTCTGGAAGAAAGATGTTACTATTTTAAGTAAGGTTAGTGTTACAATATTCTAAGACAGTATCCCTTCATATATTAATAAATATGGAATAAACACTTTTAAAATAAGAACAAACAAGTTTTTCATCTGAGAGGATTTGAGGACTGGGTAAAATTCCAGTTCTAGTAAATGAAACCCCAATTACTGCAGTTCATTCTGTCGGATTTTTACTGTTCATTTTCTGATTTTGTATGTTCTAGATCCTATGTATATCATGGTGGATCTTTTTACCATTCTTTTCTCTCTCACAAACATCATTATTACCAGAATTCACTTAAATGATTTTTTTATGAATTCTGCCTAATTATATACACAAGTCCAAGTTTGGCCTGGTGCTTTTGCCAACTGAAAATCCTCACTAGGCAAAGTATTTTGAATCACTGTATAGGTACACTGTCATTTGTGTTCTGAAAATCTCCTATCTCTCCTTTTTCCTTCAGATTATTAAGAGACAATCTTTTTTCATCATCTCTGGATGTAAAGAAAATTCAGAGGTTTAGATTTTGAAAAGTAGACTTTTTGGGATTCAACCTGTTATTCAGTTTGAAACCAGTTATTCAGTATTTTCCTATTATTCAGTATGAAACTATGGTAGGCACTAAATGGGCCCTTTTATATTTTGATTTAAGAGGAAGGTTTCAAAATAGAAAATAGAGAAAAATGTAAGGATGTATGTAGCCTTGACATGAAAGAAAGAAACAGGAAAAAAATAAAAGGAACTCTGGACAAACAGAAGAGACAAGCTCAGATATTTTTTTTTTCCTTGAAACTAAATGTGACACACAGCAACCAAAGCTTAATAAAATTTATGCTGATTAGACTGCAAGCTTTTTTGTTCACACTTCAGGCAGTGCCCATTCTCAGCTCTTTTTTGCAAATTATGCATACACAATTTATTTTTGAAAAATGGGATTTCATGCTGCAATGGCAAGTTATTTTTTTGCTGTTGTTTTGGTGCATGACAATAATCTCTTCTAAGTCTGAAAGATGAGAGAAAATAAAAATTAAGACCTGTATAGTTATTCCACTATGGCAGAAAACACAAGGCTCCACATGTAAAACAGTGAGATTCACTCATACAAACTTGTATTTCCAAATTATTACATTACTACTACAGAGAAAATAACCCTAGGTTTGGCTATGTAAGTCAAATAAAGCAACACTCCTACAGGAAAGCAATCCTGCTGTTAACACAAATGGTTTGGTCACATTGAATCTCCACAGAGCCTGTTTTCTTCACCAGTGTATAACACTTTCCACACAAGCCAGACTACCTTACCCCACGCTGCAGTTGCAAAATATCAGTGATATTTGTTTCAGTCTTCAGATGCTGTACCTATTCCCCATTAATGAGTAACAAGCATCGCATGTTTCAAGCAGTTTGGTGGCATTTACTGTGTGTTCATCACATTTCTCTGTTTCTTCTCTAGTTTTCTTGGAACCATGTGTGCAAGGACCCAAGTCAATGAGAATACAGCACTGCAGTGGTAGAATGAGAACTAATTTGATGTTTAGCTTGCTTTCTATTTTCAAAAGGAATATTTTCTATAATTTCCTACCAATTTTTCCCAACTGCAATCACCCCGAAGAGAGAAAGAAATCTGCCAGATGCAGCTTGGTTGTTCCTTTATTTTGAGACAGTGTCAGAGGTTTGAGAGCTCTGAGAAGCCCTCTTACCTCATGCATGTAGGAGAGTACCTTATATGCAGCAGATTTGCTGTGGGATCAGAAAAAAGGCCCTGGAGGCCTGGAAAACAGATTTATGAAGACTCACTTCTCCATGTATAGATCTGTAAAAATTTTCTGCACAATATTTTCCCCAGGAAGAGAGATTGTTTTGTCACTACTGATTCATAATATCGGGTTTTGGGTTAAATATTATTCTCGAGTACTCTGAAAAGGTAGTTATTTCAAGCTTGCCATTCACTGGGACTATTAAATTGTACTGTTGAAACAGAAGTTACCAAATGACACTGTAAAATTATCTATAAAACAAATATACAGCAAAAGAAATTATCACCTTAAGTGAAAGAAGGTGTCATATTGCAGCTCCACAGAGGCATTAAAAAAATTATGTGAGCATTTACAAAAGAAAAAAAAATGTACCTGAAGATAAATTTAGACCAGGCAGGTATGGATTTTTGCACTGGAAACTTTATTAAAAGTAAAGAAAATTTTCCTTCATACTTTTAATTCCCTGGAAAGTTGCTAAATGGTAAAAGGGATTACCCTACATAAGATATTTCCCTGACCTTTCTCTTTTCATCTCTGAGCATTGGAACTTATACTTAAAACAAAAAGGCAGGCAAGGATTAAAAAAAAAAAAAAAAAGACAGGAACATAGACACAGATAAGATTCTGAAGATGAGAATATTAAGGAATAAACTTTCATTGTTCCCCCGGAAACACTGTTACTTTGATGTCAGAGCACCTGCTGTGATGGAGGTCTTCTTTGAAATGCTTAAGGTGATGTGGTTTTATACAGCTTTGTAACAAGATCTTCTTGGAAAATGAGAGACGTTGAAAGCTGATGTTAGAGGTAATTCGGTAGGTGACCAGCTGGATTGTGCTTGCAGGCACTTTTACTAAAACGAAACCAGCCATAGGAGACAAAAGGGCCAAACTGTTTCTTTTGGAATCGATATCAGCTTTCACTGTCCTCTGGTTCGGGAAGGTAAAACTGACTTTCTCTGTGTTGTTCGGCATGTAAAGGAAAAGTTATTCTGAGTGTCAGTACTACGATTTAGCAATAGGTGTTAGACTGTTCTGTTTAACAGCTGAACTCAGTATTTTTTTCAATTAATCACTAGACTATGCTCTAGCAAAAAAACCTTGGCAAACCATCTTCAAAGTTAACCAGATCACACAGTTCATTGTGCATTTCACTAGAGTATTCAGGTGATTAAAATTAAGCATGGCCTTTGTTGAACCAGGACCATCCTTAAGGTCAAATAAGTATGTGCAAAACCAAGCATTTTTTTCAGGACCATTCATTAAAACCCCACTGGTTAAAAGATGTTCATTGATAAAGGTGAAGAAAAAAAAATCTTGTGGTATAGAAGAACACAAAAGAAAGGTACCAGACAGGTGGGTACAGATAAGGGAATATTCATAAAAGAAGGCTTCTGCATCAGCTACATATAAGGCAAACTCAAACCCTCCACATAATATTTTAAGAATTTTAATCTTTGATAAAAGATCATCATAGTTACCTGCAAATAATATCCAAGGATCTCCTAATTGAAAATAATAAATTATAAATGTGCTGTTAGATTATTTATTATATTTATAATGTCTTTTATTTAAAGGAGTCAGATACTCTCAGTCCTTTATTTAATTCCACAATAAAACAAGGAATAAGGTTGACATTTATGAGCAACATTGATATTCAATGAGTATGTAAGGTAAATGCATGAGGTAAATTGGTTTTGCATGGTACAAACCTGAATTGAGATGCATAATTTAAAGGGGATATCCTTTGAAAATTTTATGATTAGTCTCTTTTTCAGTGGCTATATGCCATCAATAAAATGCATTATTATTAATTATTGTAATATCTAAATTTCTCAGTTGTATATTATCTTTTAATAACATATATTGCTGCTATACATATCCTTCATTTTCTCACAAGCTGCTTTTGTATGTTATCTGGCATTATCTTTTAAAATCTTAATGTAATGAAGACATCTTTTATCACCTTAATAACAATTACTATTGAAAATGAAATATTCTCTGGTGTTTTGAAATCATATATACTGAAGTGGTACAGAATACTCATAGGCAGATCAGAGCTACTAATGTAAATACAGCAACTAAATGTTGGTGCTTAGTGAAGTTTCTAATTATGGTGAAAACATGTGTATTACACTGGGATACTTAAAAGATTATCATATCTCTTAGACAATCTGTTTAATTTTGGTTTACTGTTAGCAATATGTATTTGAGAAATTCAGTTTTTGTCTTTAGACTCTCCAGCTGATTAAAATGGTGTAGAGAGCAGCTATTCCATGTTCTTGCCAGATTTAAGGAAAGCAACCCAAAAGCTTATGTCCAAAGACACACTCATTTTTTTAAATCATGTTCTTGCACTATGCTTAATTAAGCCTAGTAGAGAAATCTTTCATCCTTCCTTATGTCTGGGCTACATTGTTAATATTGGAGGGGAAAAGATAACTGATTTACATTTTTCTGTGGGTTTAAATGAGAAAAGATGCTTTGTCTTGCTGAGGCTTTTATAGTTCTTACTTCTCTACATAAAGGTGGATTTGATTCAGGCTACTCATACAATCTCCTTGGAAAGAGAGTAATAATATTTTACAACCTTCTTGAACTTCAAGCAACTACATCACCTTCCAACCCAAAGATACTCAATGTTGCCAGACAGATTCCACTCTGCCTAGTTCTTATTTATTCAGTGTAAAAATGAATATTGAGAACTGGAAACAGGTCCAGAGAATAAGCAGTTTAAGGAGCTCAATAAATTAATTTTGTGCAAGAAATTGAAGCAGTCACAAAATTCTGAACGTAGGCAGAAAAACAACACTTCAAACTATAGAAGGAAAGCACTATACAATGACTAGAATTAGAAGGAGGAAACTAATATACGGCACAGTGCTTTAAAAAATATTGGAAAGCAATTTAGTTATTGATACTTCTGGAGAAACATGGTAACATATCTATCATTGAATCTTTAAATCAGGACTAAAAAACTTTCTTTATAGAATGAGCAAGAAATCCTTTGCCTCTTGAAATTACTTAGAAATGTAGCCGTTGATATAAGAAGTCAATATTTATTATTTTAAGATTCTCTCAGCATCTTAAAAAAGGCACAAGACAACTCTGAGGGGAAGGACTGCAAATGACAGCACAAGGAAGAGCATCCATGACAACCTGAGCATTGCTGGTTTGGAGGAAAATGCTACATCCCTTTGCATCTTTCCTCTCTTGCCTCCCTGACTGAAGGACAATTTTATGCCTTCTAAAGACTTGCTGTTGCTAGTGCATGGGAAGGCTGACTGAAGAGTTCTGCTAAATAGTTTAATTGCATGTATCTTATGTTAAAGACTTACTCAGCAGTCTGTAGTTTAATTTGGAAAAATACAGACTAGAACTTTGCTCTTTCTGCACTTACTTTGGATTATAAATAGGGTGCCACTAATTAACATAATTTTACAGCCATGTCAAAGAACACAATGAAGAATAAGGAACCTGTCCCTGTGAGTTAACATGACTACCTCTTGGGGTGGTCAGGATTCTCCATCAGATTATTTTCCAAGTCAATAATACATCAAGAGTGTTTCTTTTGTCAGACAAATATTGATCTTGTTGTATCTGATTTTAAAAATCTGCATCTTCATACTTCATGGACTGAAATCACGGAATATGTGTTCAAAATTTTTCTTTTCTCTCATGGACAAAAAATGGCTGAACTCACTGTGAAATTCATTACTTCTAGTCCCTTAATTGAAACAGGCCTTTATTTTTACATTCCTTTTTAATTTAATTTAAGAGCTCAGATTAAGTTCTATCTAAATCATATTTTTGAGAATGCTGATTTCTTAAAGAAATAACAGGAAAAGCAGGCTATGCACCAAGCATCATTCTGGTCATTTTTCATCCATATTCAGTGATGGCCTTGTTGACATTACAATTAATCATTTCATTCCTCAGTGAGTGTGTCAATAAAGCCTCAAGTATATCCCTCATTATACAGCCCTCAGTATGCACACACCTAATCACATACTTATTTGTAATTATTAGAACACATTAGAAAGTTAAATTTATATGACAATACTTGGATGGAAAGACAATACTAAACTCATATGCAGCAGCATTGTAAAAAAAATTGTATATTTATATATATTATAATCAAAATATTTGGAAAGATTTATATTCTGTAACTCATCTTTGTTCTTCACTTTTTATGTCCATTATATGTATAGCTGTTATGAAGGTGCTATTTTTCGTACACCTTGGCACTTTTTTAATATGGCTTTGCATGGTGCTTTCTATAATTATGATGTTTGGGTAACTCTGAAATGTACACATCCTAATTGTCAGCTACCTGAATTTAAAAGGAACTTTACTCTTGCAAGAAGTTTCCTTGATCCTTGGAGAAGGCAGTAGGTTTTTCAGGTGGAAACAGCTACATTCAATTCTATTCCAGTGAAATAATTTGCTCATAATACTTTCAGAGGATTTGATTTTTATGACTTCTACTCTAGAACTACAGTATTACAGAACTGATTTATAGGAGGAAAACAGTCATTGATGAATAAAATGAAAGCATTGGATTTCCAAAGTTGAGGAGTCAGTCCTGGCCCAGAGAAGTAATTTAAAAAAAAAAAAAAAGGTTCAGTGCAGCCTCTCAGGTCTCCTTTTTCTTTCTTACCAGAAACTACGGGAACCATAGTACCATGGAATTCACTGCAGCAGAGAAGGACCATGGTTATCAGAGACTTCTGCTGTATTCAAGATCCACAGACAGTACTGCCTTTGAGAGCTCTGTGCTTCAGCATCTCCTGATTTCTCTGAATGGATTAAACATCGCTGTTACTTCTATGGGAATATTAGATCTTCTTGTAATATTTGAATACTTAAGGATATGCCAAATCTGAAGTCATTATTGAGTATAGGTGTTCCCTGAAAACAAGTAATAGTGATTATTTTGTACAAGTCCATATTTTAGCATAAGAAAAAAACTTATAAAATTCTATCAAAACATAATTTCTTCTATTTTTAAATGATTGGATGAAACCTATGTTTATGAGGAAGAAAAATGAGGTCAAAATCCTCCAATGAACTCCACCAGACATTTAATTCAGTTCCTATGAGAATTTTATATGACAAAATGCTGAGCCAAAGTTTCAGAAATGTGGAAGGAAAATTTGAATCCAGGACATGTAAGAAGTAGGCAAAAAAAATGGAGTTCTCTGAGAGAATGTACTCCCTCTTTCTTGCACCAGCTACCTATATTCCATTGATAAAGGATGACAGAATATCAGTTTGCACAGAATAAATTTTCTGCTTAAATATATAAAACTACAGACTTGTAGCTGAGCCTTTTAAATAACTTGAATACAACACATGAGATTCCCACAGCATTACTGGGACACCAGTTCACACATGTGAGTGGCAACAGTTAATATCTACTGAAGTCTTACTATGTTCATTGTGACCAGAGCTGCATTGTATCACAAAATAGCATAAGGCTAGAAAAATTAACTACAATTAGAACATAATTCCAAAATCTGCTGAACCTAAAATAAGACAAAAATAACAATTTTTATCTTACAGCATAAGTAACTCAATGCCTCAAAGCTAAGACTGGATGAGAAGCAAATCCAAAGCATACAATGCTCAGATGTGATATGTGACATTGTAGGGGATCCTTCCAGATTTTACTACAAGGAGATTGGGTTCTTTTGCTTAAGAAAGTTTTCCTTCCTGGAAGAGGCCTCTTGCCCAGAGACAGTTTAGATGCCTTTTCCTCCTGCCTTCCAGAGAAACTCTTCCTGATGTGAGAAAAGGATAAGTCCTCACAGATATGTTTGAAGGCCCCCACAGGGTGGGGACCAGGAAAGATAAAAGCCTTGAGATGGTCTTTCCCCAGGTTCAGTGTTTGAGACAGCGTTAATGTTCTCTAAGTGTAGTGTTCGCAACTTTGGAAATAAATTTTCCTGCATTGCTTCCACTGCCTGGCATTTTAAGGGTACCGGTGCATTATCTTACTTTCTTTTCTTTTTTTTTTTTTTCCTTTGGGTGTTTTTTGGTTTGTTTTCAGGGGTGAATTTTAGTTTATTCAAATCTCTACATGCAACTGTTATTACATTAATAATATTAAATTTTCCACCATCCATTACAGCTCAATCCTACAGCCAAATATGCCTTTTGCATACTTATGTGCAAGCCCTGCTGCCAGCAACTTGAAATTTCGGTACTTATGGAGGTTCTAGGGAAATGTCCCTCTGCACTCAAATTATTTCTTATATAAATAAGAGGAGACACTGTGAGCAAATCATTGTCAGTTATTCTTTCTTTCATGAATTCCAGGTAGGTAATCTGATTCATGAAATGTGTCTTCACCAATTACTCAGAGAACATAGTGTAACCCTTACACTGATTATCATAAAATGTCCTAGCCATATTATATTTAATGAAATAAATTTAGTTTATCAATACTTAGGAGAAGTATCAACGGCATTTGCAAATGCCATTTAATTTATTATCAAAGCGGAAACAAAACTAGAGATAGCCAATATTGTTTAATAACCATCCATGAAAGACAGTCTTGGAATATTGGAAATTCCATAGGTTTAGACAGAAACTGTCAGCTGATAGGCTGACAGTCACTACCTACACAATTAACAAACTTCTCTCAGTAAAGTGTCCTAGACAAGGCAAATATAAAACAGATCATTCCATGCACCCTACTCTTGTTTGTGTTTGACATGACATTTGCCTAAGAAGACTGAATCTTAAATATGGTTAGATATGTTCTCAAAAAAACAGATGTAATGATTATGGTTGGGTGAAACAAAAGAACACAGTGGCTAGAAACAATTATATAAATTCAAATTTAAAAAAAAATGCATAGTTTTAGAAATGGAAGCAATTCACCACCAGAACAATCTGCCAAAGGAAGGGATTTCTCCATCATTTGAAAGATTGAACTTAAGATTGGAAATGCTCCTAAAATGTGTACTGTACTTCCACATGCTCCAACTTACAGTGAACACCAGGCAAAATTGTGTGCCTAGTGTGGCATAGACTACAGTGACCATATCAGCTCCTTTTGGCCTTGAAATCTATTACTCATAAATTACAGGATCTCAGCTGAAAGCAAATTTTTTGTGGCCTCCTTGAAACACTAGCTCTCAAAGTAGCCATATTCACTCCCCAGGGATATATGTATCAAAAAGATTTGAACTGTTTACAGTAACATCAAGTTCTCAGAGTCAAGCTTTGTCTCTTGGGCATATTCCTCCAGCAGCTAATTGCTCAAAGGGATTACGAAAGCATACCCGTGTCTAGGACAATAAAAAATGATCCCTACAGTGTCTTCAGCTCTGTTCTGGTCTTCTCCTTTGTCCTCAGTGTGCACTACACAGACTAGTATCCATTTCCATAAACTCTAGCACTCTGTTTGGAGATCTCCTAAATAAAATTTATAAAGTACATGACAGAGTATGATTTATTTCCCCATACTTATTTTGCAAGAAATTTCAACATGAATTTCACTAAATAGGTCCCTCAATAAAATATCCTCTAGGGGAATCAACATCTGTGAAAATTGACACAAATGACAAAGCAAATCTTGGTTGAAAACAAGAGAAATCTACTCAGTGAAAGCTTAACTGATGAAACCGAAGCAAAACTGAATTAATAAATCATCAATAACCTTTGATATAATTGAATGAATTTGTATGGAGTCATGTCAATTGCACCTGCTCATACCAAAT
>JAOXXN010000446.1:73592927-73609543 GCA_026770055.1 Myrmophylax atrothorax | reverse complement strand
GGTTTCTGTGAAGTTTTTTTTTCCCTTCCCCTCTCTTCTCCTCGGTGTTGGGGGTTGGGGGGGTGAAGCTCTGACCTTCTGTCTTGGAGGGTTGGCAGTTTGCCAGCTCAAACCAAGACACACCTCTATCTAATGATGACAGTGATGTATCTGCTGATGACAGTATTATGTACAACCAATTATTTTCTTTAGCATTCATTTTCCAATGTGTATCATAAATCCCAAGATTCACAAAACCCGGAAAGAAATTTATGGAAAACATCACAAGAAATTCCCAGTCTACTTTCAGAGTTATCATTCATCCCACACTTAGTTATATCACAAATATGACTTCCTAAGCACACAATGAGCATGTAAGATAATTGTTGCCAATTATGAACTGTTTTCTGTTTTTTCCAATGTTTACTTTGAACATAAATTTACCAAAATTAAAATCCAGGGATGAATGCTATACTCTTTACAATCCTATGCAGAAGCAAAGATAAATCCTTTTCTATTTTAAGTAGTAAAAAATATACCTCTACTCATCATTCTTACTATTAACAGCTGTGTGTCTTTAGTGATGCAACTGTAATAACTAATAAGGTAGTCTGCAAATGATACTCTAGCCTTGTATATTGTTGAGCATTCCTTATCAGAAGAGGAAAAAAGCCTTCAACATCTGTATACAGTCAAGCTTCATTTGCAATACTTAAAAAATGTACTTGGCCTTTTTTTTTAAGCTTTAAGACTTCATTCTTTATCAAGAGAGTGGATCAGAAATTTGCTAGAAATCTCTTCAGACTTTTACAGATTAGATTAATGCTGCTGAAGAAGTGTTCCAAGAATGCTTTCTGATTTCACTATCTTTCTTCTAATCTTTAAGTACTCTCTGATCACCAAAAAAATGAAAGAAAAAGCTTCTTAATAATAAATTTGAGCAAAATTAACCCTCTTTATAATTAAAATTGTCCACAGCCAAGATTCTGTACATTTATTTAATTAACGTTTTCTTTTTCCTTTTCTTCAATATGACATCTGATATATTCACAATTGCAAAACTATTGCTTGCTTCTGACTGGGGCTAAATTAAGTATATGGCAAATCATATACATTGAAATTCTGCTTCCACAATATTTATAATACCAATTTATTTCAACCTTTTTCTTGTAGCATGTATAAATAAAGGCGAATTTATGCCAGTCAGAACAAAAGTTATAATTGGAAAACAGCTGTTTCTTGCAGTATTTTCCCACATCTGTTTTTCACGTAAGTCTGCTCTCTTATTAGAAGAGGAACTTTTTATAAATATGTTTAAAATTTTAAGTGATGGTTTTCTGGAAAATTCATTTTTAGTTTCAAGACAGGATTGTCTTTGGTCTGAGTCAAATCAGTGTGTTATTACTAATGGTATAAGAGAAAGAAGGTCTTGTTTTGGTAATGAAAAAGAAAGTACAATGATTATGTTCAAAGTTAAACGGAAGAAAATTAATAATACATGAGGAGAAAAAAAGAATAAATACAAATATTTAAAATGAAAGTTAGAACTACACTAGCATGCACAATGATCCAGTTGACAGCAGTCCAGCTGGTCATAAGTACCTAAAACACCCTATATTTTTTTAGGCTTTTTACTAACTATTTCTGAACTCAGATGCTTCCATAGTGATCTTTCAAACCTATGATTTTCAACCATATGTTCATCAAAATTGTCATAAATTCTTAAATTACATAAATTTTGCATACACACAAAAAATTTTAAAAGGCATATGAACACACCAAAGAGAACTAGGTGTCCTATTTGGTAAGAACCTTTCCAAATTCACAATCATGGGCCACAGATTTTGATATCCACACATTTTAAAAAGATTTTCTGATATTTGTGGTTGTTCTTTAACTTTGTTAACTGTCATTGAAGAGGGCTTAGGGCAGTTTAAGTAATCATGAATTCATCAGCAATTTCAGATTTCCAAACAAGTCTTCTGACAGATTCTTCAGAGTTTCACCCACCCATCATTTTATGAAACAAAGTTGGAGGCAATCATACTGTGTGATGGAATATGCTATCTGCTCTCTGCTAAGTCTAGTATTGCTTTATCTAATCTATAGTCTATGGACACTTTACATTTCACTTTTAAGGTAAATACACTCTAAAACAGTATCAAGTAGGAAAGGACTGCACAGTGGTTAAAATTCTGGTTTTCTGTCTGTAGACCCATCTAAAATTAAAGACTTCATTTACTGTGACTTCTAAAAAGAGATGTGCTGCTTTTATGTCAACTGTATCTCAATTCATTAATTATACCTGACATACTGTATGTTAATATATCTGCATGACTTCACAGCACAAATATAACAAATAGTATGGCTAAAATTTCTATGGCAAATAAAAAGAAAATATTTCACACGGCACATTTATATCTGCACCGCCAGATCTGCGAAACCACCAGAGAAAACTTAACATGTGATTTACTGCCACTGAGCTAAGCATCCCTTCACTCCTACTTTTGTTCTTCCATGTCCCTCTTGGAAGTACATTTTACTGCAGTATGTGCCACTGGATGATGGATCACTGGACACTGAGCATATATTTCAAGCTGATTTTAAACAACAACTGAATAAAATAAGAACACCATGTCTCCTTGAAATTCTTTGCTGGAGGAAAATGCTACTTTATACTTCAGAAAGTGTATATATATAGAAAAATTTAAAGATACATTTTCCAGGGTGAGCATACCACTACATGTGAGCTGTTCATCACAGTGAGCTTTTACTGGACAGTAATTTGGATGAACCAAAAGGAGCTTACAGCAAGAACAGCACATATAATTGAAGCTGTGTAGAAAATGTCCAGCACACAAGGAAAACAAAAGTATCATAAAGGAATTTTAGGGAATAAAACTTACAGTTAAACTAATTTGATTCTTTGAAACTCCTAGCTAGTCTCATGATGACGATTTTTAACAATCATTAAAGGAATGCTACCGACTACTTTCCCTGCATAAATGAAAGAAATCTGTATGCTGAAAGCAAAAACACATTAGGCCAGACTAAATACTAAGGAATAGACTATTGTTAGTAACCTCATACTATCAAGAAAAAACTTAAATGTTTTATGAAGTCTTTTTTTTTCACTAGCTTCTGTAGTCCAAAATCTATTTTCTTCTTCTTGTCCTTAAATTTTTAAAGAATACAACATAAATGTATTCCATTCCAAAAGAAGAAGGGCAGTCTTGTGACCAGAAAGGGTATGAAAACTTGTATGTCATGATCAGGAGAGTGCAAAGTTTCTGCTGAGACTACCAGCCCCATCATGCCTCATGCAGAGGTAGAGCTCAGGACAGAAAATCCAGTACACCTCTGATCGTTTTCCATCTGGATGTCAGAAATCACTTTCCACTGTGAAGCTGACCAAGCACTGACACAGACTGTCCATAGAGGTTGTGGAACCTCCGACACAGGAAGTATTCAAAGGACAACTGAATACAGTCCTAGAAAACTGGCTGTAGCTGGCCACGCTTGCATTGGTGGATGGGGACAAATGACCTCCAGATGTCCTGTCCAATTTCAGCCTTTCTGTGGTCCTGTGATTTGGTGACATCTGTATTCAACTGGCACTGACTTTGCACATGGATTAGGTACTGTAAGCCTTGTATCAGTCAAATCTACGTTTCCTTCATCAATAAAGGAACAAAACTGTACCAAGAATACAATCTAGCTATCTCTTTCTATGTGACTTTTATATATTCACTTTCTATATTCAGTATCTCATTTTAAATATGTAAACATTCCATGAATATTTCACAGCATAAACACTATCAGAGGCCCATTCCAATCCCATTCAGTAGCAGAGTTCCCAAGTCTGGGGGCTTCTTTGTCCACTAAGCTCAGACACCTTTATATGAGTTAAAGGCTATTCTGTCCCTCCTATCTAAATCTTACTTTGTAGAAGCACATTAGAAAAAAACTGCTGGCACCTCAGATATGCATATGATGTTATATCAAAGTGACAGCTTTTTTATGTCTTCAAACTTCCAATGAAAATATTTACCACCAAGGATAAATCCCATAATAAGCTGCAGTGCTTAAAGACCTGCAACAGCCATTTACTTATAGTATCAAAACTTTCCTAGCAGGCTTAGTCAATTATTATTCTGGCCACTGATATATCACTAGAAATACAATCTGGTATTCTTTTTTGTAAAGAAGTGGTATTTAGCAATAATAGCATTGACATCAAATCTGATTTTATTTTTATGCACATCTATATTCTACCTCACAAAATCCCCGCAGTTAACCACTATAGTCATACCTGTTGGCTTTTTCCTTTTATTGATGCGCTCTAAGCACTTCTCAACTATGTTTCATGGTTTACAGAACATATCTGAACTTAGCTGAGAAATTATTTCAAAAGTAGACTTCCACTGGGAATGTCAATGAGGTAAGGATATTTTTGACATATTATCTGCATTACTGAGCTTTATTTGATTTGCAAGATTAAAAGAGATTGAGTTGAAAAAAGCAGTGAGCTGCACCTTAACGGAACAATAGTTTGACATCAAAGATGTGTGTGATTTGAAAGACTGAGTGGCAGCTGCTACAAGGAGATTATAAAACTAAAATTCAGGCTTCAATAGTGCACACCATCTTGATGTGGAATACAAACCTGCAGTACAGTTCAGGAATAGTTTTAGCACATCAAATGTTATCTAGGCTGACTACTTTCTGTCTTCCATCTTCTCTCTAATTAGAAAATAATCAACACCTTACATGATTGTCTGAAATATCCATAGAGAATTATTTTTTCTTTTCTACTTGTGACAGCTCTGTTTTTAGCCTATTCTTAAATTCACTGTCCTCATCATCTGTGGAATGATTCAGTGGGGTGAGGACAACAGTGGCAATCCAGGCATGTAATTTTACTTAGGAAAGGAAAGCAGAGAGAAATTACCTATGTCAATCCCTGCTTCCTATGTAGGGGATAATATAAGAATTTGAACATACAAGTCTATAGTTGGTCTGGTTCCTAGGTAATGTATGAGCTGAAGAATTTTTTTCTTAAGTAAATGTATTTCTTCTTCCCCTTTTCGTCTTCCTTTGAAAATAAATGTCTGACCTGGTTTTGACACTAAGCTAGGATAAGTTCGGCTGCTGTGAGTTTCTCTGACCATGAGGTTTGCTCCTAAATGTTTGCTTGACTGGGATAAGGCCATGATTTAACACTTCAGCATTTTCCATTGACCAATTAACACTTGCTAACAAGTACCAGTTTCATTCTTAGGCGTTTAGCTCCTCTTACATGGAGAGCCCTGGCATTTAACTTGGGCTCATGAACTCAGCTGCATTGGCAGGATGACAAAAAGGAACTGAAATGTTCTGTCTTACAAACCCTGAGCAGTTGCTTTTACCTCAGTGATAATGTAAGAAATATTCTGAAGTTGGTCTAAAAGGCTGAAGGTTTTAAAAACATTCTGAAGGGCAAATCAGGATGCTTTCATATTTGGTCTGTGTTGGGTTTGGCAAGATAAAAGGCTTGAGGGAAGGGACTTGGCTACGGACACTCACATTTACTTTCTCTGGTAGCTGGTAGCTTATCCAGAGGGCTGTTTCCCATTATAAATATGTCATCTCATATTAAGAAAAAAATGCATAACAGAGAAGAATAAAATAATCTTATATATGACAGGATAGAGAATTGGTGCCTATGTTTCAGTGGGAACATTGGATCATCCCAGTGATACTGTCATACAGGGACACAGCAAAACAGAAGCTGCTCATCATGCCTGTAAGAGTTATTTGCACTCTCCTTCTCTTGCAATTATATGCCTAATTCAAGGAAGATTTTTCAAGTACTTGAGAGCTATGAAAGGAGTAGAAAAGTAAAACTGAAGTACCTATAAATGACATTTTCATGGAGTGTAATTCTGCACATCTGAAAATTCAGACCTGCTGTACCTTTTGGCCCTGGTTATTCAGTGACATCAGTTTTGAAAATTTGAGTTAAATTTAGAATGAAGAGGTCAGAGGGCAACAAGGCAAAACAATTCAAAGCTTCTGAAATATTGTTTCCAGCACAAAACCTCGTGTACTACTCTTATTCTCATTTCATTTCTACTAAAATTCAAATCTTTGCTACAACATCCCCATAGTGAAGTAAGCCCGGCTGTGAAGACAAATTATTTCTAAATTTGAAACCTTTTGTGTTTATCAGTGCTATTGATACACATGTAGGTCTGCATGATCAAACAGATGTGACAAGTGATACACTGTTATAAAGGTGCCAGATAAAACTGGATGTAGGTGTCATCCCATTATAACTATTCTGTACACACTATTGCTTTACTGAGGATGCTTACTGCACTGAATAAAGAGGGTTTGGGGGGTTTTTGTAAGGAACAATCCCAAACACAGAGCTTTAGTAACAGCTGATTTATCATCAGGAACAAACCAAAACCCCGTCTCATAAGCAGATAAGAATCAAGCCCTTGAAAATATTAAAAGCCAAGAAAATAAATTCAGAAGGTAATATAATAGAAGGTAATAGAAACGCAAAAGTAATTTTTAGAGAAAGAAAATAAATTTTCACTTAATTACTCTGCAAGTGTCCTTCCCTGGGGCCCAGTCTTGACATATTCCTAGACTTAGGTAGGAGCATCACACAGAACTTAACAAATCAAACTGGGATTAGTTAATTTTATTGACTTGACAAGTTTGAAGTTATTCAATGCACTGTGGATTTGTGTACTATCAAATGCCTCTCAGAGGTAGCATCCTATATATGAGATAATAATCACTCCTGACCTAAGCATAAATCATCAAAAAGATTTGTTGTTTTTATTTTTATGTGAATTTTATTATGAATACTATGCAATCAAAGTAATTAAAGACTAATGAAAGTACAATAACCCACCATTTGAAAATGTGTTAGTAGTCATATAATGCCTATAATAGTCCACAGTGTTTAAAATGCCAACAAATCTGGAAAAATCATGGCATTTTTATAATCTGAATGTTCAAAAATATGTTCTCAGCCAAAACTAAGGACACTATTTTTTTGGAAACAAAACTCTGTTATGAAGATGTTGAATAACTAATAATTCATAATGCAATAATTGTGTAGGAGAATATGTCACATAGTGTCAAAATAAATATTTTAACATCAGCCAGGAACAATACTACATTTTAGGAAATACTTAACCAAATATATTTTTTAGAAAATTTGTCCTAGTTACAGAGATGAGACCAGCTTATCACTGTGTGGATATAACAAAAATTATGTATTCTACATCCTCTATTCATTTCTCATGAATAGTGGATCATTTGCAGCAGCTGACCAGGGCACACCTGACACCTCAGGCTGCGAGCTGGGTGTTAAAGGACCCTGTGTTCTTGTCTTCACACCAATGACTCAGCCATGGTAAGTCCCCTCCAAGGAGGTATTAGCACCTTCACACCTAGCCTGAAGGGTCATCTCTGCTAATGAGCCATCGAAGATTCCAAAAATATCCCATGACTTACAGAGTAAATCACCCATTTTGAAACTCCCTGCCCTTGGGGAGGTACTAGGCATTTCCATCTGAGCCTGAGTATATATAATCTTCAGGTTTGGGTACCTCTTGTAAGTGTTTAAATGTAAACCGGCAGGAGAAACAAACTCAACACAAAAGAGATTGTAAGTCAGAGTTACAATTTAATAACAATATTACAATAAATACAATGGCACAAAGAGAAATTGGTTTTAACCCACAAAACCCAGAAGTATAACCCAGCACCCTGGGGTACAAACTCCATGTGGCTCCCCTAAGTCCAAAGTAAAAGGAAGCAAGAAACCTGTTGGTGCAGATGATGGTCCCAGTCTGGTCGAGAGTGGTGGTCACAGTCTGGTTGAAAGTGATGGTCTCCTCCTATCGAGGTCCTGCTGCTCCTCTGGATCCTACAAGTGGTTCCCCAAGGTCTTCAAACCCCCAGATTATGTACCCTCAGGTCCAAGTGGGAGCATCCAGTCCCTCCCCCAGGGCGGGGAGTTACACAATGGGTCATCTGACTCTGTGAGTCATGGGGTATTTTGGAACCGTTGATGGCCCCTTAGCAGACATGACACCTCAGGCTGGGTGTGAATGTGCTACAACTCACGGGAGGGGAGTTATCGCAGTCTTATCTCACAGGGGTCTTTCACACCCAGCTCACACCCTGAGGAGTTGGGTGTGCCCTGGGCTGCTGCAAATGGACCATTGTTCTTGGGAAATGAAAAGAGGGTGTAGAATACATAGCTTTGGTTCCCCCAACACAGTGAAAAACTGGTCCTACCTGCTGAACTAGGACACTTCTGGTACCACTTGTCAGATTCAGAAGAGGACCAGAACTTCAACAGAACTGCAGCTGCCACTCTTGGCAAGACTGCAACCATCATCCTCACCAGGAGGTTTTCTTTTCTATTAACTTTGTACTCAGGGGTACCACATGGAACTCAGCATAGGGGCTAGTTAAAACCATTCTGTTTGTGCCCCAGGTGCTGGGTTATACATCTGGTTTTTATGGGTTAAAATCAGTTTTTCTCTGTATCATTGTATTTATTGCAATATTTTCAAGTAAATTGTAACTCTAACTTGTAGTTTCTCTTGAATCAAGTACATTTCTCCCACTGGTTTACCTTTAAACCAGTGCAAAGTTAAATACTAAATCCAAAACATGAATTTCTCTGTAATTTTTTTTGGTTTTGACAAAATAATATTTTTATAACAAAAAATTAAGTAAAAATACTTGAACTGAAATCATAAATTATGTATGAATTAAGAAAAGAGTTTCATATGTCACAATTACTGCAGATGTAGAATCTAATGAAGATGTAAAAAGGATAGTGAATACTACAATTATTGCTGACCCAGCATTTTCACTTCCAAGACTCCTGACCTTGCTCCAAATGCTGAACATGCCTCTACCTGCTACACGCAGTGATAATATCACTGTCATCACAAGTATTAGATCAATGGCCCTGAAAGAGGTTCACAGACATGTCATATGCCAGCAAGAAAAAGACATTCAAGAAAGCTGCAACAGATGCACCCTGTGTTACTATGTAAGATAAAACCATGATTAATGAGGGATTTATGTCTTTTTTGTATGATTTCTGTTATGAAAAACATATTTTGTTGATATAACTCAGTTCAATAAACTGTTTATTTCAGTGCTAAACCAGGTATCAATGCAGTAAAAAAATTCAAGTATTTCAACTCTGCACCAATAATTTTAATATACAATTAATTAATATGCCTTTTCTGTGTCCTGTATCCCTTATTTTTATTAATATTTTATTAACCTCACAAAAACTAGGTTAACATGAATATGCTGGAAAAGACAAAGGAATAAAGCTGAAACTGACATGGACAAGACTACCACTGGAAAAATTAATTCTCACATAAGTATCTTCTGAAATAAAACAATTTAACTAGGTAAATAATGAGATTCTTGCTATAAATAGATGCATATATTTATTTTCCACACTGATCTAATCACCTTGAGTTTCTCCCATCATGCATTCATTTGTAGTGCAGCCTGTTTTCAGGGGCCTCGAAAGCATTTACTGAACAAATATGTGTTATCAAAAAGTTAAAAAATTAAAATAAATCTTCGTTCTGATGATGCTATGTTCTGTTTTGATACCAGCATCTCACAAGTTCATCCAAAGTCTACAAAGGCACTGATACCTGTAAATCTTCCTACCTTTATGTGATCCTAAATTGGTGCCTTTGGACAGTAGGAAATTCTGATGGCTGATGGATGGGCTTAGTAAGTACAGGACAAAACTGTGGGCTTTTCCTGTAATCTCAGATTTACTATCCATTATATATATATATATATATGGAATAATGAAGTTAAGCCTCTTAATCAGCTTGTTTATTCACAACAGTTCACAGTACTTGGGGTTATTTTGAAAGTCAAAGGCAATTACCATAAAAATTACTCTGGTCATCATAAGTTGAAAAAAAAATCAATAAATAGAGAGGTTGTGTAAAGGGAAACACAACCAAAGAAGCAAGGAAAAAAAAAAAAACAGAAAAGAAAAAAATGAAACTTTTTTTCTCTAGAAATGACAAACAGAAAAATGACAATGAAGTTCAGAGAAATTACATGGGGTTTTGTTAAGTAACCTCTTTTCGTGAAAGAAGAACACAGGGGAATTGTGTAAAACTGAAAGGCTGAAACATTAATCTGGTAACAGAGAAACCTTTTCACCCAACAGCAATTAAGCTATGGTGTCTCCTAGTGCAAGTTATTGCTGAAGCCCATAAAACAGCCAGGTTCCAGAGAAGGATCAAACCTGGAAAAATATTATGATAATGATATCAGTTACAGTAGAATTAAAATCTAATTAGGAATTTTGCTAGACATGTTTTCGTACACCTAAGCCCAAAGTATCATTCATCAATATGGTCCAGCCTTTTATAGCTGTAGCTACAGGTGAACTTTCAGCTGTAGTATCTTCTCAAAGATCACAAGTTCCACCTACTCTTTTAGCTCTCATATATAAGCCTCCCCTGACATCTGGATATAGTAGCCACAGCTCAACCTATGAACCAGGCTGTTTACCGTGATAGGAGGAAATAGTAGACTATTAGGAGAAGAATATTTCTTTCCAAAGGCACTGTCATCTCCTCTTGTTTTCTCTCATCATTCTTTTAAACGGGTGGTACTGTCCACTGCCAGGAACAGAATAATAGATCTCCATTCCGAATCTGCATAGCAAATTCTGTGTCTGCATCTGTCAGTGTCTGGCAAACCTTCTGCTTCCTCTGTCTGGACAGAAATAAATATCAGAAAGGTTTCTGTAAGGGTGCTGTTCGCTTCCTACATTTCTAAAGAGTTCTAAAGCTGCATACTGACAGAAGAAACACAGCCACTGTGCTGATAAACTTGATCCAGTTAATGTCAAAACCTCAATACGAAGGCACAGCAAGAGCCCTGCTGTATAAATGCATAAAACTCAGTGTTGTGTTGCTATTTGTGATTTAAGTACTATTCATGTTCTGGTTTTGAAAGGAATGGTGTAGCAACAGAAATTCACATGAGAAAATAATAACCTTACCCTGAAAAAAAGAAACCTCAATAATGGTGTAAAATCCTTTCTGTACATAGGATTTAGTAATATTTTGCTACTGGCAGCACTCAACTCTCTAATATAGACAGCTCATTAAACAGATGCTGAAGTGTTTAATAAATTAATTTATGATAACCAATTAACAGCTTACCCAGATCAAAACTTTTTTGTCCACACAATTATCTCCAGTTCCCCAAGGCTACCACTGTACCATAACCTTATACCTGGTAAACCAAGCAGTAGTTAGAGAATTTTTACTGATAATTATATGACATATATTGAGTTTGATGTTGTTCTTTTTTTAAGATAACACTAAAAGCTCATGGTCTTCATATAATGGGCTCTAGAAGCAATACTGACTCAACTATAAGCCATATTAATATAGTTATTATGCTCTGTAAAAGATGCCAGTCTTTCATTATTCTGTTTCTAAACTACAATTATGTGTTAAACCTATAGCAGATCTATCTTACTGAGAAATTTCCATAGATATAATAGCATGTTTCAGCAGAGCTTCTCTGTAACTTGCACAACTAGAAGAAAATAATAAACTGTCAGTGTGCATTTGAGATGATAAAAGCCTCTTGTACAATCTTATAAATATCTGAGGATATCCTTTTTAGTGATGCTTCTACAGTGGCTCAAGCATCAAAAATGCCTGCAGTCCTTTGAGTAACAACTTCATGTATATTTCCTTTGAATAACCACTTTGCATATACTACCTACACTGTCACACTGCAGATGAGCCCTAACTAATTCCAGAAATTAAGATATCTAGATTTTTCTCTTTCATATTTGAATACAACAAATTCATATTTGTGACAACTCCAAAACATATGTCTGGATGATAGGTCACAAAAACGGTGTTTATCACATCTTATTGGATCTTTCTAGTGAAAAGGATCATGATCGCGATTATGATCAACAATGTAATGTGAGCAGGTTACACAGAGTTTTAGCAGTTTAATAACCTGATTTGGCCTTTGAGTAACTTCTTCTGATCAGTGGAGAAATTTCTTTAAATGATCACTATAGAGAGTTTGAAGAAAAATCCATATAACCTTGCAACTGCAACTTGTTAATGAGGAGAGAGGAGTGAATGTCCTTTACTTTTGTCTGTAGCAAGACACTGTCTCACATAGTATTCACATAATCATATTAGGACATAACAGTCTGAGTGGATGAACAACCAGGTGGGTCCTGTTTAATATCATTATCTATGATCTGGAGAACATAATGGATGGAGGTCTCACCAACTTGGCATATGAAACTAAATTTGGGGGAACACATTTGACATGGCAAAAGGCAGGCTGTTATTTAGAGTGATCCAGACAGGCTGGAGTAGTGGGTCAACAGGAACCTGAAAAGGTTCAACAAGGCAAATGCCAAGTCCTGCAGCTGGAAAGGAAAGACCCCCTGCAGCAATACAGGCATGAGTCTGATTGGCTGTCTTGGGAATGGGTCTGTAGAAATGCCCCAGGCATGGTGGCAAACAGTGCACTGGGCAAGGAAATCCAATAGCATCCCAGGGTTGTATTAACAACCTGTCAGCTGATAGACTGAGGGACTCGGCACTCATGAGAACACATCTAAATTGTGCACCCAGTTTTCGTCTACCCAATCCCAGGCAGACTTTAGTAAAATGGAGTGAGTTCAGCAGAGAGCTGCCAGACAATGAAGCGGCCTGGAGCATTTGCCTCATTAACAAAGCCTTGGGAAATGAGGCTTGTTAAGCCTAGAGAAGTGGCTTCGGGGGGACCTAATGGCAGTCCACCAGCTCCTATGAGGAGGTCATCAGGAAGATCTTGATAAAGATACACCAGTATCTTGACAGTTGCATAGTGGACAGACAGGTTACAGGCACGAGTTAAAAATTAGAGAGGTTCCCAACTGATACAAAGAAAAAATGTCTTCTCCATATAGTAGGGAGGGTAGTAAGCTATCCCCAGAGAGCTTGTGCATTCTCCATCACTGGAGGTTTCCGTCACCTAGCTGAATAAATGTGTAAGCAACTTGATCTGATCCCATAGCTGGCCCTGCTTTGTGCCAGGAATTGGACTAGAAATCTCTTGAGGTCCTTTCCCACCAGAATTCTCCCATGATTTGCAACTACACAAATTGTTAATCTATGTGTCCATCAGATGTGGAAAATAAAAAGCCTGTTTATTTTAATTACTTTGATAATTTTAAAATATAATCTGAACAAAGGGTTAAAATTTACTAACCTATTCAGTTAATAAATACATATTCACAGAATGGAGTTTAGGGGTTTTGGGAGAATTTGGTGTCTACATTTCCAGATTTCTTTACATCTTATCTATTTCATATTTTTAAGAGCATCTGCATACTAAAAGACTGCTGTCCCTTCCTCTGTTTTTTACCCAATTCTTATGCCAATGATTCACATCACATGTTGAAAGAATATCATATGCATGCTTAGATGAAAGGAAACACTGAAATTAATTTTTTAGTGCGTGGTACCATAGTACATGTCATACAGTATTCTCAAATTACTTCAGTCTTCATAGATCATATTTAAAGATGAAGGATTAATTAGAGCTTCCATAAACTGCCTAAATATTCTGAAAATAAATTCCTTTCCTGGGTACTTACCACACACATGTTCCAAATACAACCCGCTGAGCTCTCTCATCAAGGTTCTTTTATGAGGCTGTAATGAAACCTGTTATTCATGTATTTTCTTTTCAGATTTACATTCATTTTCTGTACTAATAAAACACCAACATATAAAGTTGGTCCTGATTTCTCAAGGATCACTCTCTGATGAGAATTCTGGCAATCTTTTGAGGGCAGAATGCCAGCCTGCAATTTTCTTTCTTAACTTAGATATCAAGGAGGTCAAAGAGTAATATCGGTGAGGACCAGAAGACATTGCCTCTCAGAAACCACAGGTGTTTTATCAGCAAGTGCATCAGCCTTTCTGAGAGGCCCAGATAGCAGGAAATGAGGATCTCAGCAGGAGTAAGCTGTTTCTGCCTTTCACTGCTGCATTGCCCAAGATGCTGTGGCTTTCTTACCCCTTTTATCTGAAATCCTAAACCAGCCTTTATACCAGGCCTTGCTCTTCTTTAATAAGTTGCTGGTCCTCAAACCAATATTATAAATGATTGCATCTGATGACAAGTTAGAGACACTATAATAGGAGCTGGTAATCTCAGTTTCAATCTTTTCCATAGAATGAATAAACCCTTTCTAACTTTACAATCTAATGAATAACTCTACCCTCTCCAGAATTTCATATGGATAAGACACATCTTGTAAAAATTACAAAAACATAATAAGACAACCAAATCTAGATCACATATAAGGAGATACAAATACAATCTTCAAATAATAAGGAATTGTTTGCAGGAATGTGGTTCTCATCCACTGCTATTCAGGAAATGCTGAAACACTAAAACAGCACGAAAACTTTATCATACTACATTAGCTATTTCCCGTTATGTATTATTAGGAACTGTCATATTACCCTAGAGTGCAGCACAATCATGGATCTCCATTAACTTAGCAGAAGGGCTTTCTTCTCTCCCTGATATAACTGCTAAACTACGCAATACTACTCTTTCCTTCTGTCAGAATATTACTCCATCAGATTAACCATCTGGCCTGAAATACTTTCCTTTCCTGTTCAAAATCTGTTCCATATTCCACCCAAAAGGATTTTTGACACAAAAGGGCTATTCAGGCCTTGACATTTATCTGGCAGAGCCAACTTCTATCCAACTGCAGATAGACTCACAGCTGTGATGGTGTTCTGCAGAGAGTAATTTTCTATCCACAAGAGAAACTGTTTAATAATACGAAGAACCTGTTCTCTGATTCAGAAGCAAGGCTTTATCACAAAAACACAAGGATGTACATAAGTATGATTTGTCTTGCTATTTGTAAATCAGTGCCAGCTAATCTCAAGAAATTTGTTCCAGATTAGCTTAAATAATTGTATATAATAAGTACAACGTATTTCAGAGAAGGAAGTACATTAACTATCATGGAGTCTTTCTGCTCTAAATTACCAATACAGACATTAGGTATAATTGGGCATGCCATAGTAATACCATTTTAGCAAGGTGAAGATCTGTTCTTACAATGAAAAATACTTAACCCCAAATAGATCATATGATCTTTGAATCAAAATTCCCCAGTGCACAAAGCTCTATGCATTCTCTATATCAGCAAGATAATCTTCTCCTTTCTTTCATTTACCCTAACTTAAATGCAATCATCCAGCAGAAAACCAGTAACAGAATGCTGCTAAAAGCAACAACAATACGGACATTCTCATTGAAGAAGGTTTAGTCATTGTATATAACATTATTCAAATTCTTTTTTGAAAGTGTATTTGAAATCCTAGATGAAAGAAGATGAATTCTTCTAAAATTGCATGTACAGTAACTACACAGCATGACTATCTCCCTATTTTTTTCACTGTATTTAAGAAGACTGAAAAATTTTTATTTCAAGTCATCTTAACTTTCCAGTGTTCTGTAGAACAAATAATTAAGCACCTTTTAATAAATACTATTTTAGCTGAAATGCAAGGGAATCTGGATCACACAAGGAATCAGTACATCCCTTAAAAATCATTGCTTGCCTTCTTCAAAGCATGTAGATAACAGAGTGATAGCTAATTGAACATACAATTGCCATTGGACTCTATGAGGAACTAGGGAAGAGATGCTATAATGCCAAAGAACCCAAGTAACATGGAGAGTTGGAAAAAATAGATCCATTTTTAGGAAGTAAAGCCACAGGCATCATCTGGAGCTTGCTGAGATCAACAGTGCAGGCAAAATAGTTTGAGTGCTGGGCTGCCTGGCCATACATGTGCCTTCAATAGTTACAGTGGAAGCTGTGAGTGCAAAGTACTTAGAGAGAGAGCGTAAAAGACCTCCAGTAACACTTTAGACCTGGCTTCACACTGCTGAAGTTGTGGTTTTTTAAAGCATTGAATGATTACTAGTGACAGGTCATTGAATCTCAGAAGACCAATGTTTTAGCTTTGGCTTCTTCACTGAGACAACCCCCTGTAATAATTAAGCAATTTGATTGTGCACAAGAACCAGACACAGTCAGAGCCTCTGTAACTTATGCAGTTGCCTGCAGTAAGAATGTTTTGGGGAAGCAGAAAATGGCTTGTCCATTTCTGTTAGCTTAGGGATGCCACACTGTAATACAAATAAAAGATGGGATGCAAATGTCTGGTATTGCTTCTCTGTTTAGGTGGTTAGTTCCAACCTGTGTAATTCTTGGGCTCATTGGTGTCTTTGTTCTCATCCCCTTCATGGAGAAGTGTATCCTTTCCAGATACACACCTGACAAAAGTTGTGAAATCCACAAAAATGAAGATTTGGAAACATATAATAGCTTCAGGATCTAACTTTTTTTTTTTCCTACTACATATCCTTTTACTCAGGCACTATTAACAAGACAGTTGTCCTAGTTCTGCAGGTGGGACCAGTTTGTCACTGTGTGGGGGTGATCAAAGCTATGTATTCTACACCCCTCTATTCATTTCCCAAGA
>JAOXXN010000446.1:73558118-73589890 GCA_026770055.1 Myrmophylax atrothorax | reverse complement strand
CTTCAATGGTTTCCTCCTATCGTTGATGCTTACTCAAGCAGACAGGCCAGGACTACCAAGATCAGCAGCAGCTGGTCAGCACCCATGCATAGTGGGCATCCCAGCAAAGCCAACACGGTCTCGGTGGAAGGATGAGTGTCGCTCAACCCATGACACTGGTTTCCCCATTTTATCAACTCTTTGTTACACTACTTAGGGCCAGTGCATAGCATAAACTGATGCCTGGATGGCATCCAAACACCACCTATTCATTACATAAATGGCAACAGTCTGTGCATGATCTACTGTAGGGTAGGAGGCATGCAACCCCTGCCCACATAATCTTCCTCCCATCTTCAGCTGCCTCACCTCCCAGTACCTCCCCTACTTTTGTTTTACAAGGGCATTTGTATCTATCTTGCAGCCTGGAGCCAAGCGAGAGAGGAATTAGGCCCTGGTAATAGGGAACATTCAGTGTCTTGCTAGTGTTGCAAGAGACCATACAAATACTTTGTACAATACTCTGACTGGTTTCCCATCATATTATAACTATCTGTCACCCCTCTATGCTCCATTGATCATCTAAATTAAAAGTACCCCCCTTACACTAGTGCAACAGAAGATGCTGAAGAAAACATGTATGATAGAGCAATGTATTCTGTGCGAGTAATGCCATACTAGCTGCATGGTATTGCAGAAAAGCATCTTTTCATGCTCTGTATCCTTTCCAAGGGATAGAAATATAATTATGTTCACAGTCTAAGCATTTTATTAAATATAAATCTGCTGAAATAAAATAATAATCAATAAAATCTTTTCCTTTTTTCAGAAGTCGTATTGAAGAACTTCCTACCACAGGGCATCTTGAAGGTCATTTGCTGAAGGAGAGCTAAAATCTGGCAGCAGTCGTGAGTTTCACAAGTACCTAATCATCTGAGATCAGACCAAATCACCCAGGTTACTACTGATAGCATCCTCTGTGACTGCATGCAGGCCAGCACAGCCCCACCTGCTTCCCCCACTCTCTGTTGGATGTTTAGCATCTCCTACTTTCCATTAAAAGGCACTATTTTTAGGTAGGCAGTCAAATGCTCTTTGCACTTGTTTTAAGGAAAGGTATTCAATAGCAATCCAGGTGATCTGAAAACTGAGCTGAATTCTTAATGCAGTCTGAGCCTTTCATCACTTCTACCAGCTTGAATAGTACAGTGATAAGACTGGGTATCTCTTGTTTTTCATGCCTTCTCTGCAGACAGACAAAAATTTAGAAAATAAATCACTTAGGAAGGTGACAATATGATTTATAAATTTAGGAGGCAAGGGGAAAGCATTCAGAAAAACAATATACAGCTTTTTCCAGTGGGTACACAGTTTAAAACATGCATGTGCCATATGGAACATTGATGATTTATAACCAGGGAACTTCAAGCTTCCAAAATGTATAAAACTATACCCAGATTATTTATTAAAAAGAAGAATAACTAACATGCAGAAAAGCATTTACCATTCTAATTTCTCCTGTTTAGATGGATGAATAAAAGAAATAATCCATAACATAGAGGATCAACCTTTTATTTGTTTCTTCGCTCTTAACAGTGAGCTATAACACAGCAAATTATCCTTATTTATGTATTTCTTACTTATTTATTTTCATTTTAGGCTAGCCTGCTGGTTACTGTGGTGGGAAGCTGATAGCCTCAATCAGCCGGGTGCAGTGCATTGACTTGCTGACATAAGGAACTCAGAACATGGTGGGGTGAACCTCAGCATCACAGGACACTTCTGCACTGCACCCAGAGAAATCGTGCTATAAAGACAGAGGGGAAAAAAAGCACCAGTATACATGAAACAAACAGCTGTGTGTATGTTCTCCCAAGACAAGGTGGTATGGGTTTAGCCTTAGAAGGTAGCTCAGCCCCATGCCGCTGTTCGTTCACTTTAAATACTGAGAATGATGTCATATACTGTGGTATATTCCTTTGGTCAGTTGGGGCCAGCTGCCCCAGCTGTGTCCCTTCCCAAATCCTTGTGCATCCCCAATCCCCTCACTGGCAGGGTGGGGTGTGAGAAGCAGAAAAGGCCTTGACACCACGCAAGCACTTCTTAGCAGTACCAAAAAACTTCCTGTGTTATCAACACTGTTTCAGCACAAATCCAACCAATAGCCCCATACCATGTACTGAGAAGAAAATTAACTCTATTCCAGCCAAAACCATTACTGAATGGTAGTCCTTTGACATACATAGTCAGAAAATATATATATCTCTATATGTTAAGGGCAGAATAAAAGCAGAAGAAAAACACAAAACAGAGGTCCTTTACAATTCTCCCTGAGAAACCAAACCTTTCTGTTCTAACCATTGCAGTTAACTAGATGGATCTTGTAGCATAAAACAAGTCAAGGGGAATCATTTTTCTGAAACTGAGGTATGCTGGGACTGACCTACTTTCCTCTTGTTCTAAAACACATAATTTGAGATTGGCCCCTGCAGACCTGTACAAGGGAAGATCTGATCACTAAGGCAGACAATACAGACCAGCACTGCTTGTCAAACAAAAGATGGCCTCTACCACCTTCCTCCGTGGTCCACCACGTCATTTTCAGACACTACCAGTAGTATAGTTCTGAACCTTGTTTTCATTAAAGATGGTGGAATGTTATTGACACAGCAGCTGTTAACATTCTTTGCAATGACATGATTCTTACTGTGCCATATTACCAGGCATTTTGTACTTACTACACCTAGTAGTTACTAAGTTATGAAACATTCCTTGAATAACTGTTAAAATCGAGGGGAATAATTGGGGACAATAAGTGAAGTTTAGCTCCAGATGAAGAATTACATGAGCACTAGGAACTTTTCAAGAGTGTTTATTGTTCTTGCATTACAGGAATGGTTAGAGGTGTCAGTGAGCCTTGTTCTTTCTTTGGGCTACCATCATAAATGGAATTGTAGCCTTGGCTTATATCAAATACCAAAGAGATTTTAATTGCTACTATTAGGTTCAGTTAAACAGTCAAACTAAATCCTTTTTTAAAATAAATTAAGGACATCATATTTAGCCATCAAACTTCTCAGTTGTTATTTGAAAAAATATCTATTAAATATCACTGTGGCAAGCACAGTTTTCAAAGTACTTACCAAATCATTAATTTCTCTATAGAGCCCCAAAGGTCACAGTGAATCTTTTTTAATTCCTTTTTCAATGACTTCTTTTTAAATTTTGCTACACAAAAGAAACCTGAGAGGTGGATAGAGACTCCATAACATAGCTTTAAAACTTAAATTTTCTGTTTTACATTTTCATTAAGTACTTTAATCAGTTGTCTATCCAGAATGATCGATGCACAGGACTTTATGTGCTGTTGAATGCCACCTGTTGTATAATCATTTTAATTATTGAATTGCATTATTGTACCAGCACATAACATCTTCACCTTAGTTTCAAATTGCAGACCTATTTATTCCTGTGTATGATGATCTTTCCTTGTATTAGGATCTTAACTGTCACAATACAAAAACAGAGCCCCTTATTCAGGAACTAAACAGGTCTTCTCTCTTTGTTTATTTACTCTGTGAAGTAGATTACTTCAGGCAATGTTGGAGTTTAATGTAAGACCCCCACTTTTACAAGTTCCCCACTTGTAAAAGTGGGGAAGAATTAAATTGTCTTCAGGCTTTATTTAGTCATTATTACTACTGAAATATGGGGTCAGTTAAAGAGGGAACTGGTTTGGTTTGTTTTCTATAAATGTGGGATCAAAGCAAGCCATAAACTTAAAGGAATAATTTTATACATTTCACTCCACAACATAAATTCATTTCTTATATTGCATCAATAGCTGTGCATTGAATGTACATGCTTATGGCTATGGTTGTGATAAAAGCTTTGAAGAAAATTCCTTCTGTAAGCATATCAGTTTAGGAATATAGCAAATAGAATGTATATCCCACAACATTAGTCTTGGTTCTTTTTCTTTAGTATGATACTCTTCCATGGTTATCTCCAAAAGCCTTAGTAAATGTGGTTTTTTTAAGAAGTCACTTATGGTCAGTCTAATGACTGGAATGTACAAAATAAGTATGCTCAGGACATACAATGAAGCCATTATCAGTAAATCACGATATGAATACTACAGTTTTTAGACAATTTAACAAGTCTTACAAGCAATCTTTATCTTTCCAGTGTAGTATCTCAGAGATTCAGCAGTTCATCTATCAGAGTGAATCCCTCTTCACACTAACTTGAATATAATGGGTAGGTATACATAATACAAAAAAATCTCAATCAATAAGAACATGAAAAGGTATGAAGCATATTCCTCTTTGGTATTTGTACATTAGTTTAATGAAAGTATTACAGGAATGAATGAAGAAATAAATTAACATTCCATTCTCTCAATTCTTACAGTGCCTTTGATTATTTAGGTTAGATTGCAGTCAGACAGAAACAAGGAATGCCTTACATTTTCACATGTATTGAAATGAAAAAGCTTCCTGGAAATTGAAATGGAAATCCTCAGCTCAGCTGTCTGTTTTGTTGTTTTGTATGACAACTGAACAAGCTGTAACTTCTTCATTTGCTCTTTTACTGTATCATAGATTCACAGCACCAGCCTTCATTTTATCTCTGAACCTAAAATAATATATGCAGCTTTTATGTTGTGACATTAAAATAGGCTTTCCTGTGACTGCTACTCTTTTATAGCAAAATTTTATTTCCAGATGTAAAACCATGGAAGTGACCTAAATCTATAACATAAATCTGAGTAAGGCACAGGGTAGCTAAGCGGAAACAAAAAGCAATTGAACAATAGAATGAAAGAGGGTATTAGCTTTATGTCCCCATCTTCCTCAAACCTAAACTCAAATCCAGGCTTGGATCATAAAAGAAAATTAGCTTGATCTTCTCATTTTGGCATCCATTTGTGGAAATCACAGTACTTCAAAGGAGTTAACAGTCCCTGGTCAAGGGAAACATGAAACTGAAAGTCCCTGAGTGTTCAAAGCAAGCAGATGGAGGTTGTTCTGGGATAAATTGCCTTCAGCCATTCCCTTCCTTGGGATCATATCTGACACAAGCCAGTGCAACTCATCTTTATTTTAGAGAGAGAGTAATAGACCAGGTAAGTCTCTGGTTGACAATTGGCATAAAAATTATTAGCAGAATAGACCTGGCATTGACCATGAAATGACAATAGTGCCTCAAGAATATTTAGGAACTAAATACACCTATTCCTTAATATTACTTTCTGTTTAGCATTTTTGAGGACTGAAAAATGCAGTTTCTTCTTATTTGGAAAAAATTTTTAACACCTTATGGAATGATGCAAATTAAATGATTCACCTTCCATGATTTGTGAGTGGCAGGTTGACTTCATATTATGCGGCTGAGTCCACTTAAAATTAATTAGTAAAATTTTATTCTGTGTGGGCCTCCCTTGGGAATCAAGAAAATAGACATTATAAGAAAATTCCCTTCAAGAAGTGAAATGGAAACCAAAAGACCCCAGCCTCATTTAGCCCAGTAAATAATTTTTGCCTTTTGTGCCAGAGCGCATTGGTCTTACTGAATCATTTTGCTTGTGTGACAACAGGTAGAGAAATGTGGATTTGTGAAAGGGAAAGGTATATATTCCCATTAATCAAAAAAAACCCAGGTTTTAGACATTATGTATAAATACTATCAGGGTTTTGTTGTTTGTTTTTTTTTAAATACAATTCATTCTAATTTGAAGAAGTTTGCTTTTTCCATTTTTTCCCTTGCATTTACAGGAGGCTTGGAGCAGAAAGATCATCATAGAATCAAGAGTCATAAAATCATACAGTGGTTTGGGTTGGAAGAGACCTTTAAAGGTCATCTAGTCAAACTAGATGAGCAGGGACATCCTCAAGCTTGAGCAGAACTCTATTCAACCTGACTTTGAAGGTTTCCAGGGATTAGGCATACACCACCTCTCTGGGCAACCTGTTCCAGTGGTTCTCCACCCCTATTAAAACCAAATTCTTCCATATATCTAATCTTAATTTATCCTGTTTTAAAACTGTTACATCTTGTTCTATAGAAACAGGCTCTACTAAAAAAGTCTGTCACCTTCTTTCTTAGAAACACTTTTAGATAATGGAAGGCTCCATTAAGGTGACCTTGAAGCCTTCTCCTTTTGGCTGAATCCCTATTCTCTTAGCCTTTGCTTATAGAAGAGGTGCAACATTCCCTCTAATCTTCTTGATGCCCCTCCTCTGGACTCACTCCAACAGCTCGATGTCCTTCCTGTGCTGGGCACCCCAGAGCTGAATGCAGTACTCCAGGTGAGGTCTCACCAGAGCAGAGGGGCAGGATCCTCTCCCTCAGTCTTCTGGACACACTGCTTTTGATGCAGCCCAGGATATGATTGGCTTTCTGGGCTCCAAGTGCACACTGACAGCTCATGTCCAGCCTCTCCTCCACAAGCATCTCCAAGTCCTTCTCAGCAGGGCTGATCTCAGTCTGTTCATCCACCAGCCTGTATTGATGCTTGCCCCAAACCAGGTGCAGTACCTTGCATTTATCCTTATTGAACCTCATGAGGTTCACATGAGCCCTCTTTTGCATCCTGTCTAGGTCCCTCTGAATAACATCCCATCGCTTAGGTGTGTCAATTGCACCATTTATTTTTGTGTCATCTGCAAACTTGTTGGGGGTGCACTTCATCCCACTGTCTAATGTAATTAGTGAAGATATTAAATATTCTAGTCTAACTATGAACCCCTGAGGGACACCACTTGTCACTGACCACCATTTGGACATTGAGCCATTGACCACTAATCTCTGGATGTATTTGCAACATCTAACTAATTTTTCAGAGCTTAACAGGAAATTAGATGGCAAAAATACTGTGTTTGGAAAGGTCTTGTTGAAGATTTGTCTGTTACCTCTTACGAGGTCTATAGGCACTAATAACATTATTTTGTTTACCATTGCTAGCAATTCCAAGGTGACATGCACTTTCAACCAGAACTGTGTAGGCTATTTATCATTATTTTTCAAGAATTCCTATTCAGCCACTTCCTTTTCCCCCAAGGCATGCTATATCAAGAGTTCAGCAAAGTAGCCAAAGATTTTCATATTTTAAAGAAAAAACAGTCCAAAACTATGTATTTAATGTTTTCCTTTACTTATAAAAACAGACATGTTGACTCCACACAAGAAAGTATTATTTTGAACTGTGATCTCTGTCCAATGTCTCCTATTAATTTGTAAGAAATAGGTTTTCTTTTCAAATGCAGTTCTTACTTGTACAGGACAGATAACAAGAAAAAGCATAGCAATTTTTACTATGATCAACTGTTTCATTTTACTGTTTCTCTTGAATATGCATAACTGTATCCTGAGTTGAGTAACTATCGCAGGTGTGTTGAGCTAGCAGGAGAGATACAGCTTTAAAACAGACATATGACAGGGAAGCAAGTCTCCACACCTCCACTGATCTATGGCAACTATCCATACATATGCTCTTAGTCCACAGCAAAGGTCAGATCACACAGAATCACAGAATACACCAAGTTAGAAGGGACCCACAAGGATCATAGAGTCCAACCCTTAGCCCTGCACAGGACCACCCAGAAGAGTTATACCATGCACCTGAGAGTATTGTCCAAACAATTCTTGAACTCTGGTAGGCTTGGTGCTGTGACCACTTCCCTGAAGAGCCTGTTCCAGTACACAACCACCCTCAGGGTGAAGAACCTCTTTCTAATATCAGACCTAAACCTCCCCTGACACAGCTTCAGGCCATTTCCTCAGGTCCTGTCACTGGTCACCACACAGAAAAGATCAGTACGTGCTCTCTCTTCCCCTTGCAAGAAAGCTGTAGACTGTAATGAGGTCTCCCCTCTGATTTATCTTCTCCAAGATGGACAGACCAAGTGACCTCATACACTCTTTGTATGGCTTCCCCTCAAGGCCCTTCACCATCCTTGCCCTCCTTTGGACTGTAACTGAGATTACAAGTTATTAGGACTCAGTAGTATTGTGTGTGATGATAATTTGTGCAGATCAGCTCATGGGTGGTAATTTGTTCTCTACAATTTAATTGGTCATTTGTTTGAGTCCTTTATGTGATGGTGCACCAAGGTTTTGTATAGAGCACTACTTTAATATATAAACTTTTCCCTGTGTTTGTATAGTACATAGCACAGTGCTGCCTAGGCTATGATGGAGTTCCAAAACTAGGTGTGATGAGGTGCAATACAAATTGCTATTACCAGATGTAACTTTAAGCACAGAATTACAATATTTCACTTATGGAGGCAGGGTTTTCATTGTTCCACCACAGTCCAACAGGTTTTCATTAGAGTTAGACTAAGTTGGGCATAAACTGACTTTTAACAATGAATTTCCACATATAGACTCATAAATATTTAAGTCTGTCTGTGTGGGATATACTTATGACAGGAAATATTTATATCATATTATATAAATTGGAAAATCTTTATATCAGATATACATTAGGCATCAATAACACTCAACCTTGAGGGAATGTAAGAAACAGTCAACAATGTAAAGGGTATTCTGATATAAAAAATATTAATCAGAAAGAAATGTGGTGTCATTTTCAGAGGAGAACACATTTTGAATGCTTCTGAATTCCCTTTCTGATGTGAGGGGTATTTTGAGACATGTGACCCAGAAATCAACTTGTCTTAGGGAAGCTGTCTGTGAAATACTTGGCTTCACGTTACAGAACTGAAGAGTAAAAAGGATCAAATTCTGTAGTTGTTCAGTTAGACTCTGTTAAACAGGTCATTCAGAATCTGCCGGTTACTTCTCTCCAAGTCCTGCAAGTTCTGTTTGACTTTCAGAAAGGACATTCAACCATGATTTGAAGACTGCAATACAATGAGCATTCAAGCACTTCTTTTGTTCCAATGGTTAATCAATCTCACTTTTAAGGCTATTGTACCTCATTTTAATTTTACCTTGTCTGTCTGCAGCTCCCAGTCATTGGTTAAGTGTTCTGTATTTTTCCCCTGAAGATACTTATATACTATAATCAAATTATCTCTCAGATTGGGCAGTCTCCAAAGGGCATTTACAATTCTTTTCTGTACCACCATTTCAATATCCTCTTAGAAAATGTCTATACCAGAGTAGCACATGATAATTCTGTACCAGGCTCACCACTGCTGAGAGTTAAAATCACTTTGCTGCTCCCATTTGTGGCCCCCCACCCGTACACAAAAGGATCTTCCATCTCCTTGCTGGATGACACAAGCACAAGTTTAGTTACTTGTCCTCTGTAATCCCTAAGTGACTCCCAATACTGCTTTCCAAAATGCAGTACTGCAGTCTGATTATTTTCCTGATTTACTTACTCAGTTTCCAGTTCAAAGGTACTTTGTTTGGCAGTGTATGTCTTAGGCCACAGTAACATTAAAGCAACAGTGTCAATAAGGACATTATTACCTTAATTTGGAAGTAAATTTAGTATTGACAGTTGCCTTTTCAAGCTAAAACTCTGGTCATGCATTGTATTTCTATGGTCACATTACTATTACAGCATAAAAAAATACAGTTGTTACCTAGACAGAAAGGAAAATCAGTGAGATAAAGTACGTAGGCATGTATGCATACATATGCAAACACTCAAAGATTACTGTGGTGCAATAATCATTATTATTTACAGATTATACCATTTTAATTTTACTGTTTTGATAAGTTTAAATTAAAAATTCATCCGTTTTTCAAGCATCTCAAATTTTATCACACCATCTGCACTATACAAGAGCCTGCATGCTCCACTGTAATTGTGTTTTCTATGCAAAAAAAAATACATACTTTAAAATCATATTATCTGTATCACTGCAGGAAGTTCTGAATCTGCAATCAGCAGCTCTCATTCAGGCAGGCCTGTGCATTTCTACAGTTAATCACAGAGCTTTTGGTAGTACAGCTCCTTCAAAGGTGAAATATTTTGAAGATGTCAGTGGCCAGAAGAGCTTTATTGTGCCTTCAGCTTGTAATAAACTGTGTTAGAAAAACACTGATGTAAGATAACTGGCACTACTGAGGACCCACAGTTTCTTACTGATTTGGGGCTGGGACATTTTAGGTGGGGTGTTTGTTTTTGTTGGGGTTTTTTTGTTATATGTATGTATTACTTATTAGACTTGTGTTTCTTTACATTCACTGGATTGCCCTTATCTCAGAGTAGGACAACCATATCAGATGATTTAGGATAACATGCAAACAGATGTAAGTTTAAACTGTGATTTTAAGATGTTTTCTGCTGTATTATATACTGGCCTCAGTATGATGTTCACAGTCCACTGAGATCTTGAGATGAACTCAGATTTATTTGATCCATTCATTCTTTTCAAGTTCTCAAAGAAGAAACAGAAGAAAGGAACAGAAGAGACTGAGAGAATAACCACACAATGAGGCATAAGATTAAGTATAGCCTGGACTCAGTCCTTGAAACTGCTGTTTCCCATGTGCATGGTTATACAAACTGCCAAATGATCCTGCAATGTAGATCTCACCACACTACAAGGCAAAACCAGAAAACATCCCTACTAATTTGACAGGGAAATTCCTTATGGATTCTGAAGCTGCCGAGCCTCATAGAGCCATTTTATTACTCTCTTATCCTGCTTCAGACAAAGAAAGTGAGTTTTATTTCATTTATTTCAAGGAAGACAACAGATGATCTTAATCAGATAAGTATATTATTGTAATGAATGAATGTGTGAAGTTCTGATTTTTTGGAAAAGCCTGATGAGTAAACATCACTGTAAAAGCTAGGGCTATGCCTCACTGTCATGTTTTTAAGCCCGGCTAGAAATTAGGCACCACACAGCCACATGTTCAATCCCTGCCTGTTTCTCCAGAAGTACAAATGGACTCTGTCTGTACATAGCCTGATAAGAGTCACCTCCAGAGACTAAGGACTTACGTCTTTTTTCCCATGGCTTTGTCAATGCCTAGCTCCTTAGTAGGTGATCCCAGATGCCTGGCTCCCTTACCCTCTAATTCCACACTCATGTATCAGGGACACAGATATCTGACATGGCTCTGCTTGTGCTGACCCCAAAAGCAAGGTCTTTTCTGAATACAGCATATATCCAACCCTGAAGCTGCTGCTGAGCTTTGGAGGCTTAAGGGTGCACAGCTCTAGCTGCTCAGGGACCTTTGCAGCTCCTTCTCTCTGTGGTGCACACCCACCCTGAGGTCATCACTGTTCTTTATCCAAGAACAGGCTGTCAGTTTTTAAAGTTTACAATCTGAAATACATACTAAAAGTTACAGTATAGAAGTATAAAATACAGAATATGGCTACCTGTACTTAATCTAATATAACAGAATTTTTGTGTATGCAAAAATAACTTATTACATGCTAATTCTTGTCCTTTACATTCTTAGCGACCAGCTGTTTGCCTCCACAGCTAATGCCCAACAGATCTTTCCCTTCAGGAAAACTGGAACTGTCTGTAAAGCAGAACATATTTGGCAGAAATAACCATAATGAAGATAAGTGTTAACACAACAAGCTACACTCATTTCGGGACACAGGCTTTCAAACTGCTATTTCCAGCTTGCTGTTGAAAAACTGTTTCAGACAACATAGAAAGATGTATCTAACACTTTCTGACAGTGCCATATTGTCTGGGACTAACACAAAAAAGAGGTGTACATGAAAAGGCAAGGATGAGTTCACCTTCATTGCTACTAAAACTTCTAAGCTATCAAAATAATCAAAAAATTAAGAACTGAAACACAGGGAGAAACCATCCAGCTTGCTTTCCAGCAGCTTCCATTGGAACATCAATGGGATCTTGGCAGTATTGATATCATCTGCCTTTTACAGCTATTCAGATATTTGTTTAAAGTGAATTAAAGAAAGGCAAGCTTTAAGAGTGAAAACAGAAATAGCTATAATAGAAAAACTCAATCAGTGGAACAAAACTATACTATAGTCCACAGAGAGTCCAGAACAGTAAGGTGTGTACTTATCATTGATTGGGACAAATAAAACCCAGTGAATAAAGGTTAATAAAGCAGTAAGAAAGATACCAGCCACTGAAAATGGCAACAGGGAGGACAAGCTGAAAACTAGCACAGACCTTTAAAGGAGGCCTGCCCAAGTTTGGTGTAACTGATAGGTATATTGACAACAAGCAGAGACCTAATCTGCACATAAGAGAGAGGAATTCAGCATTCCTCCTTGCTTTTTAAAGAAAAAAAATGCATTGGTTTAAAGTTGGTGTTGCATGACCTGAAAAAACAGCAAAAATATCTTCCCAGTTCAATGCCTCAGGGACCGAATGCTACTTTTTGCCAGCATCAATTACCTTCACAGCAGTTTCACAATGACAGTCCTCAGCATTGGCCAAAACTACCTCCAGAGGCAGGAACCAGGAGACCTGAATTAGGTGTCCCTAAGAGCTCACAGTCAGTCTCCCTTTCTTTGTGCAACCAACTCCTCATAAACGGACCTAGAGGAGCATCTTGTTTTCCTTCCTCTCACCAAATGTCTATAGCAGAAATTCAACCCAATTCAGCCACATCACCAATCTTAAAAGCCTTGAAATTTAATTTTAAATGGGAAAATTATTATTTTAAAAAACAGCTTTTGTTTTCTTTGGTCTTATAAAGCATATGAAGTGTTATTCACTTGGATTTATTTCATATTCTTTCATACAATGTAAGGCCGTCCCACTCGCTTTTTAGAAAAATCTTTCATAATATGCACAAGCTTTACACATCACCTGCACTTGCAAAACTAAACCCTATTGTTATATTTTTATGGGATCCTGTACAATGATATCTTGGGTAACTAAAATAAATTACAGAGGTGCTAAAACTAGTACATGTGAAGACTGTTCGCCCTCTGCTCAGCCCAAGGAGGCAGTGGGAGCTCATCCATCAGTGCCAGGATGGCTCAAAAACTTGACAATAGTGCAAAAAACAGAGTCAGCAAGGCAGAAAATAAAGGCATCCCATTGTCAAGTCCTGGAAGTATTGACTAGTGACATCTTTGTGCAAACACAGATCAGTGTAGGCATACCAGCATCTTTTACTTTGAAAAATCCAATGAGAACAAGCCCAGTGTGAGACAGTGCAAGGAGTTATATACCCTATTGCTATGTACTAATTACAAAATGAGTATGATCTGATGAAAATTAAATAGTATAGCTGTTCACAGACTCACACAGGTCTTATTCCTCAGCAGGACCATTGTGAACTGAAGAAAGACTTCAGTACCTAAGCCAAAGGTGATACCAAAAGAACGGAGAAAGGAAAGCCTAGCTGGTGGAGAGTGTTAGGTGGCATTAGGCAAATGCAGATGCTTTATGTTTAGCTCTCAGCTTTTTGTTTAGGTTAGGGTTGTTGGGTTTTTTTGCTAAAATAAGGGTAGGGAAGATTATTTGTTAGAATTTTCCATTGGGGAACAAAAACATTCCAAATAATCCAAAAGCCTTTCCTCCTTTGCAAATACCAACTTCTCAAAAACAAAAACTTTCACAAGAACTGTTTAATGCAAAAGGTATGTATTAGAACCCAACCAGTGTCCCATCAGACACTCTGATCTCCTGCTGCTTACTTGATGTGGTGACTCTTCCCTATGTTTTCAGATACTCAGAAATTACGTATCTTGGAAGTCAGCAGCACAAGAAACTAACTTGTCCCAGTTCCAAGTTCCAGGCCTTTCTGCTTTTCCTTCCTGCCTGTACTGAAGGAGTATGCAACTTCTTATTCAAAGTTAGTTTCCTGAGAATATAGTCTTTGAATCTCTTAACAACATAATCTGTTATTTTAAAAAGAAATAAGTAGACTCCAGGGGGGGATTTTTGCTTTTTTCTTATTTTTATTATTATTTTGGTTTTCTTTTTCCATTCTTTGGAATGTTGCAGAAAGAATATGCCATGTATAGTTTCCATCTTAGTGTTACTTTTATTTTACTGCATAGAATGTAGTTATCTTTAATTCTATGTGGTGCAATTTTGCACAGGATGTCATTTAATTATATAATTACATTTATTTAAAACTTCTTTTGGAATAAATATGTTAAATGTTCTGAGCTCACCATATTCATAGCAGCTTTAGTCACAGCTGGCAATATTAATTGCTCTAATTTCTTCCTCCATTTCTCTCTCATGTTTCACTTTGTACTTTCTCCCCTCTGGAGATATAATTTTGCACTCAATGTGATGTAACTCTTCAACCAGAAAATACCATTGAAACCTTATGGTTAAGACCTTCAGTTTTACCTAGCATTCACTATCATCAGAATCAAGGTGGTCTCCAGGGGGCTTTGGCAAACATATTTGCACCTGCAAATGATGACCTTTTTGCAGTTTGCATGCCCTAGATCAGTAAACAGATGCATTAATGAACATCTGAAGAGGAAAACTCCTTTGGACATAGCTCATCTGTGACTACTTGAAAAAACTGTTTTGTCTGGTGCTCCAGTTGTAAGGGATAATTTATGAGCTGTGTCCTAGGAGGAGAGTTGTCACTTCTGTCTCTTTCATTGCCACGAACACATGAATCTGCTGGGACACAAGAACACCATTGAGAACAGAAGGAAGACAACATCAACAGTGGAAAAACACCATACATAAAAGTGACACACATACAAAAGACCTATAAATAAGATAAAAAATTAGTAACAAAACCAGGTAACTTCCTTGTTGTCAATATCCATCATCAGAGGAGGTAGCGAGACATTAGGAACGCGATGTGTTGCTCTAATTCAGCAAATCTGTAGATCCCTGACAGCACCAATTTGATGGTCAGCACATGTAGGTACAATGATTCTCCTCAAACCTGCAAATGAATTTTGAGAAGACCATTCCTGTGCACAGAGTTAATGCCATGCATATAGATATTTTTTCCCTTTGCAGAAAGGAGGCTTGAGGTATTTATAAATCAGCTCATTCTATCTATCTGATGTAACTAATTCCCCAGAATTTTATTACATAGATTTCTAGGTGATAAAATTTATTGGCCTCTGAAGCTAGATAAAAATTCTTATGTGAGTGTATCCATGTACACACATGAATGTATATGAGGAGAGGAAGAGAGACAGAGTAGGATAAAGGGCCAACAGATTTCATACTCTAATTTTTTTTTCTTCCTTCAAAGAAGGAATTTAATTTATAATTTAAATTACTTGCATAATTCTTACTTTTTAAAATAGAAGTGAATTCTGTTATTCTTTATAGGAAGTTACAGAGAAGAAATTAAATTAATCATCTTTTATTAGAGATATAATTCACTGATTAGCAATAGCAAAAAACATATACATAGAACAGCAAAGGATCAGTCAGTTGGTAAACAAGTGTGTATTTTATTTTAACACATTAAACCGTAAGAAAAGCTGATCTCCAAATCTACAGATAACTACATGGTTTTCACTCTATAAAATCTAGTAGCAAGTACAACTACCAAAGCATTTTGTAAATGTAATATTACAAAGGAACCCACTCACTTGAAATGCTAGATATAAGTATGTTCTCATTTTGTCTCAAGTTTTGAAAAAAATGACATTGCTAATGACAGGCCACTAGACTACATAACTAGAATTTAAAGAAAAAAGTGTATTAAGTGTATTGAAATATTAAAAAGAAACAAAGATATCTATCAAGGAAAGTGAGGAATTGGTCTGGACTAGGGAGGGGGCTCTCCTCAAAAACTATCACAACCTTTTCAATCAAGAGATTTTAATCAGAAAATGTAGAGAAAATGATAACGGTTCTTTATTAAAAATATATAGGTATAACCAAAAAACCCAGAACAGAACAAACACCAATCCCACAACCAAAACTTTGAAACAAATCAAGTCCTATCTCTGTCCCTTTGGTGCAGTTATTTTACAGAGAGCAGTAGGCAATGATGCACCTCAGAAGGCAGCAGCTGCAGTGACTCATGGCCTCTGACAAGGCAAAGACAGGGAGTAGGGAGAGGGGCTGGTTCCTAAAACTCAAATGGGAATGATGGTCACAAGGACAGGCTTTTCACATGGAACAAAATACTGTGGCCCAACAATGGAAATGGTGTGAGGAAATTTATACATTTTTTTTTAGAGACAAAATTAAAAGATATCTATTTCAGCCTAACCAAATACTAAATCAGAGTTTGACAAACAAATCTGGGGAAAGGTATATCTTCACATGTAAAATTATTCTAAAATCATTAGGGTCAAATCTCCAACAAAATTCAATTTGCTAGTGCTGTGCTGTGGGTTTTAACCACTTTAAGTACTGTAAGGAATATAGCAATACAACATTTGAGGTTTTCCACCTTAGACAAGAATAAAGGAGAAAAACATAAAGTGCCACTGTGGACTGTACAAACCCAATCAACACACCATCTCAAAAATTAGACAGCAGAAATGGAAAAGCACAGAGAAGGTGACAAGAACGAAAGAAAGTAACTGAACAGCTGAGGAAGACTGAGAAAACTGCTCAGAACTTCAGCTGGAGAAGAAACAGTTACAGATTGTATGTCATCATGACATAGACATGACATAGCCTATGACATCATGGTTGTCATGAAACTGAGTGATTATTTCATGAAGCAAGCACTCATTAAGTTACAGGCACAAAAGACTTTACTATGAAGTGTGTACCTGAATAGTTAATTGCTATGATGTTGTGAAAACCAGTATTGTGTGTTTAAAGATGGATTTGTAGACTGTCAGAAGAAAGATGAATCAGTTATTATGGCCACAACATCATGGATGCAACAGATCAATAGGAGCTGGAAAGGTTATGAAGGTAACCTTCAATAAATACTCAGCCTGTTCAGAAACCTCTTCCCTTCCCTATCTTGTACAAGACTCTTTCTCATGGGAGACACTAAGCTCAGCAGAACTTACAGGAATATAGTACTGCTATGGTTTTAAATGTTATTATATATGGAATTTTGGCAGTTCATTTTAGTCAAACAGTCCTATTTCTTAAACTTTTTTTCTGGCAGTGTATGCAAAAATAAGAAAATCTGACTTTCCCACATCAACCCTTTGGAGCCATTCTGTATTGTCTGTGCTGCATCCTCAGTCTTTATTTACAGCCAGCAATCACTGGTGGGAACACACTCTGAAGCCACCTACAGTTTATTTTAAGATCAAACACACAGAACATCTGATCTTGAGTCAGGTTTTGCAAATCAGACCTTGTTTCTGTTAAAAAGTTTCCCACAAGGCTTCTTCAGCAGACAGTGGAAAAGTTACATATTATTAATGCTATCCAATTCCATTAGAAATTATGGGTTTGCTATCTAGGACAAAGAGATAACACATAATCTCCATCTGTATAGAATGTTTGATTCTGAAGAATTTTTATGTAAGCAATGAAAACAAGTAAGTCTGCTCAACAGTTATTGAAGAATCAGAGTGACATACATCTACTTTTAAATCTATTAAAAGTTTAAATCCCAGAATGTAGGCAGATAGTGGAACTTAATGTATCAGCCTGGACTGAGTCTAAAACCACACCACCATTTACAAAACAGATTTTTTTTTCCCATTAAGTTCAGAAATATCCATAGGAAATCTGCCTGGTTTATACCTGCAGAAAATGTCACAACCACAAAATATTGGTCTTTTTCATCCAAGAGATGTTGATATTAATATTAAAACTGTCTGAGGCAATGCACTTTCATCTATATTTCATTTCGCATTTAGATTCAGTCTCGTGTTTTACTGAATCCATCTGCATCTCTGTCTGTCTTTTAAAATGTTCAGTGGGAAGAATTCTCCTCTCTGATTTATACCTTGATCAAGCTGAGTGAAACAAACACATACATTTTGAAGACCAGCTACACGTACTAAGTCTCTGATAAATGTTAAAAGCTACCCAGCTCTTGTAAATTGTATTGTGGTATCCACTTTTCTCTCTACATTTTATCCACTTAAGAAGATGAGCTAACTGAGGCTTAAAAAAAATTAAGAGCTATTAGGATAACAGAGTCTGAAGGGAAAAAACTTTATAATCCAATGATGCATGAAAGAACCTTTTATTTAATGGACATGGCAATTAATATTTTTAAAAGATAGAACATGCTTTTTCCAGCATTTTTGAGCAATAAAAACAAATAAAAACACTTGAAGTCTACCTTGCCACACATTCTGCTCATCGGGCACAAAAATCATTACCTCACTCTTGCCCTCTCCTATGGATCATTTTGGTTCTTTCTATGTACAGAAAATCTAAAGATAAAATTTTCAAGCTACCTATATATATACACATACATATTTAAATCTCCACCAAAACACCTGCATAACTTGCCTTTGAACTGCATAAAATTTCTCTCTTGTGATAACATAACTATTTGAATGATTCTTCAAAATCACTGCAGTGACCACTACCCTAAGACCACCACTATCAAAGGAGGACTGCATAGTTGCTTCTCAGCCTCCACTGAGACATCCCAAATTCCCACTTCCTAAATTAACCATGTCAACACATGAGCTGGCAGCTGCTCTGCACTCCTGCAAGCAGCCCACCTAAGCAGTTGCCTTCATAACCCAGCAATCTTCAGAAGCAAACAGAAATGGTATCCATCTACTATGGAACACTAATGTATACAAAACAGTTTGCATATAGTTTATCAAAACAGGATTTTTCCACCACTATTCTAAGAGGAGGTGACCCTTTTACTGGAGCAATATGGTAGGGGTATCTCCCAGCTTCCCTGACTGAGGATACTGACGGCACAGAGCTGACTTACACTTACACTGTAAAGTCTTTGGAGAACAAGAGTCTTTCTGTTTATGCCTGTATTGTAACCTTCCAGTCCATGAATAGAGCATGTGGGCATATTGATAATAAAAAATAATCACTAACAAAACAATAGTACTGCACTAAAATTTGAAACCATAACTCTGGTCAGAATTTTTATTTTATTGCTATTGTATTGATATATTGGTGTACTGTACTCCAATATATACAGACAAATATATTTAAATCATGCTTATTATGGCATACCTATTCCACTAAACCATCCAGGGAAATCTTTTTTTGGGCTTTTCAGTGCTAAATTGATTTCAATGGAAAACAATTTATATTGTCTTTCCAAAAAGAAATGCTTCTGAATGAAATAACAACTCAGTATTTCAGCCTCCGTTCATTTGAAACTCATATATCCTACAGCATATGATGGTGCCTGCTAGTATGTAGTACATAGATGACTCCTGCTAAACACAAAAACATAAGACATACAACAGGTGACACAGGCTCTTGAGAGCCAGTGATGGGTTTGGTCATCCAAATTTTATGTAGCTGATCAGAAAGAGAGGAAGCTCTTTTCCTTCCCCAAACACTATATTATGACCCTCACATCCATATTACGTGGGTGAATGAGGCTTTGAAAGGATGGACAGAATCTCTCCAGATAGTGCATGTTCCATTTTCCATGATGTAATTTTGAATGTAGAAGAGGGTTAGGGCAGTGTTAGACTGAGCAGAGTCCTGCTCTACAAATAACTACTCTCTACTACAGCTTTGTAGGGCGTCTTATTTGGGAAGTACTACACAAGGGAAATGAACTCAGCAAAGGCTGACTCGTTTTCATGAGTAGAAATGAGCATAAGAGTATGTTTTTGTTTGTTCTGAGAATATTAATTAAATTCACAGAAACTGCCAAGGAATCAGCTTCACAAAATTGTTATGCAGAATGCTCTGGGGGACTTCAGTTTCACAACGGCTCTGAAACAAAGGAGATCAGTGATTGGGATAAAAAAGATGCCATTTTCCTATTCAAGTTCCCAAGTTATCTGACATTCCCCTTCCTAATTCCCTTTCTTTACATACTTTTAATAAATTGAAGAAATCATGTAATGAATACAGAGAGTTAATTTTTCCAGTGATTAAAAAGAAATCATTACTGAGTTGCAGTTGAAAAAAAAGAAAAAGACAGGTACCTCCCATGTACTGACATAATGAACTGTGTTTGCCAGTCAATAAGAGTATTAGCCTGACATACTGTCTGGCAAGTTCCTGGTGAAATTGAGTTCTGTACCTGAGAAATACAGACTGCTATCTGACTTATTTGTAGCTAACAGTGAGCTAAGCCTAAAAGATGACAGTGACTGTGGCAACAAAAAGACCAACCTACAAGAAATCAAATTGGGCATAAAAAGAAACCTCTGAAGTCCAGTCATGCCAAACTAAAGCTTTCCTTCTCCAACTGAGAATTCTCGAATACTCAGAAATAAAGAGATTATATTAAATATCATGAGATGCTTCAATTTCATACCAGGTTATATAGAATTTTTATTTTCAAGCTTATTTGCTTAAGACACCTAAATTTGCAATTTTTTAAATAAAAGTTGAAATTTCACTGTAATCACTGAACTTATGGCAGGCTTTCAAGAAAAGATACTTACTGCATTAAAACCACAAGTGCTGGCAACAATGAGTCTGATTCTGACAGGAGCTTTAGCACTTTCTAACTTTAGCAGTGCTAATTAATGATTAGCAAGCTTCTGTTTCACACAACAATCCCGTACTTTCCAAACTTATTTTAAAACTTTTGTGTACATATACTAGCACATATTATAACCAGGAAAATCCTAGTAAAATATCCAGAACATGGGGAATTGTGAAACAAAAATTTAATCTCTGACTCTGAACAAGGCTTTTTGTTGCTTATTGTACTTTGACTGTTTGCTGGTTTGGTGGTTTTTTTTCAGAGAAAACAGTTTGCATAAACATTATTTCTCTCATCATATGGTAGATGGATAATTTAGGGAGGGGCTTGACAGAGCCTTTTATTTAATCAAAACTAACAAAGGAAAAAAATAACGAAAAAACATTGAAAACCAAAATTTGACTGAAGCCCTGAATCATTTCATGCTAATCAATACTATTAAAATATCTTTTCTGAATGTGTCGGAAGAAAATTTTGAAAATTACAATCTTTTTTCTGTAGCAAAGTTGGGTAAACCAGAAATTAAATAAGCAGAGAAGGTTTCAAAGAAATATCTATCATACTTTCCAACATTTAAAAGAATTTACTGGCAAAGCACTGAGAAGTAATTTAGAGACTTCTTCCTGCCCAGGGGAAGAGGACAGTTGAGGGGAACTTTATATAAGTTTCATATAAGTAAATAATTTTTCAAGACCTCAGAAAGGTTAGCATTGTTTCATCTAAGCAGTCAGCAGTCACAAAAACATTGCTCTGCTACAGCTGCCTGCCTGCAGCACAAACTGTTAGGTGTGTTTGGGCCTCCAATTTCACCTCATTCTGCCTATCCTGTCTTTATTTTTTCAAGTTTTTGTACTTTGCCATCACTATCATCATCAATTATCATCATCATCATCATCATCATCATCATCATCATCACCACCACTTCTTTTGAGCATGTGGTAATCTTACTTGCCATACTGACCAGCACTTTAAACATCCTGGGCCCGCTGCACTCATCCCAGGTAAGGCATCTCTCTCGTTCTTCTGGAAACTTGCAGCAGCTATAAGAGTGCATGGCAGAGGCTCCCAGTGGTGGCAAAAGCAGCAAAACAGTCTATGACAGTCAGTCACATGCATGCCCAGTGTTCCTAATTCCTCAGCTTCTCCTTTAGGTGACTGGGGCCACAAAGCCATTCATATTGACAGTGCACGGACAAGGCTGGGACATCTGTTCCTGAAGTAACTGTGTGTTGGAAATACATAAGCATAGCCAAACAGAATTAGTTAAATGGTCAAGGAGCACCTGCATCTTCCAAGGGAAATAGAATCTTTGGGCAAGCTGGAGAAGGCTAGTACAACTACTGCACTTCAGTAAACCTTTTTATTCTGCTGATTTTCCTTAGTCACCACAAATAAACCAGCTCCAGTAATAGAAACCCCTAATAATGGACCCATGAATTGAGTGATCTCTTCTCAGTTCTTGCTTCTGTAGCTATTTTATATGAATTATGGAAATAAAACTTGGAAAAGGATCAAACATCATATAGATTCTTTTTACAAAATTTCTAACACAGTGAGATATTATGGATTCATTGGGTCATGCAAAGTTTGGCACAATAGATAGGCAAGATACTAACAAAAATATTAATTTTAATATTAAAATATTAATTTTTCATAATTCATTATGCTTTCTGTTGACCTTATTTGTCCTCTATTTTTTACAGACTTTCTAAAATGCCTCAGCACATCAGCTTAGCCAGATAAGACAGCAGATATTTTTAATGCATAAGAACATCATGTATTCTTAAAAAAAAAAAAAAATGAAAAAGAAAAAAAGTGATCTTTACTAATTGTGGGGAAATGAGAGAAGAAGCTGGAAGAAGCAGAGCATAAAATGTTACAAATTAAATTTTATGAAACTTCTCTCTGTTGCACAGTGAGGCACAGAAATGCATTAGTTAGAATTCATAGTGGTCTTTACCTCAAGCATTATGTTGTCTGAATAATTAGAAATTAAATTTTACATCCTAGCCTAACTTATCTACCACATTTAAAATCAGCCAAAACGGTCATAATGAGGAATTTAATCAACAATTTCCTCTTGACACAAACACAAACTTCTATTAAAACAGAAGAGATTTATTTTTCAATTCTCTTTTGGAGCTTTCTACCAAGTGAAACATCATCCATAGTGGCAGGGTACAAAGCAGGCATGAAAATCTAGTAGACCTCTATGGTTCTCCATTTGATTTGTGTTATCTTAGAGTGCAGTAGTCAACCACTTGCACAGCAATGTCTCCCTCATAGTGGGTGAAGAAGAGCACTTTGAGGTGAGTCCTCAGAGATTGGGAAAACCTCTTTTCCCATTCTCCCACAATAAATTAGAGTGAATTGAAGTTAAAAGGAGCGGGGTGTAAAAGCTTTATGCAGAAACTTCTGTTTTGTTTGCAGTTTCTAGCAGGAACTTTTGCAAATGTGAGTTCCCCTGATGTGCTTATTAATGCTTAAAATTTTCCGTTAGGAAAAACCATTGCGATGTTATACCCCAATGGAAAACAAAATTATTTTCAAGGTTATCATTTCACTCTGTGATGTACATAATTAAGTTCATTGTGGCATTTATTTAACAAAATATTTTAGTTAGTTTTACTCTGCCAAAATTTTAAAAGTTTCTTTTTTTGAACCAGTGCTTATTTTCATAAACACATTGACCTTATTCTTTAAGTGGTAAAATATAATCTACACTATTTAAGTATCATGATTATAAAATTAACTATTTTCAAGTATTCCTCCTGTTCACCAAAGCAGATAAATCCTTACATTAAGAAGGCATCAATGAACAAGCAGCAGAAGTCATATTTTTCATATTTTAGATCAGAAGGTACACAGCCATTATATGCATAAGCAGATGACATACATTCTTCTCAGCTCTTAAACTTCATAAATGCATTCTCATGTATTATGATATGGATTTAATTATCACATCTTGCATTTACCCATTTTCAGTACCCAAGTAGAGTTATCAAAGAAAAGGAAGTACTCTCTACGAAAAATATCTATGTTTCTTTACTGTCAACAAAATTCCCCATTTCAGACAGAAATGGGAAAAGGTCACATCATTTAATCAAGTCTTCCTGTAATATGATCGGTGATGTGTTGAGAATTACTCCCCAAGCAACTATCTATGCCACAAAACAATCACAAATACCTTAAAACAAACCTACCAGTACAAAAATTCCAGAAGTCATAGTAAAAAGCACTAAAGGAAGAGCAAAATTTGCATTACAAATTTCATAAATTACTACAATAGCAGACTTGAATGGCTTTAAAGTGAAAGAGGGGAGGTTAAGAATAGGTATTAGGAAGAAATTCTTTACTTTGAGGGTCATGAGGCACTGGTATAGGTTGCCCAGAACAGCTGTGGATGTCCCATCCCTGGAAGCATTCCTGGACAATTTGGTCAGGGCCTTGAGCAAGCTGGTCTAGAGCAAGGTACTGCTGCCCATGATGCCCATTGCAGAGTGGTTAGAAATAGATGATCTTTAAGGTCCCTTCTTACCTAAATCATTTTTTGACTTTCTGAGTTTTATAGCAAGTGGATAGAGACTTAGATGATTTAAGTTCTTCACACAGTATTTCTAGAACTTAATAAGCTGCATCAAGGGACAATGGAGAGTTGTGATATGATTTCTGTGACTGAGTAGAACATCATTAAGCAGTTGGAGCATTTTTATATCATAATATCTTTTCAAACATGAGGATGTTCATGAATATGTTCTATCAATATCCATGTTCTGCTAACAGAAAATATTATTATTATGTATTCTAAGCCTTTCCTTTTTTTTCCCAGGTGTCTTATATTCAGGAAAAAAAAATATGAGAGAAGCTATTAGATAAATAGATGCAGCTTAGTTGTCAAAGACAACATATTTGATTCCTTGTTCCTCTGAAGTGAGTAGTGGTCATCTCCCACATGTGGTGGTGCATCCCCCCTGCCTCCCCTTCAGGCCACACTATCATCTGAGGAACTTTGTACTGCTGTCACTTTTATATTAAACCTGGTTTTGCTGATAGCTTTGCCAGTGATTCGTTAAGCAACCTTAAAACACTCATTTATGACACCATGGGATGACCAAGAGAGAACTCCATACCTGAGTACTTTTCCTGAGAAAAATATGCTTATGATTACCTGTACTAGTATCACTTGTAACTTGAAAAAGTTCTGCATTGATTAAAATAGATGTATAAACCATTTAGAAGTCTCTGATGTGTTTTAGCTTCTGTACAGTGTATTCCTGCATGGATCAACCTACCTGTAGTGTCATTTTTTCTGCTGCTGGTAAAAAGCTTCTGTGGAGAGACAAGTTAAATTAGTAAGGTCAGGGTGTTCTTAATGTGCATTTCACGAAGACTTAACACAGAACAAGTCCCCTACAAATATGTTTCTCTTACTGAAGAAACACTAAAATACTATAATATACATAAAAGCTTATAACAATGCTTTACTAGTGCAAACATTGACAGATATTAGTTCTCTTGTGTTACATTACAAGACCTCATTTTTTCTTTTTTTCTCTCCTTTTATGCTTAACTCTGCAAAACGTGATAAGGTCAGCCAGCACTTTCCCCTTGAACTTTGGACACCCTACCAAAGAGCTGCCATTTTTATATAAGGTAAGTAGATATGATGTGTATTTGAAATGAGAAAACTAAATATACTGGGATGTACAAACATCTTGTTATATTCTACTAAGAGCTTTTTCTGTCAAACAGAATGAATTTTGATGCCAAGGATTTTGAAGTTGTAGCAGAGGATGTGATTTCTTTACTCCATTTTCTGTTTTGAAAACCAGGTTCCCTCTGTACATACAGGCACCTTTTTCTTCTTTTCCCATCCATTTTTTTCTTGATTTCCATTAAAGAAATGTGGCATATTGGTTGCACAGGAGATATAAAATACTCAGTATGTCCACATTAGCTTGGCAGACAAAAGACTAAGCAGCTGACATTGACCTACCCTGAGGGGAAGCTAGGTGAACAGGACATGGGAAACTACACACATAACATGAGAAACTGCTGGATATGTCAGAGATGAATCTAAGAAACTGATGAAAGTTACAGAGGGTGCCAAAAGGGACATCTGGATTTGGCAGATGGATAAAAATTGTGTGAAAAATGGTTGAACTTCATAGATAATGGAGTATTAGGATATTTTGGGGAACAGATTCTTCTAAGGCTAGCAATGCCTAGATGATCATATTAGTAATACCTTATGAGACCCAAACTGACTTGGTTTCAGTAACTGAAATGCCAAATTTGTGCATAAATGTATCACTGGAGCCAAGGTGGAAAAATCTGGTGAGATCATTTATTGTTTTCTACTGTTTTGGTTCAAGATCCTGAGGAACTAGTTTATACTGGAAGTTATTGGATCATATTAAGACCAAGGAAGCAAGTCTCCCCATGATGAAATGTCGCTTTTAGATGAGATTGAACAGAGATTGACCTGTTCAAAAAGGTATTGGAGAAGAATGATCCACAAAGTTCTTCTTCTCCAATCATCCACTCCATCTCTTGCTGATGGCCTACACTTTCTTCCCTTTACACCATAGTAGGAGCTGAACACTGAAGATGGCAAAGCTACCTCCATTAAGTTTTGTCTTATAGGTTCACCATATGTTCAAGGGCATAAAATTATTTTAGATGATTGAAGAATTTAACCTTCAGGCCTGATAAGGACCACTGTGTTTTAATGATGTCATCTGGATGGCTTACCACAACTTGATGAGACAATGTTAAATTAGATATTTCTGTCTACATTATGTATTGACTCATAAAAGCACCATAACAGTAAATGAGATCAGTGATCTTTTCTACGTATTTACAGACAGCTCTGCAGTTTCAATTTTTCTCTTTTAACGTTTTCCATAATTGATATGCAGTGGTTTCCTATGGATAGCTCATATTTTTGCTGCACTTTTTGAAGAATGTCAGCCTTTTGAGTTTCCTCAAACCCTTTAAACTAAGGATGCATATGAAAGGCTAGAGCTTGTTAGAGGGCACTTTGAGCAGCAGAAAACTATCAGTCAAAACAGTGGCTTGATAATTCAGCGGAGGCAGTGAGTTATCTCAGAATGAACAGTGCTTCACCCAATTAACCTGATATCACAGTGGCAGTCCATGTGAACAAAAACAAAAACAACGAAAAAAGAGAGCGAGAGCAAGGAGAGAACCTTTTACTCCAGAGGTTTTCTTTTGCTGCAGCCTTTCCAAGCACAAGCCAGTGCAGATGATCAGTGCAGCAACCTGTTGCAGAGATCGCCTGTGGTTTGATAAGGTCAAAGCAAAGCCATTTTCCATCCTTTCAAAGTATAAAGGTCTGGTAAGAGAAACTTGTTAGCCAGAATGACACAGTCTAATTATAAAGGATGTAGCACCTTTGGCCAGAAACCATAGAAAATCTTGGTTTGCTATTTTTTTACAGTTCTAAAAATACCAGCAGCTTTTGCTGAAGTTTTGCAGAAGTTTGCTATAACATTTCTTCATATGAAGGTAGTACCTAAATGAATTAAACCCTGTTATTTCTGAAGACCTTGTACTGAGTGTCATCCCCTTCAATGCATCCACAGAAGGAAAAATTGAGCAGAAGTCCTATTAAACAAAATAATATTTGGATGTTAAAATTGGCAACCTGAAGGCATAAAACTGAGCAGCATGACATAATTGAAAATAAATGATGAGTCCTACTGGTCGCAGTGTGACAATCTAAAGCTTGATTCTCTTCAGCTAAGTCAAACTAGTAGTACACACTATCCACTACATTTACAGATCCCAGAATTCAGCTAAACCTCAAGCAGCAGATCCTTTCTGGAAAGCATTTTATACTGAAATTTACCTTATGTGATATCAGGCTGCATAAAATTTTATACTTTCTCAATTAGCAGGAATAAACTGTCAATATTTTTCCCCATACCGAAATTGCAATTCAACTGAATTTATCTGGGGATTGCAGCACTGCTCTTGCTACTATAGACTGTGCAATAATTTCAAGAGGGTTTCTCTGAATCAGTTGTGATTTGCAGAGAATAAATGTCCTTCATGACATGCAAGCCACTAATTCTACAATGATTTGTCTACAGCAGCATAAGGCAGGGTGGAGAGGGAAGGATAGAGAAAAAAAGTACTCTATTCCTCTTCCTGTGTTTCTGAACAGGAATGGGTGTGAGATTTTTACTATCAAATTGTAGATGTACAAGTGTCCAGAAGAGAGGCCAAGACATAAAGTGACATTAAGTGAGGACAACTCATTGGAAGACTGAGACAGCTGTTTGCTTACAATTTTTAAAGCCAGTCAGTGAAAAGTTGTTCTCTAAATGAACTGTTTACTATCCTAATAGCAATTGTTTCCTAGTATTCAGTTTAAGTAATCTTTGATTCAAGTGGAGTTAATTCCATCTTGTCCTTGTTAAGCAGAAAACAATTGTTCATTATCTTTTTCATATCAGCCTTTAAACACAAGAAGAAAATTTAATGACTCAGCCTCCTCTTCCCTACAATAAATACTTATTTCAAACGTTCCTCATAGATCATGTCCCTCTACTATCTTTGGGATTTCTCTTGGACTCTGATGCTTTTTGCTCACATCTTATTTTAAGACCACTAACCAAGCAATGGAAAAAGTATTCTTAAAGTTTTCTGTAACAAGTCCAAGGTGATCTTCATATCCTCATTTTATTTTTAGGATGGTTTTTCAGTAGGATCTGACTAACATCTTACAAAACACATTGTTCAGACTTAATAATCACCACAGGTTGAAAGAGATGGGCTTCGTTCAATAAAAGAGGAAGAAGGTCTGAGGCAAAGGTATAGCTCTGAGTCCATGACACTGGCTCATACATAGTTTGTGAGACCCTTAGCCCATATATTGGCTTAACCAGCCATTCCTCATTTGTACATTTGATTTATCCTTGATGAAGTGTAGCCCTTTCTACTCTCGTTTTGTCAAGGGGTATTTGAAATCTGAATCAACCCTTGAATGAGATGGTAATCCCAGTCTGATGTCAGACATGATAGTTAATATGCCATCCTTTACACTATCCAAGTCATTAGCAAAAAAAAGTGGAACAAAATTGGCAAAGAACAAGTCCAGCTGAGCATCCATCTGATGATAATTTCTCCTCAGATGCTTTTCCTTTGGGCTTGGAGTAGTGGGGAACAGAGCAAGTAATGGAAATGGGTTTTTTGACAGGGCAGTAGTGGTATGTCTCACAAAGAAAAAAGACTATGCAAAATGTTGCACAAACATGATTTAGTCTCAAGATCACAGCAGTTCATATTACTACAGTAAGAAAATATGAGAAAAAGAGATGGTAGAGGATTGTGTTTTCAAGTGTTCTGAGGTAATTTTGAGCAACTGTATCTTCTTACACATATGTAAAGTCATATGTCACTGCACAACCGCTGTAAAAAATCCACTACCTATTTCACATTAAAGACTTTGTCTGAGACATAATTTTCTATTAATTTTGCTCAAATACTGACTTACACAGAAATCCAGTGTCTAGCTGATTAGCTACTACCTTGACTTTAGTGAGAAGCTGGTGGTTTATATTATATCTCCATCTCTCCTCTCACATTATTAAGTAACATTAAGGAAAAATATATAATTTTATTAATGAATATTTAGTGCAGGACATTAAATCCTTCAGTCTTTGTATGGTACAAGCTACAATTAATAGCAGTGTAAGTTCACCCTGTACAAAGACTGATAATTTTTGCCCATAGGAACTGTTTAGATTTCATATGCATAACCTGAGATAGTCAGAGAATATGGACTTATTGTACTTTAGGACAGATTTGTAAAGACAGTTAAGGACGCAGTAATATATATTTGGCAGAAATTCATTTACATCTACAGAGTCCTTTTTTTCAGGTTTAATGTGATGGGAATTCTAAAACAGAGCCTGCAATGAACTCTGAGGGTTTTGAAAAACTTACTAACTAGTAAGTAGTATCTAGTTTTAGATATTTGCCTTTTGTAATTTGTCACTATGTGAAAGAATTGTATCCATAACTAATTTATTGGAATGATTTCCAAGTTTTATATATACATATATATATGTATGTATGTATATGTATGTGTATGTATATATGTATATATATGTGTGTATCTATGTATATATATGTGTATATATATATGTATATATATGTATGTATGTATGTATACAGATATATAGTAACATAGTAACAAAAAGAATAAGTAATAAGAAATAATAATAATAATAGTAACAGTTGTAGTAACAGTGGCAACCATGATAGTAATAACAATGCAGAGGAATGTTTTACCATTCAAACATTACAATTATCAAGAGGTAAATGCCGAAAGATATAGAAGAAAAAAAAGGGAGCCTGATTCTCTTGTGATAGATATGTATGAAATAAAAGCGGACCCAGAGCAACAGATAATATAGCTGAGACTATAGAACATTCAGAAATGTACTATTTCCCACCCTAAAAATTCTTATTCATAGGCTGATTATTATTCTCAGATCTAAGATAATTTAACAATACACCTAATCTTTAAAACCATAATCACAGCTGGCATAGGAATTTTTCAATGAAGATATTATTGTAGATAAATAAATTCAGTGAGACTTTTTGTTCTGAATTGCTTTTTCCTCATACAGGCACTGTGGCTTTCAGTTTGCAAATAACCACTTCTGAAGAGTACTACAAATTCTGCTGCGCCAGGACTGAGTCTACTCAGAATTGAGGCTTGTTTTTATCCACTTATTAAGATCAGTATTTCCATTAAACAAACAAACAAACAAAATGAGCAGGAACATTATATCCAGTGAGAACCCCACCCGACAAACTGAAGCACAGACTGTTCCTATGCTTTAGAACATTAACAGTCTTCTGAAGTGAAGTACTGAGGCCATTTTCCACGTTATTTCATGTGTTTTGCAGCAAACAACCAACTAAGCTTTCCATAAGACAAGGCCCTTCCTTTCTACTGGTGACATATTCATGTCTGAAATTTCTAAATAAAATGAAAAAAAATGAAAAGGATATATTTAGTCCTTAGAATAAAATTACTTTTTTTATTTAAGCCTAAAGAATGATGTTTTTCTTTCCTCAATTCATCTCTCATGTGTCTCCTTGACAGATCACATGTTATTTGGGCAGCAGAGTCCCATACCATTTTGTATTATTGTTAAGGTTTTAAAAATACTGATTACTAATAATCAGCCACTATGGCTTTTTGTTGGCTTAACTGTTGTTGCTGTTGCTTTGGGTTTTAAGGGGATTTTTTGTTAGCTTTTCAGCTAGATCTCCTAAGGTTTTCTGAAATTACTTATTAAAATTAAGCCTTTATTTGAGTGTTATGAGAAAGAAAGTGCTAAAGCAGTGCCCATCAAATTTATAACTTAGCAAATCAGCTGGCATGAAAAAATACCTTTAAAATGTAAGATGAAAGTAGCAGGATGTCATGTGTTTTCTTTTTTCTCTAATTAGAAGCATGCTAAGAATATCTTTAAGGAAAGTTCTAAGGAGCTCAAGCCATCATTTTCTTTTGGTGATCCCAAACATGTCTTCTCAATTAATTCACATAATCATAGAATATGCTGAGTTGGATGGGACCCACCATGGTGACTGAGTCCAACTCCTGACCCTGTAAAAGCAAACATGCTGAGGAAAATCAGGAATGCTTAAGCAACTGACATATTATTTTGGTCAGTGTCCTGGTTCAGCAGCTGGGACCACTGTGTGGGTGTGACCAAAGCTGTGTATTCTCCACCCTCTGTAATCTCTCACACACTGTTAACAATGGACCATTTGCAGCACCTGCCAGGGCACATCTGACCCCTCAGGCTGAAAGTTGGGTGTTAAAGAAGCCTGTGAGATAAGAGCATGATAACTCCCCTCCAGGGAGTCATTAGCACCTTCACACTCGGCTGGGGGGGGGTGTCTGCTAATGGGCCATCAACGATTCCAAAAATACCCCATGACTCACAGAGTTAGATTACCCACCGTGGAGCTCCCTGCCCTGGGCAAGGTACTGGCTGCTCCCTCCTTAACCTGAGTATATATAATCTTGGGGTTTGGGGATTTCTGGGACCATTTATTGGATCCAGAGGACGACCACAACCTTGATAGTAGGATACCACCGCTCTTAACCAGACTGTGACCATCATCTTCACGAACAAGTTTTTCACTTCTATTTACTTTGAACTCAGGGGAACCACAGGGGTCTCAACACAGGGGCTAAATAAACACCATTCTGTTTGTGCCCCAGGGCGCTGGGTTATACTTCTGGGTTTTGAGGTTAAAACCAATTTCTCTTTGTGCCATTGCATATATTGTAATATTTTTATTAAATTGTAACTCTCACT
>JAOXXN010000446.1:73525071-73540565 GCA_026770055.1 Myrmophylax atrothorax | reverse complement strand
TAAAATTGTAATTCTGACTCATAATCTCTTGTGTGGAGTTCCTTTCTCCTGCTGGTTTACCTCTAAACCAGCACATAAGGTTTCAGAGGTACTATTTTCAACTGATTTGTAAAGTTCACTTCAGCTGGTATTCCTGTATAATTAAGAGGGGGTGTTTCTAGTCAAGTCATTCACTAAATCAACAATCCAAAACAAAAATAAATGTTGCCTTCTATTTTGTTACCTGACTTGAGTTTTCAATCTAAATTTGGCATGGTTCTAAATTACTCCTAACTCATGTCTCTCCGGCAAAGAAACAAGGCCTTGGTGATCCTATGCAAAATTATGTCAAAACAAACAAACAAACAAACAACCTTGTCTTGTGTTTTCTATGTTTTGTTAGATCTATAGTTTATGCCAACCTGTTAAAATACAGATTTGGTTTGTTTGAGAATAGTTATGCACACACACATTTTTGTCCCTACTTCTCTCTCTTTCAAATACATTTAGCACAGAATTCGGAAGGGATTTATCTGGGCATACTCGTCCAACATCGGAGAAATACTCAGACTATTCCTCTTGGGCATTCAAAGATTTCAGCTTCAGACTGATGGCATACTGCCACAGATTAAAAATCAGGGGACACTTGAACTCCTGTTAGATTGGTCTTCTCGCCTGCTATAGATCACCAATTCTTTGTTTTCTTTGATGGACATCTACCCCATTTTTTCCTTTTTTAATAAATCTGAAGTGATTTATTAGCATTATCAGAAAAAGCATTAACAGTTAATAGTGACAAGAAAAGTGGTCACAGTGTATTGAAAGTGCAAGACTGACACTGTTTGAGTTTGATTTGCTTGGTTTTAAGTTTGATTTGCTTGGTTTTAAGTTTGATTTGCTTGGGGTTTAACCTATTTATTTTCTTCTCATGGTTTTGACTAAGCACACTAAGCAGTACTGAAAGCATAGCCTACTGTTAGACCTGTTCAGTACTTACCAGTATACAATCCTGTTTTGAGATGCTCAGAACTTTGACCAAATCATTCTCTTCTAACATTCTTGTTCAGACTAACTCTGACTAACCTGTCCTTCTTTTTTCTCTTTGAAACAGAAAAATCCAAACTCAATTTTTCTTTGGTGTAAAAGCACAGAAAATAAGTGCAAAATGAGGTGAAAGAATGGAATTCAATTAGTTAAGGGTGTAAGAATTTAACTTTAAGATAAAAAAAGAGGCGGTGTCTGGGCTAAAAAATTACTTAATTTGTTGATTAAAAAAGCATGATGATATATGGACAAAGCAGCTAAATTAAAACTCTTTAAGCAATTGAACTGCTGGAATTCTTTCATTTTAATATTCCTTTCAAACTACAATTAATACATACTTTAAAATACAGAAAACCATTTGCCTTCCACTATACTTGTAGAGTTTCAGCTTGATAACACTTCCATAAGAACCTTTTTGTATTTAGCTATTGTCTGATTTCATTTATTGTGTGTCTGGTTTTGGCAATCAGTGGGATCAGTGGACTTTAGTTCTGGCTCTGCATCTGAATCATTTAGAAGTAGGCTGTAAAGCAACAGCTCTGCCAGAGACATGTAAACAGTATGGATTAGAATGCCCTTCTCCCAGTATAGACACAGTTTGGAGCCATATATGCTATCTTAAATAGAGAGAATAAGATGCCAAGTACCCACAGTAGGATGTTTGCCACTCACTCTTCAGGCACTGTCAGCTATAAGGACAAGAATACTCAATGGGAATATCAAGTTACTTGAAAGGTAACCTATGAGTTAAGTACAGTACTTTCTACTCATTTATCATCATCCCTTTCTGTGGGGGAAAAGTCCATTTTGCTGAAATAGTTCATCAGCCAGGAGAAAAAAAGGTGTCCGTTTCAAAAGTAATGCACTGGACAATGAGAATGTTGTGCATGCCATGATGTATTTATCTCTCAAAAAATATATATACCTGTCAAAATCTTTTAACTTTTCTCAATTTTGCATTCTTGTGTTGATTAAAACATGCAAGTCTGAGCGGTTTGCATTTACAGACATACAGAGAGGTGTCCACCTCTCTTCCCATGCATATTGTTTTGGTGAGCATAAGATGTCCATTATGGCAGAAAATACTGAAATACAGTATTGAAAGCAGCAGGAAGTAAGTAATATGGTTTCTGCCACAGAATTATAGAAAACACTAGGAGGCACACTGCAGCAATGATACATATTTACAGAAGTCATTGCAGCAAGAGTCATGCTAACCAGCTGGAGGCCTAGATGCTTGCAGTGAAATTTTTGTCCTTTAAATGGTTTCTTCTGAAACATAATTGCTTCGTTCTGGATAAAAAAATGGAGTGGCAGGGAAACATGCATCCTTTTTGCAGCTGTGTGAGCCAGAAGAGTTACAGCCAAAATTCTAAGTCAAGAAAAATAATAAAGTCATTGTGCTTTTAACTGAACACCAAACAAATTTTCTTCTAGTTTTTAGACAAGATTCATTTACTACAATAATCTCTTTTACACCTAAATACTGCTGTGGTCACCATCTAAAAATCTTTATGAATGATCCTTCAAGTTTGCAGTATAAGACAATTACCTGGGTGCAAATGAAAGCCTGCCAAAACTCCGATATAAAGCAGGTTGCTATTTTCTTGTAAAACCTGCATCTGCAGCATATGCATATAAATTGGGCATTCAAAAACCAAAATTGCAAATGTAGATATGTATTTTTTTCCCTAATACAAACCTACAGAACATTTCAGGTTAAGTATGCAGTTCCGTCTTTTGCGTGTTAAATCTGTGCACCAATTTTAAATATGTTAACCTACCTATCAATAAGCTATGTAAATTGTGTTCCTAGTCTGTATAAATCAAAGTATGGTTTTGAAATATCTAACAGCTATGATTAAGCTAGTGAATAGCTCCATGCCAAAGTCACAGATAGCAATACTTGTGCCAGTAATCTACTCAAAGGTAGATACAACTGAGTTATGAATGTATTTCTGTATAGAGAACTTTGAAGCTTTTGAAGCTCTGAAGGATAATGCAAAGCCAAGCAGAAGCTGCAGTGCAACTAATGAAATAAGCAACTGGGCTCTCAAGAGAAGAACTGGAGACATACATTGAGATTAAAGCCCAAAGAGAAATGTGAGTGATACACAGAGTTTTCAAGGGAAAAGAGGTGATGAAACAGGAAAGAGACTACCTGATATTCATGAGGAGAGTCAAATCTATGCAACTGGGGACTAATTAGGAAGAGAAATTAATAAGTCTGTCACCAGTGCAGACAGAGAAACTGGAATAGCAAACGAACCACAAGAGTAAGGATATAAGATATGGTTCTGAATTTGATGGAAGGTAGGGGAAATTCTATAATTATCCTTTATCTATAATTATACTTAATTATCCTAATTAATCTTGATTGCCTTCCATGATGAAACGGCTGGCTCTGCAGAGAAAGGGAAAGCAGTCTGTGTCATTTACCTTGACTGCAGCAAGGTGTTGGACACGGTCTACCATGGCATTCTTGTAGATATGCTGAGTGCATACAGACAAGATGGGGAAACTTTGAGGAGAGGGAAAAATTGGCTGGATCACTGCACTCAAAGTACAGCAGTCAACAGTTTGGAGTCTAACACCATATAAATAAAAGTGACTGTCCCAATATCTCAGCACAAGGACTGATACTACTAAACACATTTGGGATAGAATCATTCAGTTATGAACAACTCCAAACAGACGGGAGCAGCTGATACACTGGAGGTGGGGCAGGGGACTTCGACAGATGAACGAACAGCTGACCCATGAAGGTGGAGGAAAGCAAAGGCAAAGGCAGAGTCCTGCATCTGGGATGACATTAACCCCAGGTAACAGCAAAGCTGGAGGTGACTGCTTAGAAATCAACACTGCAATAGGGGCATGGTGGTCAGAAAGCTGATCATGGGGCAGTAGTGCACTCTTAGGGCAGTAAAGAATAACAGCATTCTGGGCAGGAAAAGTGTCCAGAAGGTGTAAGAATGGTTATCTTCTTTGTTTTGCCCATGTGAAGCTCCATCCGAAACAGTGTCCAGCTTCTGATACTCCCAGTAGCCACTGATTATTAGGAAGACTACAGTATATGACATAGAGAGACGAAAGGACAATTATTCATTAAGCCTGAAGAAAAGAAGGCAACAGGGGTGACAGGGTGGGGGTGGCAGATGTGGTGTCAGATTGCTACCTTCAACTACCTAAAAGTGAGCTGCAGAGAAGACAGAACCAGACTTCTCAAGCTGACAACCTAAAGCATGAGAGACAATTGTCGCCAGGTGTAGTGAAGGAAATTTGGCTGGAGCAAGGGAAAACTGTGCTCATGGTGAGAGTAATCAAGCTCTGAAACAGGTCCCCAGAGAGGTTTCAGGGTCTCCATGACTGGAGGTTTTCACAATTGGTTCAAAATGATCCTAATCAGACTGAAAATGAGCTTACTTTGAGTAGGATTAAATAAGCTTCAGACATCCCCTCTGGACAAAATAATTAAATTATAATAAGTTTGGAGGGGATATTAAGAGCAGTGATCTCTGAACTGATTTCAGAGGAATCATTACTTTCTTGAAAAGGACAGGAATAAGCAAAAAGAGTAAAGACAATTAAGGGTTTCATCAGAAATAAAATCTTGGGACTTGATCATGATGATTATGATGATGATGATGACAACTTGCCTGTTGATTTCCTCTCACCTGAGGGAAAGGAGAACCTTCCTAGTGATTTGTGTATTTGTGGTTAGTTATGAACTAGGATAGTCACCCTGAAACCTAGATAATTAGTGGCTTTAAAAATTATACCCAAATAGCACAAATCTTTATTAAAATTAGTTAGCTCAATAAATGATTTTTAGCACTTTGTTCAGACAAGCATCCAAGTCAAGCTAGAGTTCACAAGAATTTTTCAGATAGATATTTGAAGACCCGAATCTGAAGAGAAACCCAGAGAGTACTGATGGCACAATAAGTAATACATATCTTCAAAATAAGGACTCTCTTTGGTATGTGTAGTACTGTTGGAGAAAGATTTTATGTAATAAATCCTTGTGTGTGCAAGTTCGTCTAACCATCTTGACAATTTGTTTGATCAAAGAAAGAAAGAAACCATTTAGATATGATCTAACCTACAGATATTCTTTTATATGTGTTCTCTCTTCTCTAAACATAGTGAGTTATTAATATGTGGATTTCATACATACTTATTTTATTCTATCTTAACATTTCTGGGCTATAGGAGTAAACAGAGGGAACTGGCAAGCCAGACATTTCTCACATCAGGTGATTATTAAAACCAGATTACTGCCTGTTCCATCAAGGTAATGCTAAAGATACTTAAGTGGTAGGGAAGGTCTTATCCACAAGACCAGCTTAGGAAGCAGCAAAACATTGAACATCCTTGCCAGATGGCACATTAGACCCTGAGGGGTCTGAGCCCTAAAAGGCCTATGAGGGACTTTGCAACAGAAAAGGTGTCTCTACACCTTCTCATCAGACTGACTTCTACTAAATCCTTGGAGTACTGAGATTCTTAAGCCACTGTAGACATGTGTCAGGAGAAAACGTGGAAAATAAGAATATCATTGAGACATAATTCACACCTGTTTCAGTATGCAGAGAAAAGAAAAGCCAGGTAAACAAGACCGCAATAATGGATAAGAAGGCATGGAAGACAGGAGGATTAAAAAAAAAAAATCCTCCTGCAAAATGAAACAAACACATACGAAACAAAGAGAGCAAATAAATAAATGAGAGTGTAAGTCAATACAGCTAATGAAAGTTACTGCATTTACTTTGGAAAATAAATAGGGTGAGATCTGAAAGAAACAATTTAAATGTTTCTAGATTAATGCAAAAAGCCTGCACAACAAAGGGGAGAATAGTACACAATATTAACCTGTTGTAACAGCTATAAAGAAAAATGGAGAAATAGCACTCCTGATGTGAAGTAGGTAGAGGCTTTTTTCAGAAAACCATAAATAAATGTTAAGGTAGTGTAGTTGCACTGTATATTAGCCGTGTGACAGAGAGCAAAGAAAAAAAATATATAACAATAGCACAGATAAAGTGGAACTAGTTTATCAAAAAATTATTTTTAGGAAAGACTGGTATCATGCCAGCTTTTTCTAAAACCCCTGAATCAGATTTGCATTCAGATACAGACTTCATTTTATTACTATATAAAATAAAAGATATCTGAAATTACATCAAGGAAACAAAAACAAAAGGCCCAGATGTTTGTGCATACTATATGTGAAAAGTTTCTTTAGCAATAAGCTTTGAAGGCAAAAATGTTGGGTCATCTTCAGATCAGCAGTGGAGAGCTAATCATACAAAGTTATTGAAAGAAATTATTATATCTGTCTTAAATGATGTCAAAAATATAGACAAAAATTGCATTTTTAATGAAGTTTCCAACTTCAAAAACTTGAAAAGGAAGAATTTCTAGGAATTAATATACTGTCTGGTTGTCTGGAAGGCAAAAGGGAGTTTCCTCTATGTCTGTATCCTCTGAAACCTGTAGTATAGAACTATCTTTAACTTGTACACCAAGTGCTGTGAAACTCTCATGTGGAAAGTTCCTGCTCTGATGGAGTAAATTGGTGTCTCAGAAAGGTCATTAGAAGTCAATGGAGAGCTGAAAAAACAAAGGGAAAAACTGACGGTTCACCAAAGAGTGATGTAAAGACCTTGATATCCTTCAGAGCTCTCAGAACCTTCATTTCTGTAACTGCTAAGAAAATCAATCAAGGAAGGTGAAATGGTCATTGGTCTCTGTTCTGCCTCAATATCCTCAGTCCTGAGAAGGCTGCCTTGTATCTAGAAGAAGCTTCCGCTGAAGAAAGATTAGAGCATTTGGTCCTGCTAAATGAAGTCTGATGGGAGTGAGACCACTGGAAACATCTCCCCAGGTGGAGACTGTGGAGGTGCAGGGCAGGAGAGGGTTGTGTTTTGTCTCCTACCCAGGTGCAAGCCATCTCTATGAGTGTGTCACATGGTGAATAGCTTCTCAACCTACCAAGAAGGCAAAAATATGTATTTGATCTGCACATAGAAAAGGTGCAGTTAGGTCTGATACCATCTATGTTTCCATACCTATGGTGTTTGCCTTGCAGACAAGATAATGCCTGGAGTATCAAAAGACATCACGCAACATCAAAAAACCTTTCCCCTTGTTTGGGCATCTAAATTTTGGTGTATAATTAATTTTGTTACTCCTTTACCTAAATAAATTAGGGCTGCTTAAATGATACTAAATTGAATGCTTTATGTAGGGAAAGTGCTAAAGCTGCTTCTGATCAAAACAGTGCTTTTCCCTAGTAATTTAGAATTAATAGCTCAATATATTCAGCAGGATTAAAAATGCTTGAACTTTCCAAATGCATTTTCACTTCTGCCAATTCAGCTGTGTTACAGCAGAAGATTAAGTACTAGGAGCTCAGGAATCTGACTGCGTCAATTTTGTATATTCATCTGCATTGGTACTTATTTGTTTGTTTGCTATAAATTCTGTACCTCAGGTTATGGCTTAGAAAACCTGCATTCCCATCATGGAAAAATAGCAAGAGACTAAAGTGGTAAAACTGTCCCTTTTTTATCACTTCATCAATTTGGTTTATACTTTAAGAACCTGCAGCCAATACTTTTACAACTGGCATCAGTAGGAACTTCTCCTTCCCATGTTTCTTCTCTCACTTCACAGCAGGTTCTTTTTTTCTTATTCCCTCCCCTTATGGTGATCACTTTATGTGCAAGTGGACAAAAATGATAAGTCGTGCTAAGCAAGTACACTGCCCTCAGCATCATAGTCCTTACTCAATGCTTGTCAGACTCAAGTGTCCTTCCGTGTTCAGGCTCTCTGTCTTTTGGTCCAATTTGAAATGGGTCACTTTCTCTGGTGGACCTTAAGAACACAAACCAAAAGGCTAAGACGCCTAAACTTTTGATTTATGGCATCTACAACTGTTCTGCAAGAGTTTGTAAGGAAGTGACCTACAACAATCTGAAAGCAGTCTGCGAAAGAGAGCTGTAAGGGCAAGTGCATTTTCAAATAGAGAGGTAAGAATTGCCTTTAGTGACAATTGTCTTGTTTCACAATTGTCTTGTATGCTGACATACAACTTCCAAGTGCTTCTCTTACCAGTTACATACTCACAATAAGCAGTTTTGCATACTGTAAAATAACAAGCAAGAATTATTGGGGTTTTAACACCTACTTTAAAACCATACTCTTTGTGACAAAAACAACCCTGACAGTTCTTTGGGCCATCAAAATCAACAACCGGGTTACATAACTTTATTCTCTGTGATATGCAAATTTCTTGGTTTGGGGAACAAGGATCACAAAAGAAGCTGTGCTGGTATTAGCCTGGTCTGAATAGAAGACTCGATAATAGCATAGAGATCAGCTCTGCTTTCTGTATTCAAGTTTGAGGATCAGAGAAAATGGATGCAAGTCATTAATCACATCATTGTAGAGTTCTCTCATTGTTTCACGAGGAAATATCAACCTGCATGGCCGGCAGACTTGCCCTCTCTCTCAGTTAGAAAATGATAAAAGTGTTTCTTAAAATAATCTTAATCTAATACTGTTACTTTCATGCACAATATAAAATTGCCAGGTCTCTACTATACTTCAAAGGGTTGATTAGCAATAAATGCACTCTTTCTTTTGCTCTCATTTTGCAGAGACACTTGAAAATGGTAAATCTACTGAGTGCTAGTAGTACTTGGCTGCTGCTTTTTTTTTTCCTTTGTGAGCTGTTAGAATGTTTAATCATCTAGTTAAAGGCAGTAATCATTTGCCTAAACCAGAAAATAATTCAAGTAATGAGTTATGCAGAACAGACACAAACGCACATGAAAAAAACTTCATTCCCATAAGTCTCATTTTCTGAATTGGCAAAAAATAATGAATCTTTATGTCTGCAGTGATAAAGCAGGACTCCTCACTCTCAGTATCTCCATCTTCAGTTAGATTGCTTGCAGATCCACTGAAATTAGATGTCAGTGTAAATTATGGTGTAGGACGAGTTACTAGCCAAGGCTATGAAGGGTAGACACATAAAAACAAGGTGCTATTGAAGGTAATTGCTTCTGATCTTAAAGTTCTTAAGTGACAAAATTGGTGCTGATGTGGCATTTGCATCAGAGGCTCCCTTTTAATTGACACTGACTGAATTGTAGGCTAGCTTTTTTTTCCTAGGGGTTTTATTGTTTCTGCTTAATTCTTAAAATCCACCATGTAATATAGTAGCAGATTGTGGAACACAATTCAGCTTAGCAGGAAAAGAATATTTGCTTGTTTCAACGACTCGGAGGAAAAGCGGATATGTGTGTGCACACATCCTCATCACATGTAACATCTGTATGTATGTGTGTGTGTGTGTGTGTGTATGTGCTTTATATAGAAAGTAAAAAAGAATCATTTTAAATTCATAAAAAACCAGTACTGTATAAAAGGTTAAATCTGAGAAAATGGTGGCTAGACTTACTGTTGCAGTATCTACCTCTCAGACAAGCCATTGTCTACTGTAGTGCTTGGCTGGATTTGGTTTCACAGGCCCCTCATGTCATCTGTAAATAACAATTCTAACAATACATCAAAGCCATCACATCAAAGAAGGCAACACCTCATCTAGCCAGGAGGAAAATATAGGAAAAGAACAAAAGTTAAGATATAAATTTAATGCTTTCAGCACATTAAGTCAGAAAAATGGAGACACCAGGCATTTCAGTTTTCCAGCTAAAGCTTTTTTCAGAAGAGTTCTTTTAATGGAGGGATGCTTTGCCACAGAATTTCTGCTGATTACTCAACACATCCATTCAAAGGAGGTAACACCAAGGAGGGTTTCATCACAGTTTATTTTACCCATCTAAAGGACATCTGGACTATGCTGCCAAAGAGCTATTGGAATTCAGTGGAAGGAGAAAGCACTTCACAATGGTCACTGATTTCTAGAGGTGACAGCTATCTCAGATTGAAAGCAAAAGTTTTCGGTAATAATAGCTACTGGAAATAAGAAGGCCATTCTGACATGTTTCCTCCAATGGAGAATGAATTGCGCAATCCTATCCCTGTTCGTTACCCAAAGGAAAAACTACTTACAAATATTGTTTTATTGTAACAATGTTATTATTAGCTATTTATACTAATGTATTGTAAAATTTTATACTAACTATACCAACAAAGCAAGACAACAAAGTAATGGAGTTCTCTTTCAGTGAGACCATTCCTCAGAGACAAAGTTGAATAATTTTATACTACCTACCCAGAATTTAGATTGAGAGGATCTTAATGAGTCTCCTCTCCATGTCCATCTGGAGAAGTACACTTCCAGCCTAGTTAGGGTATTAACTGTCTAAATTCTACCAATGTTCCCCTGAAAGTGGTTCAGCCCTGAATGGCTGGCCATTAAAAACTGGACCCATGAACCTTACTCACTACTACCAACACAGCCAAGTCCCCTTGGGAGCCACACTGTCTCCTCAGCTCTGCAGTCAATTCAGCATCTTCAGTCTTCTCACATTCAACCCAGCTCCCAGGAATATTCTGTTCTCCTTGGAGTAAACGCAGCCACAGCCCCTGGCCTGGTGTTCCCACCCCACAGCCAACAGATACTCAGCACAGTTCAGCATTAGGCACCTGAAATAACTCTGACAGTATGTGTTAGGCACTCCAGTATTTCTACAATCACTGTACTGTTTCATGTGGCATGAAGACTCTTGGCAGCATCATTCACAGGGCAACTGATGACAAAATGGGTGTGCCAGTGTGGAACAGGCAGTGCTGTTTGGGCAAAAGATACAACTACAGCAAAATTTAGGTAGCTTTCAGAACCCTCATGAACTTGAACAACTTGCAAAGCATCACAAACTGCTCTAGTGAGCACAGTTCCTCCTGGTCCAGCCAGGACTTTATAGTCTTATACTGATCTGTATATACATCTATACATGTCACCTATTTTTGGCATATTAATTTGTTTTCTTTACCACATCTTTTTCCCTACAACTTCTTTTTCCCTTCAAAGAAGCAAATAATAATACTTCTGAAACATCACATTTAGTAGCTTAAACTGAGGAACTGCCAACAGTTACAGTTTCTCTTCAGGCTCTGCTGAGACAAAAAAAAAAAAAAATCGGCTATCTTTCTTTATTTCTACTTTCACATTTTCTGTGGTCATACTTCTCATTGATATGCTCACATAACAACTGACTTGCAGAAAATTTACAGGATGCTAGCACCCATGTGTATTATAGAAAATCCATATAAACTCTGTTCTGGGAAGGGATGTTATGATCACGTAATTCAAGAATAGGAAGAGAAAATTGAGATCCCTGCATTTCAGCCAAGGAAGCTACTTCAAGCCCCTTTTACTCAAATTGTGATGTTCACAATCTAAAAACTTTTAAAGAAGAAAAAAAGAATAAGATAGTTCACCCACAAACTGCACATGCATGAATTGTATTCTCATATCTGCAACAGATGTATGGCAAAGATATTAACAACAAAACTGATCCCATTTTCCTTTAGACTTTCTTAAGATTAGAGTAGTAGTGCATTTCCTTTAACGTACTTGGGTACAGGCATCAGGTGTAGTTGGCACTAACCTCACCTATTGTTATGTCTTCCTTAGAGATCATACATGATTTTCATCTTTCAGCTTTCCTTCCCTCACTTCCCCACGGCAGTTTATTCAAGAGGTGTAGCAACCACATTTGCATTTTAAAAACTGGAAACTAAGTGATATAGAAGGCACAATGAAAAACTATTTCTATAGATTATACAAAGCCCTTGACAATAGCTAATCAGCTAGTGTTCTGACACTGGTACTTAGCTCATCCTGTGTATTGGCTTTCTTGATATCTTCTCTTCCACCCATCCCCTGCAACTGTTTGTTCTCTTTTACTGTTGTGCCTTGTCATATATCAAGATCGTAAGCCCTTTACAACAGAGATGGTTTTATTATGCACAGGGACAGTGCCTATAATAATAGGGTCTTGAACCCTATTTGGAATCCTTACATGTTACTGCAATAAAGAACAATTATTATTATAATAAAATGAATTGAGTTGAGAATGGTCGGCATGGTATAAATGCATGGAAGCAGTTAGAAAGAAAGACCCTTTTCGACTGTCAGAAGCAGTAGGTTTGTTCAGCCATTTTTTAAAACTTTGCTTTTTTCCTTTCATAATGTATAGATATAAACTGCTTCTTGTTTATATTCTGAAAACAAAGCTGGTGCTAGCTAAAGGCAGAAGGACCACAGTTGGATGTGGACAGCAGATAAGCCAAGAGAGTATGCAGTTTCCCTCATTCATTTTTTTTAATGTCTTCTGAGTTGTTCTATTATGTCTCTGAATGACAAAGAAAAATGCACCGTAGTCTTACATTTTCTCTCTTTCCATTTCACATTTAAATAATGTATTTCTTTAAGTGCTTTAGCTGTAATAGAAGCATATCCTGATAAAACTATTACGAAAGAAAATACAAAAAAACTACAAAGTAACCTTCAAAGCCAGCATAAAAACCACAACAAAGGAATTAGAATTTAAAACATCAAAGTATCCAAAGTACTTTAATCGCTGAAATGGAGGGTATAGGGAAAGGAGGAGTTGCATTTCATGTGTTGTTATATTTCTGTGACTTAAAATCCATGTATCTCAGCAATAACATAGGAATAAAGCAACTGTATTTTCAAATACTCAAACAAATGTAAATAGGACATGTCATTTTTATTTCTTTCTGTCTTTTCACCACTCTTTCTATTAGCATGACATTCAGTGTTCATCTACAGTCAGAAGAGCCTGTGTATGCTTCCATTCTTTCTCAGCTATTGTGATTTGCTTCCATTTTCTTGTTTAAAGTGGAGCATGCAATTTGCTGCTGAAGGTGATTCAAGTGCAATGTGGAAGACTGAACATTCAGTGACCTTAGCTCAGTGCCCCCTCACTGCAACGAATAAAGCAGTTCCTTCTAATTGTCACAAGACAGCCATCACATTAGAACCTTAATCTTGCTCAAAAAATCTCCCTGGACAAAAGCATATAATTTGTACACTCCAATGTATCTGGCTGTCAAACATGGATTTATTAGCTTCACCTAGGACCACTTTCCTATTCTGCTGTTTCTGTATCTTGCTTTAATGATTAGAATTATTTTCATCATCTGCTTCTATTTTCAGCTTCAAACTCCTGTCTGACATTTATCTAAAAAGCAGGATTCTGGCAAGAAAATGTGGCTGGAGCCAGAACTCAGTTTCCTTTGGGAACTCCACCTCCAAAACAAATTTTTTTTCTTCTGCCTACAGCACCTCAATTATATTAAACACTCTAAAGCACTGCTATAATGACTATAAAAGTGTTTTCCTGGTGGAAGAGGGATAAATAAATACACATAGAAAACAGCCTCCATGTTTCCCTGGCAGTGGGAAGCATTAAAAATCTCAGCCTCTAGCAAAATTTAATTCTTTCTGGAAAGCAAGTTTCACGACAATATGTAATTCTCACCAGTGAGAAGTTCCTCTACTCTATATTTTGGACTTTTCTAGTTTTAGTATTCACAAACCACAGGCCTGGTTTGAAATCTCTCTGTCTCTCCATTTGGACTTATTTTATCTCTCTTTGATTGACCACACTTTGGAATTCATCTTCAGAATCACAGCACTTAGAAACTTGTAAAGTGACAGCTACAGTCCTTGTTTCCAGAATGCAATACTACAAGCAAAGCATAAAATGTCAAGTGCCAAGCAATAAAAAACACACTTAAACACAAAAATAGTCTAAAGGAAATTCAGGGGAACGTCTATCCTGTCCTCTGTTAATTCAGTATCAACCTCAGTGATGTCCTGTCTCATGCATTTTTGACTCATCATTTCTTAAAGATTTCCAGTTCTGCACATCCATGTAAGGCCCAGAAAATCTATTGCAGTGTCTCACCACTTCTACCATTTAAAAGGTTTTTCTAAAATCCAGACTGATTTTTCTGTAATACATGCTCATTTCTCTTCTCTCATCCACCAAGATTATTCTTCCTCACTTTGTAACAGCCTTGAACTTACTTCACCGTGGCAGTCACTTTTTAGTTTTTTTTATGGACTACCCATGAATCGTTGCATGCAAGATTAAGCCTCATATATTGAGGCTACTTTTGTGATGTCAAACTGTAGCATTTTCTGATGGTTACCTTGCCTTCCAGTGACCTACTAAATCCCAGATTTCCATGGTAATGCTTCTTTGCTTGGAAGGCTTTGTACTAACGTTTAGACCAGCAGCAGCATAAACCCCATTCTCAACCCTCTTGCTTAATAAATCATTGTTGGGGGTGGAGAGTGGATTTCTACAGAAGGAATCTAATGAAACAAATCTACCAGTAACATCCCATTTATAGCCTAAAGGGCACTGATGGCTTTCAAGGACTGTTAAATTTAGAGGAAAATATGTCATCAAAAATGTGCTCCCTGATCAACGAAGAATGAATTTTTAAAAAAAGCACTGAACCACGTTGGTGACAACAGAAAAATGGCTCCCTGAACCTGAGAGAGCTCTGTGCCTCCTCACTGCCTCCCCAAATAAATGAGAGGAATTACATAAAGTATGCCAGTACCCAATACCCAGTAAGAGTATGGGAGAGCAGAAGAGTATGATCACATATTTTTAGGAAAAATTTCTTCACTAAAAGGATTGTCAAGGATTGGAAGAGGCTATCCAGGGAAGTGGTTGAGCCATCATGCCCAGAGGTATTTAAAAGATGTGTAGATCTTAGGGACATGATTTAGTGGTGGACTTAGCACTGCTGGGCTAGCGGTTGGACTCAGTGATCTTTGAGGTCTTTTCCAATCCAAGACCAGGACAGAGGAGCTAGAAAAGTTAGTTTTCCTCCCCAAAAGAACACTGATTTTCAAGGAGCAGATCACAGACACTTGGAACTTGCTTTTAGTGGAATACAGAATATGTTATCTGGGGAAAGGGTCAGAGATCATAAGAACCTTTCTGTTCTCTGCAATGCTTAGCTGGGGTGAGAATTTACTATTCAGGTTCAAGATGAGGTTCAGTGACAAGATCTTGATATGACAGATCAGGACACAGAAGCAGATTGTTGCCATGACAAGAGCCTACTTATTTTAAAATGCAGTAAAGCTCTTTGCCAGCCCAAATCTCCCTCTGCCCAAGCTCTACATATAACATGCTTACAACTACATTTGTGCTTAGCTGGAAGGTTGACAGGTTTGGTTTTTTTTCCCAGAGCCATTCAACACTCTTCAGTAAAATAAGTATAGATGAATTTTACTCCAAGACTATGGATAAAGAAAGTAACCTCCTTACTTTCATGGTGTGTGGAGGAAGAAGGGCAGCAATTAGGGTTTGCAATGGAGATAGCAGTAGCACTGTGGGAGAAAGAGACAACTGAAGAAATGGTTGAACAGCAGCCCTAGGACCAATGGATGGGAACCAGAAAGGACCAGAGGTGACAGGTTTTGGGTACCATGGTTGTAG
>JAOXXN010000446.1:73499175-73509489 GCA_026770055.1 Myrmophylax atrothorax | reverse complement strand
GGAGGGAAGGGAGGGAAGATTCTGGATCACAATAGAAATCCAACCTAGGAACATTACTATATTCCAGTGGTACTGAAAAGTACTTTTAGGGAATGGATGCCTTAAAGAAGCAATGAAATACAACAGAGTTTATATCTGGACACTGTTATACTGGAGTGGTTGCTGACCATAATTCAGTTTGACAGCATTTCAGAGACATGTATGAAATTTCGCTTTGTAGTTCAGTGTGTCCATCCTAATCAGAGCTAAATCCCTAGTCAGTGACATCTGTATACAGAAGCAGTAAATTCATGTTACACAGCTGTTGCCCCTCCTCATTAGTTATACTAGAGCTGATGCTGGGAACTAGAGCTGCTAATTTTACCTTCCACGTACAATCTATAATCAATTGGGGGCTGAGGGAGAGAGAAGGGGAAGCAAAGAAATTAATTATCTTCACTACATGAGGCTTTCAGCCCTTCAGCTGGAGCAGAGCTGTGCAAACATTTGATTTTATTTTTGGGACTACAGAGGACCACAAATAACTGGCTGCCTCCAGTGGAGATCTCCTGCTTAAGGTAAAATTATTTATTCTGTCAGTGGCAGTTTTGCTTTTGGGAAATCCTTCCCCATCTCCTGCTGCTCTTTCCCTCCATTTCTTCACTTTCTCTCCCTCTTCTTCATCCCAGCAGAGGGCCTGACCCTTCAAAGTGTTTGGAAGACTGAATTGGTTCTTAATCTGACTGTGCTGTGTTAGTACAAAAGGAATAAACCATCAATCATGAAAATGAAAGATAAACTGGTCAACTTTTACCAGTCCTACTGGGAACACACATTGATGCTTAGCACAGATATCAGCTCTCCACCTCCTTTCTCCCACTGTCTTTCTCTCCTTCACAGTGCAAAGGATTTTGTTCAGGTGAAAAAAGTAGTGTCTAATTGTCTGTGCTTGTAATCTCATCACACTTACACATTCTCACAAAGAATGTAGAAAAGCCCACTGTTCACATATTTTGTGAACTGGTTTGCCCAAGAAAAAGCCTATCTCTTGACTGATATTAGAGAGGACTTCATAAGGGAGTTCTCCAAGCTAGACATCTTGAACAGGGTTCAGCTGCACAAACATAGCTGTCAAGAATCATTATAGGCATTGTAGGGAATCCTGCTTATCCTCCAGCCAGGGTAATGTGGTTCACCCTTAACAGCATGTTGTAGATATGGGGAGGTATTAGAGACCCTGTAGTGTCTGAAATTTATGTGTATATGTCAGGGGAACCTATTCATTATGTAAGTGTAGGTGCAAGCATGTATAAATATTCTTAATTTCAGTGCCAAATCTTGAGTCATCTTGGGCTTTATCTAAAGAGAGAAACCTTTTAGTCTTGGTTCTCTTGTAGAAATGTGACTGAATTTTCTGTGTCTATGCTCTGGCTCCCATAATCAGGCTTGCCTTCTGTGAAAAAGAGCTAATATGTGTTACTGGTCTTGTCCTTATGTGGCTTTGGGAGGTAAACCCAGAGCAGATGGAATTGTCACATCAGCTAGAAGTCTGATACATATTCCGTTCTGCATTTGGTACAACCAGCACAGCTTATGTTCATTCAGTTACCACAGTGGAAAACTTCACATGAGAGTCAGATCTTCATCACTTTGCAGTGATTAAATTTGAAATCACTCAGTATTTTGTGGATGCCTAAAAGCACTGTCATTGTTATCTTCCTCACTTCACAAAGGGAAAAAAATTCCCACTACAGAGTTATACTCTATAAATTAAAAGGACATTCATTATAGAAGTAAATGAAATACTGATATTTTAATTAACTTTAGAATTATATACTAGAAAAACATGGCTTCTAAACTTTTTACGTTAAATATGGGACAATTTTTTGCTCTGCTTTCATTGCATTTTTTTTAAATCCCACTATACGAATGTTATTTATGCCTGTCAACAGGACATGATTTCACAGAGACACTATATTTCATGTCTTAATTATAAAACATACACATATAAAATAACATTTTTTTACATTTATTATGGTTCTGAACCATAACATGCCAAAGCCCTTTCATTCCTGTGTGAGTAGAAAATTAAACCAAGTTTCCTCTTGTTTTGAAAGGACAATATGAAAATTCTGTCTCTATTGAAATTAGTTGCATTTTGTCAAGGGCTTCAAAAGGTTAGGGTTTGGTTCTAGAACGGTATGATCTATTCCATGAAAAAAAAAATCAGTACATGTCAGTTATCAATAAGCTACATGAGCAATGACTGACTAAAGACTTGAAGACTGGATACAATGTGCAAGGCACCTTTACCTGCCCCTCATTTTGGTTAGTTAGCCAACAGCCAACTTGTCCAGCTTGGTGAGCACTACTCAGAGCACTGGTGTTGCTTGGTAAGCTGCAAGGGAAACATATTGAAGTACAGGCAAAGGGTACTGGCCCAGCTCAGATCCATCAAATTTCACTAATGCAGGTACAGCACCAGTAAAACACAATTTATTATGATTTGTGTTCAGAATCACTCTTATATTCTTTAGCACTTGGTCCAAGGTCACAAGCCCTGGGTCAGCTCTGTGACAAAGTGAGATTCATGACTACTCAGGAAAGTAATATTACTCTGGATCAGTATAGTACATCCAACCCAGGTAGATACTCCTTGTGGTCCTCCATCTCCCAGGCTACAGCAATCAGTACAGCCCTGATTCTGCTGGACCATGCCGCCTCCTGTTCAGAGCTTGGGCAGTCTCTGCTAAGTTCTACACTACACAGATTATTTACTTAAGCTGTGTATAGAATGAAATTGTCTTGAGTTTGCTGTTCTTTCTAAAGAACTCCCACAGAATATGAATCATAATTCAAAGGCGTTTTCTGCATTACCTTCCCAGTGATTACAGGACCATGTGGCAAGAGCAATTGACTGGCTCCAGTCCATAGGGCTTATGAGATCTGATTCTGTGCCTTGCTGTAGTGCTTAACAGTACTTAACCTAGACTCAGTCTGGAAACATGCCACTTCATTTGCATTAATCAACTTTGGCAGCCCAAACCTGTATCAACATTTTCTCCCTTCCTTCTCTTTATATTGTGTGTCTTCACCTTTAGGTTTCCCACTTTTACTTTCCTATCTCACTTCCACCACCCCCACACCACCCGCCTTACCTCCCAATTTTTCAATAACATTATCCCTAATCAGCCTTGGAAGCAAAAGGACAGTCAGGCACTCTTGTTCTCTCCATGTTGTAGACACCTGAGTAGTTGTCACAGTGTCACAGAAAATAAGCCCCGAGGTCAGGCATTTGGCTCTGTGCTTCCCAGAAACAGAGTGGAAGGGCCATTTGCATTATTTTCAGTGTTATCCATCTCTTTCCACTCTCCTTCCTTTTCTGCACTTTCCCTCTAATCCTGGAAGAAAGCAGACAATGTAAGCACCCCAGTGTACTGGTCTGGCCCATGAAGAAGTGACAGATGAAAACCATAGCCGTGGAAAAGTAATTAAGACCATTTTGGATGGTGCAAGTGTCAGCTCCACTACAGAGCAACTGGCTGGTAGACCCTCTTCTTGCTTTTCTTCTTCCCTTCTTAGTATCCTAGTGCTGTTCCAAATATTTCAGGTGGCAATCAGTTTGCACAGCCTTAAATACAGCAAATCTTATTCTATCCTTGCTCTGAAGAGTTGTGCACTACCATAAATCCAAGTACAGTTACATTTTCATTTGAAGAACTCTAAAGAATTTTTCTAAATACATGGTATAAGGTTATAATATCACACCATTAATTTTTAAAGGACGGGACATAATGTGGCTTTAACTGGTTAGTTCAAGGTTCAGAATTCTTGGCAATAATGCAGTAGATCTTAAAGATAACATTTCAAGACCTATGCATTTCATTATGTTGTATGATGTACCAGCTGTGTACCTGTAATTGAGATGGTTTGGGGGTTGGACATGGAAACAAACAGTTCAAAAGAACTGCAGTTACACAGCGCAGAATCTTGTATAGTGATGTTTCTGTTCAGAAACTCATCTCAGTATCAAATAGTTTCAATTTTCTGTCTCAGCACAAGGATTTCTGACTTCCAAACCTTAATGGAACCCAGAAACCCCTGATATTAGCACCAATTTTCTAAAAGTATCTCCTGTAATTATATCACAACACAGAACCTGCTCAGAAGCGCAAAACAGGTCAGAAGTTCCAAATTACTGTGCAACACTTTCCACCTGTAGGCCAGCAGGTCACATAACAGAAGGTCATGGCAATTTAAACTTGTGTTGTTACCGCTTGATGAGATGCTGGCACTTTGTTCAGCTACATGCTGGTGAGCATCAGTGATGTCCTCTTTACTTAGTGGTGCTTTAAATCCAGTGTGTATTTACTATTCAAATGTGTAAGCAGTGATGCAAAACACAAAATTGTAGCAGTTCAGAGTTTCTGCCACAAATTCACGTTGGCTAATTTCTTCATAAAAAAATAGTCGGCAACCAGATTCCCCAAACAGTGTTTTATATAAAATGAACACATAATCCTTACTGTGATGAAAGATTATTTTTCCAGTGGATTTTTTTTTTTAAATTCTCTGGAGATATTTCATGTGCCACTCTCGAGGATAAAACAACATGAACTCCATTTTTCTTAGCTTGCTTTACCCCACCACATCAATAAAATATCCTTTATGTAAACAGAGTCAGTACTGTTTTATGTTTCAGAAACCAATGCAATTTTGGAACTAATTATGACATTTGCTCTTTCAGGCTTGTTTCTTTTCTCTTAAAGCTGAAGTTACAAATCGCTTGGCCATTAGCCAAAAAAATTAGCAACATTACGATTCTGTAGGTGTTTCACAAGCCTTTAAGTACATTTTTGAGGTTTGTTGTTAAGCTAATCTCTGAGTAAGATGCTGTGGAATATTAATGGGAGCATTTTGGAATTGTAAATAAACATGTTTGGAGCAATCTAGATGAAGAGTAGAATGATAAAAATGGTTATAAAAATCTAATTAACATTTTAACTGCATAAAGCTTGCTGATACAAAAGAATAGTCTCAGACAATAGATAAAGTTAAATATTCCCATGTGGGTTTCCAGCAGATGAAACACCACTATCAATATTTAATGGAACGTCTCAGAATTTACCATCATTTGAAAGAATTCAAATAGAGGTTACCATAGAAATCACCTTGGCAGATTACTGCACAAAATGCAACACAAACTACCCCTGAAGCATCCTCAAAGGAGTTAGCAAAATCTTTGTCTGCTACCCTTTCATGTAGTCTCTTGAACGGAAGGAGAAAAGGCCTGTGTGTGTGACTGTGTGTAAATACATATTATGAAAAGTTATTAACTAATAATGTTAATAAGAGAAATAAGAAACCAAATCTATTTCAAACCCTTTCATACTGCAGATGAACTCAGTTCTGCAGCAGAATAAATAATAACTGTGAATGGGTCAGTAAAATGTCACCATATAGTTAAAAAACAATTCTGTAAGCCACATACTACAATTTTCACATCAATTTTTATATCAAACTTTTCCAAAATTTTTTATTCAAGAAGCCCCATTATCAATGTTCAGTGCATTTTTATACTGCCTAAATACATATAGGCCCATAGAATATAAGTTTGGATAGTTGAAAGGATAAATTTTGTTGGTTTCATGTTTTTCCTCTACAAGAATATGTATGTTCTTAAATGTCTATCTCCATACAAAGATATCTATAATCAATGAAATCTGCCAGTTCAAAAAGCAGCTATATGCCTAACTAGCCTGTCAATTTTACAATGTCTATAATCTAGATGATGGAATCCTCCCCAAACTAACACTTTTTTTTTTTTTGAGACCTTCTCCTTGTACCTCCTGCCAGGAATCCTGAACTGAAACTACTGAGCATCTTTAGAATGCTACATTTCTTCTCAGTTTATAAGAAAAAGCAACATGTCAAAAGCAGCTCAGTGCTCCTGAACTACTAAAGATTAAAAGCTGATCAAAACTTCTTGGTAAGAAAAAACACATACATATAATTTATTGTTTTTCAAAACTGAGTGAGAGAGCTTGAAGCTAATTTCTGATGATAAAAAACTGCCCTTTATGTAGTTTAGAAAGCATTAGCATCAAATGTCACTGGAATCTTACCTGCTATCACACCTCAGAACCTCATCATCTTGTACTTGTTATTCAGGTTTGAAGTAGGCAGTGTATACTACGTATCTTAGTAAAGATAGATACATTTATTTTAGCCATGTCCAATATTCTTATACTAAAATATGTCTGAATTCTGATGTTTTCTGCTTGCCTTTTGGAGGTTACATGTGCATTCAGGGGTTTTTTTTTAAATTAGTCAAGATATAACAGTAAACCAAATGCAACATTACATACTTTCTCCTCTATAAAAATATCTGTAGCAATATATTGTTCATCTTTTTGTGATATCTCAGCCAAAGGAGAAAATTGTGCAAAATTTCATATTGATGCCTTGAAAGTTGTGCTCACCACCAGGCTACACGCTTGGCTAAAACAAAGACCATCCACCTACTGCAATTGGATCATTATGCAGCAAGGTCTGGAACTTCATGAGGCTGAGAAGAATGGCAAGAAAGACCCTGCTTCGAGGAGGCAGAAGTCATTGAGAAAAGTCCCACTGTTTGAGTCTCCTGTGTTTTAAAAAGTGCTTTAAGGAACAGATTATAGACCCTTCCATTTCTACCATGACAAGCATGATGCAAGTATCTAGGCAGCTGATTTTTCCATAAGACTTTTCTGAAAATGTCCATGGTGTGTTTCTTCAAGACAGTGGATCTTAATAAAGCCTAGTTAGGCTTTCGTCTGAATATACTTCAGTGCTTTCTCCCTGTATTTTGCTTCAGTGCATGTCATACACTGCCACAGGAGCTAAACACTTGCTCCTTAATTTCCTTCTGAAGGGCCATCAATGCTGGAACTCTACTACAGTATATGGCAAGAACACAAATCCTGGACTGTCACACATGTAAGTTGTTCATGACTCTGTAGTATTTTGAGGGCAAAAAGAATGTCTTATCGGACTCAACTGACATAAACTGCCTTCCCCTAACATTTTGCTATATAAACCCTTACAAAACCCTTGTGGCTGGTTAAGAAGCATCCTTAGACTACTACTTCAGACCACTGAGCTACTGGGTGATCCTGCTGACATAGTGCTATCTGAAAATACTGATGTTCTTCCAGTCTCAGAAATAAGAGTCTTTTATAAAGTACCAGACCAACACTACAATTTTGTGTTGCTCAGTTAAATGTAATTACATAAATCTTTATGTAGTCGTGACACAAAAATCCTTTCACATGCTGCTCCTCTAGTCACACTTGGTACTCAGTCTGGGTCAAAGAGCAGAAGTGACATGTAGAGTAAAACACTTTCTTACAGTGTCATTGTCCTAAGAACTTGAAAACTCATGGGAAAGGCTAGTCACAGGAAATCTGACTACCTTTGTACAATTACAATCAATTTAAAGACATTTCTGAATCTATTTGTTTTTCATAATATGGTACCTTTCATAATGTTTTTTGTAATGTGGTACCTTTGACCTCAGATTGCTACAAATTATTTTATGCCAAGACACAGTGGACTGAATGCTTGATACTCATTCTAAGATGCCAAATGGATGAAAACGCATAGATGGAAACTCATATCTTCTTTGAACTGGCATGCAGAATATATTGCCATATCATCCTCTCTATACATTATGAAAATAAAACATTTTCTTATATATTCTGAAACATTTTACTCATGGTTTTCTTTGTCTTGCTTAAGTAGATATCACCATTTAGTAGTATTGCTGCTTTTTTCTGGCTGGAAGGAAGGACAAAAGGCTCCAGGCTAGTTCTGCAATCAGTGCTAATGCTGCTCTTTAAGCAATTTAAAATAAGACCAGTCTGCTCCTCTGGAGTCAAAGATCCTGCAGTCACAACACTTATATCTCCTAGCACACATCCCTCTGTTTTCTTAGCTAAAATTTTAGACTTGTAGGAAAAAAAAACATGTGTGTTTTTGGACAACTATACTTTCACATGCAGTTACTTTCAAAGAAACACAATTTAGTTATAGCGTGCTACCTCACAGGTTATATGTGTAGGATGCCAAGAAATTTATCTTATGATTTAAGGAAGAAAATGTTTGGTTTTATTTTTTATCCAAATAAAAAGCACCAGTAAGCCTAGATTTTTCCCAGGTGTCTGCTGCAGCAGAAGCCAAGGTGCAAACTCATCTGAACAGGGCCCATCTGAAATACATCTGAGGAGGTGAGAATGAATTAATTCTCTCCTCCTGTTGTAAACCCCACCAGCATATGGAACTAATGCAGACTAAGGGCTAAATGCAAAGAATGAGGAACTCAGAGTGCTCTTCAGCTCTCTTCTCAGGAATATGTCTATGTTCCAGTACAGACTATACATCTACAGACCAAAGCTTTCCTAGACAAATATATATATCAAATGCATGGCAAATTTAGTCACAGTAACTAGTCATTATGTAATAATTCCATATTAATACTGCATTAAAACAAGGTTGACAGATGTGACACAGGTTCCACCTGCCTGGACTGAACCTAGACTCCAACAGAGGTTCTCAGAAGGGGGTGTACACCTAGCTTTAGGTGAATAAGTCAACTGGCTAGGACAGGTGATCAAACCTTGACCTTAAATGAGTAAACTCACATTCTAAATAACTAAGTTCAGGTATCTCACTGTAGCTGGCACCAACTCTCATGTCTATTGTTATACACCAGATCAGTTGCTATGGGGTCAGAACCACCTTATGAGGGATGCATATTTGTATGTGGAGGAAGAAGGGATGGGTTGAACCTCACCAAGGTGGAGTGGCATCGTGTCCCTCGTGGCAGTCCCTGGACCCCACATCAGGAAGCCCCAGAGCAGCTGTCAGTCACAAACAGCCTGGGAAAACTATAACACCCCACAACTCCTGGAGGCCCTGACCCAGCCTGGATTGGCAGGGACAGTGAGAACATGGCCCCTCACCCTGGCCTGGAGCCCCAGAGTGGCTAGTGGGTCAGAGGCCCCACCTGGGGGATTTGCCCATAGAGACCAGAGCAGATAAAACCAGAGGTGTAGGGATGCCATGTGTCATGGCTCTAGCACCTGGACATGGGAGAAGCCAGCCTTCCACAACATCTCAGGGGTAGCTATCACTCCTTCTTTCTCCTTCTCTCTTTTCTTGTTTCCTCTGTTTCATTTTCTTGACTTATTTTCTTGATGCTTCATGTGGCTCAGAGCTGGAGTGATTGGATTTGACTTAAGTGTAGTGATTTGGTTGAATATTGCCTTGGGTGTTGTTGATTAATATGTGCTAAGCTGGTATTGTGGTGGAGTATTTTGTTTTGCTTCTGTATTGCCCTTTTAAACCATTGCCAAATTTCCTTATTTTCTCCCATAAATTAATAAAGGAACTCCTTAGAAACAAGCTTGTGGCTTATTTACTGGATATTTTCTTAAGATACTAAATAATCCTACATATATATATATTTAAGTATTAAAGTGATATTCTTAGCAGAGCCCGTGAGGAAACAGCCTGGGGCTGGAGTGTTACATCTATGTAGCATTTTTTCAAATGGAAGCTTCCTTCCATCAGCAGGGAACAGGTGTCAGGTGCTAGACATCCTGCCAGTTCTTAAAGAACCAGAGCTCAGAGCAGGGCTGGTCCTTTCCTACTAGTACTATATGGTGAAAGACTGCATGCCTGTGGGGCAGATAAGGTTTCTGTCCTCCTTGCTCTATCTCTGTAATTTCAAATTTGTACAGTAATTTGGTTTGGAAAGAACCACTAGTTCCAACAGCAGTCCCAACACCATCTATTCCCCACCTATAGGGCCACAAGTATTATCAGAGTAGGTATATAATGAGAACAAGATCCAGTCAAGCTCTGAACACTTCCAAGAATGCAGATCTCAAAATCCCTCTGGGCAACCCACTCCAGTGCTTGACCTTTGTTTTTCTTCCAGATATCTACTTGGAATTTCCCTTGCTGCAGCTTATGACTGTTCCCTCTTGCCTTTTGTTGTAGGAAAGAATCCTGGTTCTGTGCTCTGAACCCTTTAGGTAGTTGAAGACAATAACTAGATTTTCACTTAGCCTTCTCTTCTCTGTTTCAAACTGATTTGTGTTAACCTCTCCTTAAACAACAAGAATTTTTATATGATAAGATATTTTTACTAAAACCTCCTCCCCTTTCTGAGTACCTACTTTTCTCTGAGTGCTGCTGAATCTAAATAGAAATTGCACATAAACTACATGTGAAAATGAGTGTGCAGTGACATATAAAGGAAGTCAAAGAGTGGAATATATGACATTCTTT
>JAOXXN010000446.1:73487135-73499099 GCA_026770055.1 Myrmophylax atrothorax | reverse complement strand
AATCTGTAAAACTAAAGCCTCTTCAAACTTCGTAAGGCTTTGTATTTTAACAGTAAAACTTAACTTTGCAAAAACATTATTTAATGCATGTGTAGCAAAACAGCACCGCTATTTCTATGGAGTCCAACCCAATAACAGTACTTCCCATATCTGCTGAAAGATTTATTTTCAAACTCATTTACCCTTGGACTGATATAAAAGCTTCACAGAATTCTCTGCCTAAAACATCTTTGGAATATAAATGTAGACTCAAGGGAGTGAAGAAAGAAGAAGAAAAACAGGGCTGAACTGAACCTTTACTTGAGTAGGAGCAGACATCTGACTTAATCTCCTGCTGCTAAACAAGAACATAAACTAAACTAATCAAGGAAGGATAAAAAGGTTGGGTTTGAAGTTGAACTTTAAATTCAGATGTAATCCAAACAATCTAAAGCCAAAGCAAAACTGATAACTTGAAATTAAACATAGTGTTCTATGTGCACGAATTATGAATTGCAGCTGGAAACAGTGGAAATTGCCGCCAAAACAGCGTGAGAGAGGAGGAAAGAAGAGAAAAATATATGTGGATATAAGAAGCAGCAAAAAATGATATGCTGAGTAACTTTATAATAAATGTCCCATGCCTAACTAATGTAATGAAGCAAGGTATTATATTTTCATAAAAGTCTGGTCTAGTGCTGGGTTTAATCTTCAAGCTTTCCAAATAACTTTACATTTATGCAATTTTGGAGAAAATCCTAGTCATTTTAGTCATGATCAGAACTACATGCCATTCTGCCTTGAGATCTGAGAAGCTTCTGCTTTATCAGTCACACAAACTGAGCACAACACACAACCAGATAAAAGGAAGTCTGAAACCTAGACTATGTGGCAAGTTGTCTGTTTAAGGATGTCAAGAGACAGAAAGCAGCCCACTTGCTATAACTTTTGCAGTGCAACTGACTTCTGGATCACTGGCTCACTACCTTTGCTGGAAGAACAAGAATTTCATTTCATCCCTATGGATACAGCTACTGGCTAACAGTTTTTAAAAGCATGTATTAGTAACTATCTGCAAAAACAAGTTCATGTTTGACACAAATAATGGAAGTAGATGTATAAAATCATTGCTTTGATCTCCCTCTCCATCCACCATATAGACTCCACGTGCCTGTTTTTCATAACCTTTACTAAAACTCTCTTTTGCTTGGCAAGAACTGATGAATATTGCCATAAAAAAGGACATTGCTCATATAAAAAGAAGCAGCTCCTTGATGCTGCTATAATGGCTTTCCTTGTCATTGCCAAACTAAGAAGCAGGGTGAGAAGTCCCAGCAGCTGTGAATGGCTTTGGCAGCATGCATGCCACCGCAGCCCCCTTTAACATGAGGAGCAGGGCCTGACTTCAGCTCCAGGCTATTGAGAGTCCAGCTTGCTTCATCAGCTCCTTTGAACCCACATATATTGGGTCTCATTGAGACAGAGTGGTTGTAAAACTACTCTGTAGGGCACAACTGAAGATTTCATTCTTCCCCATAGCAGCACTCATAGTGCTGCACTTCATAGGTGTGGCTAGAAAGGTGTTGATAACACCCCAGGGTTTTGGCTACTGCTGAGGAGTGTTGGCACAGCACCAGCAATGTCCCTCCAGCATTCCCCACTCTCCCATAGACTGAGAGTGGGGAAAATCTTGGGAGGAGCACAGCCAAGGCAGTTGAACCACACTGACCAAATTCTGAACATTGTTTGCTCATAGGCAGTAAAGAGTAAAATCTCTATAGGTTTTCCTTTCTTTGCGCATGTGCAACCTTTCACTTTTGCTTTATTAAACTTCCTTATCTCAACCTGCAAGGGTTTTATTTCCATCTTACATTCTTTCTTAGGAGGACAGAAGTGATAGAATGGCTTGGAGGGTACCTGGCATCCAGCCAATGACAACCCATCACACCATGATTACAGCACTCCCGAAGCTTCTGAGTCTTCAGATAAGTCACCTTATTGTAAATGCAAAATAGTGCCTTTTGCTCCCTTAGAGCAAAAGAGAAGTCCTACGGAGATTTTTCTCTCCTATGTCCTCTCCTCTTGGGTCTCTTTTTCTTATGCATTTTCTGATTGATGAGATTGGCTTGTTGCACTTTATAGGAAATAGCCAGGCTTATTCTATCAGAAATATATATTGCTAGAACAGTAGGAAATCTACTTTCCCAAAATTATCATGATGAAAAATGAATTTGATTGTTTGTTTTCCTAGGCATTCATCATGAATGAAAACAAAATTTCATTTTCTAATGCTAGAAGAAAATTATATTGAGTGTCATATGAGAAGATTGTCTTTGTGACACTAAAACAGGGAAGTATGAATCAGAAGAGAATTACTCCTTTAGTGAGCATGGCCCATGCTAAATGCAAGTCCTCATACCAGGTAGGGAGTACAGAAGCTGGTTTTGCCAGAGGAAGTTTGAAACCTTGGCTTTGTCTCTTCTGGGCATAATGCAGTATTGCTGGTGCAAGGGCAGAAATAACAAAAAAAAATAAAATATGAAAAAATATTAGAAAGATGTCGTATATATGGTCATAACTCAGTGTCTGGCTCATCTTGTCATTTAACAGATAAGCCACACTTCTTCCTAAGAGCTGTTGTCAAATAACCAAAAAGAGAGAAAGCTGGCTGGGCTTCAGAGGGATTGAGTTTGATATGCAAACTAGAAAAGTTCCCCAAAAAACTCAAGTGATTAGATCAGAAACTCTAAGGCAACAGGCCTACATTCAAGTCCAGCTAAAAAGGAACTCTTTCCTATAATTCCATCTTTATGAAGTATCACTAAATGCTTATAAAAAATCTTTTATAGAACTACAGTCTACATGTCTGTCAGACTACACCTTGGGAGCTGTACTTTTCAACAGTAGCTTCATGTGTTTTGGCTGTTCTATTTGTTCAAATATTTTGTAATGAGAACATTCACAGAATTTCTATATAGCAATTTTTATTCTATAGTAAACTAGAGGCCACTGATTTGCATCACAGTTAACAACTGTGGGCTATAGAAACCACAATTCTGCTCCCATCTCCTCTCAGAATCTGTGGAAACATCCATCAACACAAACAGTGCATGGAGGGAACTGGTCAACAACACTCCAGGATATTACTTCATTTTAGGATTTTATGTGTTATACATTTGTTTAATGATTAACTGCCTAATGACTTACACATTTTGGCAGATAAGAGAGTAAACAAGCTCCAGCTTGTAGAACAAGTGTCCTTCTGAGAAAGTACCAGTAGTGGTGATCTGTGTGATTTAATGAAGTTCAGGCAAAACTTCTGAAAAGAGCTTGAGCTCTAATGAATAAAAATAATTAAATAAATAGCTTCATGAAGTGAGTGGAAAGCCTCCACTTCACTAGGTTATGTTTTATCTTTTTATCAAAAAATAAAATTTAATGGACAAAAGCTATTATAAAAATCCCAATCTCAGGGATTTACCAAAATGAAACAAGTTTTCAGGATTCAGTTCTTACAATGTAATCTATTAGATGAATACAATAAAAAAATGCATGAGTTTATTTAAACACTGAGTAATCTATGAACAGGTCTGTTTTTTCTGTTCAAGCCAGTACAGGAAGCTTTTAAACCCATTTTTCCTCCATCCACAGACCATATAAAAGAATTTTTCTTCATTAATATATGCATTTGAAAGAGAGAAGGGGTTTTTTCCTCCTCATCTGCCTAGGAAGGAATAAGAAAGTGGTTTGGTGTGAAAAGTGCAATTTTTCTCTCCAAACATGAAGTGCTTGCCTTATGAAAGTTTTGAACTTTTCAAATTAACTGTCTTGATGTGAGATGCCCACAAATTATATACTCAAAACACCATGATAACAAGCCCATCCTGTGTTAGCTACTCCCTGTTATGAACTTTTACTCATTTGAAGATAAGTGTTTCATAGTTTTCTGTTCCTGGATGGAATTGCTCCAGAAATCCTTTTAACACTAGTAGAGTTGAATGGAAAACTATGCACAGCAGCTGGCAATGGAGAGAACAAAGCATTTTCTTTAATTATTTACCATGAAAAAAAGTAGTCTTTTAATGAAAAATATTTTCAGTCATGTACTAACTAGAAACCCAAACCTCTTCCTGTCTTTTGCAAAAAACTTGTAACAATATTCATTTTTCATGATTCTTTTTTCTACTCATTTATGGAAGGAGAAGAAGAAAAAAATTCCAGTGAGTTGTGAGGACATACATTTATTCTCTGTCTAGTTTGCCATAAAATTTCTACATTCATTATGATGAGTCCTTGAAAAAAATTATTTAAGCCCACATGGAAAATGGGCATTATAGCAATTTTACACCTGGAAAGAGAGGCAGGGAACTAGGTATGGTACTAAATAAAAAGGAAGCATTGTGGGGGAAAGAGTCAACATTTGTGAAATCTTCTTCATTTTCCTGCAATTAATTGTTGTTTGTATGTAAAGTTTTATATGTTCCTAGTCTGTTCCAACCCCAGCATAAAAACTAACCTAAGAGTATATAATTTGACAACTGCTGAAACACAGTTCAAACAAAATGAACATTTTTCCCCTTCAATATTTAAGACATTATTTTCTCACTTTTGCAGACAATAGGTAAGTGTACAAAGCTCCTGACTGAAACAGCTTGGCTCCATCACCTGGTCCATATGAGAAGTTACAGCAGAGAGGTCAGTCTGTACAGCTGGAAGCAGCAGTGCTGGAAGGAGAGCTGTAACAGTAGTTCAGCCAACTGACTGGAACTACCATTTTGGAGGACAGTAGATTCCAGTATGGTATTATTCTCAATGTCTTATTGATGAGACCTCTATCGCTCAAGAGCACAGACTCTTAATTTCAGTGAGAATTAGTAGAATAACATCTGAGAATATTTGAAAAACACCTCTAAAATACAAGGAAATGGAAGCATCTTCACTCTTGGGAATTATCTGCAATTAAAAAACACCAATGGAAAAAAAAAGTCTAAGAACATTTACAATATTTCTTCAGAAGTAAAGGCCATTGTGGCTCTAGAATACAAGTCTCAAGCTTCTACATGCATAAGTCATTAGAAATGGAATTGTAGCTGTGAATGTGGGTCTGGTCTGCCAGTGAAGCATTAAGATAATTCTAATTTTTCTGATTTTCTTCTATGAAAGAGAATACATCTTTGAACTCTGAGTTCAATAAAAGATCAAAGTACTTTCAAAAAATGTTACACATTTCTGAAACAGTTATGATTAGACAGATTTAAAATAAAATAATAAAAGAAAACCCCTAACTTAACTTCTTTTCCCTGTCTGGAGAATTACTTTAGTACTTCCAGAAGCCAATAAAAGAAAGTCAGCTGAAGTCAGTGGGTGTTTTTCTGGGTGATTACAATGGGCTTTGTATCCTGCATTTTTGTTTAAATATTCATATGTAGAAAATTAGGATTGGAGACTGACATGTGTTTTCAATGAATGTTCTTTGCCAGCAAATTGCCTGTATAACTGTTCATAGAAACTGAAGTCATGTAGGAGTCACAGATATATTTATTCAAAAGTCAAAATGTGTATCAAAACTATTTGACCTTCTGACAGCTACTGAAGAATAGAAAATCTTAGTTCTACAGTTTTAAAAAAGAACGCAACTTTCCTCACTCACCACAGAGGATACTGTATCTTTGCACTGATATTTCCTTACACTGAGGTTAAGTTATATGAGATCTAGAAATTCTTTTCAATCTAAGCTCCTTTTATTATTTTTTGGAATATTTGGAATTTTCACCTCTGATTAATATATATAGATTTTTGATTTACACAGACAGGGTTATAGGTCTGGAAGCAGCCTTTCAAATTATAATATTGAAGAACCTAAAATTCACATCAGTAGGACATATGAGCAAGATAATACCCAGATAACTGTGGATACATGAAATTATTTTAAAATAAGTCATAATTATGATTCAACAGATAAAAGAATGTTGCAATTCTCAAATCAGTTATTATTACAGACAAGCATAATGTAATCCAGTATTTATATAAGCTACTTAGAGATTATGTACAGATATATTGTACAACAGACAATAGTGAGTACTTCTTTCCATCAATACTATGGGTATGTCCCCTGAAGGAATTATAAGCAGCATGTGGAGAGATTTCTGTCCAAGTAGATCTACTGGATATAGAGGTATCTATTTTAAATTGTAGCGTTTCTGTAGGTCTGTACAGTGTTAAGACTTTAGCTCTAATTCCTTATCTCAGAGTTGTGGAATTGCTCCAGTGACAGAGGTACAACACTTTGGTGTCCTGAAAGGAGAAATTCTTGAAACCTTGGCCAGTAGAGTGGGCACATTGGTTTAGGATGCATCCCTCCAGATGCATTCTTTTTCAGAGCTTTTAACTAGTCATTGAATCTCAAAGGAAGGGTGGCATTATGAGCACACCCTCCCAAGTGGAGAACTCTATTCAATAGTGACTACATTGTTTTTCATAAAGGGACAGGAAAATACATCTGGCCTTCAGAGAGCTGTAAAATCAAACACATTTTGTCTATTAAGCCATTATAGAGAAGACAGCTAGCAGAAATTACTCTTGCATGAAGTTATTGTTTTGGTGGATAAATCAATAACTTTTTGAACAACACTTGGAACTATCTTGGTGGCCTGATATTAGAAGGAAGATCCTAGCTGTTAGTTAGTTGTTTAAGTGCAGGAATCATTCCAACTCTGATGCCAATTTCTGTGTAACAGAGACAGCTATTGAGCAAGGCTGGTTAACAAAATAAAGCAGCAAAGCTCAGGAAAGAGTTTGATAATATTTGATGTTGTAACTTGTTGCCACAAATTATAGACAGAAAAATTAATTTTAGATATATTTAGGTTTTAAAAGCATAGCATAATGTAAGCTTTTTTTCAAATAAAATGTAGTTTGGGCTGCTTTATTATCAAACATTTACTAGGCACATCTGGAACTGAAAAGTCCATAATTCATCAGAGAAAAAGTAAGAATAAAAAACAACTGGGACTTCAGATAGGACAACCAATGCACTGTGACATAGACATCTTATTGGTTACAATTTGCTGATTAAAAATCTTTCTATTTTGAAGAGCCACGAAATAATTTGCAGCAAATATGTTAGAAGCTGTCTTACTGACACACTATTCCCTTTTGAATACTTTACTACTATAGCATTTTAGGAAAAATATAAAATTATTTTTAATTAAACTTCATATAATCTTTTTTCACCAAGGATGTATCATAAATGTGTGGCAGAAAAAAACCCACAGATCTCTCTATCTTTAAGCTTTAGCTACTGGACCAGACTTCCCACAGTGAGTCCAGTTTCAGCATTATGATATCCCCAACAACCAGTCACAAAGTGTCCCCTATTATTTTCTAGTCTCTTAAAACACTTTGTGAAGCCAAATGAGTATCATGTGCAAACCACCCCAGTCAAGACAGAAAGAGTCAATATAAAGTACATCCTCTTAATATATATGAAATTTCTGGGAATTATGTCAGCATTCAGACTCGTGTATCTAGTGCAGCAAGACTAGTCAAGGGTGGGCTGTCAGATGTAGTCTCCCCTGGAGTAGGCCTGCAGTGATAACTTAGAGGATCAAACTGTTGTCCTTATGACTGCAAAAACAGCTTCCACACAACCTGATGGCTATGAATTTCTAAATAATTTTCCCAGCTTTGGAATAGATTTTTTTCAGTTTGATCATGCCTGGAAGCAGATATACCTTGAGTTTTAATACTTCAACTGTTGTTAAGGGAGATGGAAAAAAGAAATTTTTCCAACATGCAAAGAAAATTTTGCAGAATTTTTTTGTACAGGACTGCCAAGGAACGCAGATATCACAGCAATTTACCCACTTTTTGTTCCATTTACATTTCAATAATGTCTTTAAAGTGGAGATGATTTTTACTACCTATCCTTTTTGATGGTATTTATAATTTTTGTACAGAGAATAAAATAAATTAAAAGCAAAGCACACCATTGAATGCCATATATTTCTTTGCTATGTATTTTTGGTTTACCTGGCAATGTTTTGGTAGCAAAGAGACTGCAGGGATGTATTCTTCTGAGAAGATACCAGGATCTGGCCCCTTGCTGGGCAGAGCCTGATTTAGTCACCTCCAAAATGAAAATGCCACTGGTAAAAACATTTCAGAAAGGGTAAAAGAATGTGATGCAGCAGCTGTGAGAGAGACTAGTCTATGCTGGAGCAAGGAGAAGTTTGTGCAGGACTGTCTTCTGTGCGAGACCCTATGCTGAAGCAGAGGAAGAATGTGAGGAGGAAGGAGCAAGAGAGACAAATCATTATGGATTGATTGTAATTCCCATTCCCCCTCCCCTGAGCTGCTCAGGAGGAGAAAGTAGAAAAGTTGAGAGTGAAGTTGAGCCCAGGAAGAAGGAAAAGGTAGTAAGGTGGTTTTAGTTTAATTTCCCACTGTCCTACTCAGTTATTAATTGTCAATAAATAAAATTATTTCCCCAAGTCAAATGTCTTTTGCCTCTAATAGTAATTAGTGAGTGATCTCCCTGTCATAACCTCAGCCCATGAGCTTTTTTCATTATATTTTCTATTCTTGTCCTGCTAAGAAGGGAGAGTAAGAGAGCAGCTTGAGGGGCACCTGGTCCTAGTCAGGGTTAACACCCCACACCATGATGCAATCATATGGAATTTTTTTCACTCCTTTGAAAATACATTTGCTTATACATTTGTGCCTTCCTTCAAAAGGATATGTGATTGTTACATTGTACCACTGTCAAGCTGTACTAAATCACAGAATTTCAAACCATTTCAGATACTGAGTAACAAGCTGAGAACCCCAGTTACTATTTTGGGCTTTACTACTGAGTTCTCATGAGACACATTATTGCTCTGTTCTCTCAATTTTATGTCTTCAAAAAGCAGCTAGTAGCACACACTCTAGTAGTGTGCTGATGAGAAACCATGTAAAGGTGACAAATATTTATTAAATATATGGCATCAATACTGAAGAAACTAGTAATGTAAAGCAGCTTTACATTTTTTAATAATGTCATATTGGCAAGGACATTGAGATAATGGCAATTGAATAGGCACAAAAGATTGTCAGATCAAAGTTGATAATCTTTAAATCTTCTTACAATGGAGTTCAGAGAGAGAAACAGTAATCATAAAGTTTAGATTGGCTGAGGACACCACTTACTGAGGTATGTCATTATATTCTGACACTTATTATTTTGAAGAACTATATAAACACTGTAGTAAAGGTAACTTCATTTCTGATCTTTTCTCTAAGACTTTATGTTTCATCTGTCATTTCTACCTCTGTGAGGTGACCTGACTGTCACGTGGTAAAACACAGTCAGTCCAAAGGTACATTTACCTGGATAATAGCCACAATCACATATGTTGATACAGTTTAGGTCTCCACTGCCGTCTCTTTTCTTGCAAAATCAAAGCCAGTGATTAATGTAAGAAACAAGCAATCTCAACTGCTCATTATAATTAACTTTTTTCATACTTATTTTTTAAGTACTTCAGAAATGAGAAGTTGCCCAGACTTTTATCTGCCCATTTGTCAGGTAATTTGGGGAACTTAAGCTTCTTCTCGACCCAGTTCCTGAAGAACTGGATTGCATAACTTCCTTCTTTGATTCCCATCAACACCCATACCCTTTAAAAAGCACTTGGACTTTTTGACTGATTAAAGCTAAATCAAGTTAAAGCACAACAAACTCTGTGGTTCACACACTTTTCATTCATCTCATGGGCCCAGTTGTAGTTATGGTCCAAAGCATTGATTAAGTGCTTTAAACACCTACTGGTGGCTCAAGATACAGGACAGCCACCTCAGCCAGGTCTGCTGTGCCCAGACAGAGCAAGAGCTGACAGCTGCGCTGGTGGGCTGAGCACGCTTGGCTGCCCCATGCCCTAATGGGGAGGTGGCTTTAATCTGCTCATGGGTGAGTCTTTGCTCCTGATTGCTGTGGCAGGCAGACATGTTTGAGTTTGGGGGTGAACTCGGCTCTTCACGAATATGAGTGTACATATGTTTGTTGACACCACTCCTGGTTCACAAGACAATGTCACTTTTTAGTGTACACAGTCATGTTTTACTCTGGTAGTAAAACAAGTCTTGCTGTATATTGAAGACTGGAACTAAGATGCTTATTTTTTTCCCCCCTTCTGTGTTAAATGAGTGCATCGGGATTTTCTCAGCTGGAAGCTATTTGTTTTTTTTCTAGTGATGATCTCCGCTGAATGACTACAGTGTTACCTTTGAACAACTATTTCATTATCTGATGCATAGTTACAATTATCTGTCTCAATAGATAACAAGTGACATAAAAACTTAACAAAATTATCACTTAGCTGGTCCAAAATATCTTTGCCTAAATGTCAGGGGAAAGACAGTTGTTCTGAGCACAAATGTACCTTTAGAAGTTGCATATTTCCTAAATCAAACTGTACAAGACTTTCTAGTATTTTACAGAAGTCTAAATATATTTTAACCAAATCAAGACATTTTCAGAAAACTGAGCTTTTTTTCTACTATGGGAAAGAATTTCAGGACAGGATTTGTATCAGAATAATTTATATAGATATAGTTGCCCTATGTGTATATAAATAATTCAGTTACACACTCTCAGAAACATCCAGATCTCCCTTTGTTTAAGATTGGTGTAGGCAAGATATAAAAAAGAGTGGAGAACATTTGCTCTTCAACATAACCAAGCCTAGGTGTATCCAAATTCAGCTGGAGTCTGTGCTTTGAACATGGAAAAGTTTGGAGTAAAGTGGACTTCGTACCCATGTCTGAAGCAAATCATGGGTATTAAGACTGAAACTGAACCTATCTGCATTCCTCCTTCAAGTTAGGCCACTGTGCAATAAAAAATTAGGCAATAAAAAGTGGACAATGGAGGTAGAAAAACAACCTGACTCTTGATGGTTAGAGACTGCATTTAAAAATGGAGACACATGGACTCTGCCATGGCTCTCAAATTTTTGTCAACACATACCTTTAGTTCAGATGTCCTTTACAGTGCTGGAGAAAAATTCTTATTGGCAAACTTGTGGTTTTAAAGAAAATAAAATTATGTCAACAATTTATTAAAAAAAATAGTTAGGAACTGAATAAAATGAACCCATTTTTAGAAGAAAAAAAACATAAAAATACCTCATAGAATACTGTTTACAAGATAATGTGTGATTAGATCATAAAAATTAAGTACTAACTGCATATAGTAACACCAATATTTTCGCAATTACTGGAGAAACAAATAAGTAAAGAAACAAGAGAGATTAATTATATGATTGATCTAATGAAACCTTCCAAGGAATAATTGATAAGCTCTCATTACCATAACAACTAATTCACATAAAAACTGATACATGACACCTTCTTAGAAGCCAGTTAAAAATCATTACTAATCATGTCATTCTGCATTATGGCAAATTGGATGAATAAAAGCCTATTTGTAAAGCATTTAGTATCATCATTTTTCATAGTTCCCTGGATGAAATACTAATGGTCATCATAGTTAAGAGTGAAATATCTCCAAAAAGAAGAAAGAACTGTACACTCATAACATAATAAATAATTTCATAATGGGGGAGGGGAGGGGAAGGGTCTATAGATTTTTTTTTTCCAAAACTGTAAAGTAATTCATACCTATTAAAATAAGATGCCAACAGGACTACCATGCCATCGACAGACATTAGCAAGTTTTAAATGTAAATTTGAATAATTCTATTTTCAGTACTTTGTATTTTCATATTTTGAGGTGATTAAAAGCACTAAATTAATTATTTTACAATGACTTTAAGTGGGACAAAATTATCATTAACTTCCCAGGAGGGAAGCTGTTTTTATAATACCTTTTTTCCCTTTCACAATCCTCCTGAGAAGTTTCTACAGCCATGGAAAGGGCAGCAGCTTTTAAGAAGTCAAGAGAGGGAAAAATGCATTAGTTAGTTATCCTTAAGAGGGGGCAAA
>JAOXXN010000446.1:73465497-73487125 GCA_026770055.1 Myrmophylax atrothorax | reverse complement strand
AAGAATGACATTTTGAAAGGTTAAAGTGGGCAAAGTAATTGGCAGCACCAAATGGGAAAATCAGTCCAATTGAACAAATAGCAACTTTTTCATACAGTTCCAATGCATTTTGCAACACTTTTCAGTTGGTCTTGGTAGCTGGTTCCAGACTTAGGCCTCTGTTCCATCAGGTGAGGAAAACAAACATTATTTATTCAAATGAAATGTATCAAAATTATATCAGGTTCTTAGTGCGAAGAAATGTCTGGAGCAAGGATGAGGACAGCCAAATTTTTTTGAAGAGAAGTTATAAAAATTTTAGGATATTCAGAACAAAGTGTTGTGGGGTTTCATAAGATGACAAAAACAATTATAAAATCTAATTTTGGCACAGCATGACTCAGTTATATGCCTCCCAGGGTTTTACATCTTCATCTCCATTAAGCCCATTTTCTCTGCTTCTTATGTCATATTTTTTCAAGCAATTTCCCAGCCGTCTTTTCCCCTGGATGAAAGGTAACAAATGGTAAAAGTCTTATCCTGATATGCCAGAATATACATATGTAATAGATGTAGTTTCTAAATAATCATATTTGAGCCTGAGATTCCGAAGATGCAACTCATTTTATGGGAAAAGTTCCTACACTCATACTGAATGTCATCTATGCAACTAGAACTCTCCCAACTTCAAAGAAATTTCTTTAGAATAAGAATGCAAAGTCTACCCCGTGCTGAGAAGAAAGCATTTTTTTTTGCTTTTGAACAGCTTTACATGACAGATACAGAAAAAAAATTACGGTGTACTCATATTCAGTATTGTGTTGTTTAGTTCAACAGTTCTCCAGAGAAAAGAAAAAAAATGTTCTTACAAAATTCAACACTCAAAATAGTAATTAAATCTGCCATCACGGGAATCATCCAGAAAAAAACGCAATTTGAGGGAAAACCTAGATAGCTGCAGAAAACCTTTTTAGTAAGCCAGTCTTTCTCTGGGAGCCAATACTCACCCATTCCATGATCTGGTGCTTCTCATAATTAGAGCCTTCCTGTCATGAGAATAATATCCACAAAGAATTGTTCTGCTGGAATATTGCATGAGTAAAACAGGACAGTATCCACTCATGTGACTGCCACTGCTCACTTGTACATAAATGGCTGAAAGCTTTCTTTGATGGTTTTGGATAAGAAAAGTCTATCAATCATTATGAGATCTGTAGAGATTACAGCTAGGCGAGATGCTGATATCCACCCTCAGCAGACTTCACTACACTGAGTCCAGGCCCCTGCACCTGACTGATAGCAACCCCCCCACCATGCTGCAGTCAAACAGGGTCAGTCACAGTCCAGCAAGTTTGATTCAAACACACAGACAAAAAAAATTTTGTTCTCATTTTTAAATTATCAAAGGCCTAAGGGATGAAAAGTCAGCTTCACTGTCTGAAGCTTTTATACTGCCAAGTTTCAATACTCTAGCAGAAAAGTTCAGCCAAGAGAGAGAAGCGGAAAAAAAAATCCAGAGAAAATAAAATGAGTAGCTTTTAGAAAGAGGGTCCACATACATGCTATTGTATTCAGTGTTAAATACTTTTGATTTATAATGCTAGACAGAGATATCACCCTGAAGTCTAATTATCCCCCCTTCTTGCACTTTGTCTGCACTCCAGAAATCTGTAATAAAACATATGTGACTTTCATTTATTTGGAATGAGCAGAAGACACAGACAAAGCAAAGCTACACAGAGGCAGAAGTGCTGCTTTGGTCACCTCACAGAAGCTGGTAGAAAGGTAAGACTGCCAACAGCCCTGAGCACTATCCTGCTGAGGCTTCAGGAGAGCAACCTGGAATCCAGTTGGCTTCTTTTCCATGATCCATTTCCAAAAGAAAAAATGCCTTCCCAACCATCTTTTGCATGGCTGAGTGGGCCATGGAGAGCTAATCAGAATTTTTACTTCAGTTGCAGCTGGATGACAATGTAGTGCAGCTTCCACAAGTAACACTTGTTGAATGCTCTAGCAAATTCAACCTCTGATTCATCAGCAGTAAACTGAGGTTGAGACTAAAGATAGGTGTAATCAATGACATGCTAGAACACCAAATTTCACAGTTCCATGCATACCTGAGAGACAATATAGGGCATCTACAGGCAAATGGAGTCTGTAGCAGGATGTTTGAAGTTACCCCAGGACTTTCAAACAGCTTCAGTATTTGCTCGAAGTGCTTTGTCCATGACTCAGTCTTTACTGGTATGACTTGACAGATTTGTATTTCTAGATCAAATAGATTTTTGTTTGTCTTTTAAGATAAGAATTAGCAAAACCAACCAGTGCCAGAATTTAGAGTCATGCATACCATAAAGGGGCTTTTCTAGATTTCAGCTTTAACCTAAAAAATATGGAAAGTGCTACATGCAGTTAACACTGAGCTACCAGGAGATTTCCAAGCCTCCTTAAACTAAAATAGTCTTTGTGACTATATCACTACACTTTCCATATATCATGATGTTGTAAGAATAATTAGGATATGAATACACAGAATCACAGATTTGTCCCTTAGAATACAAACAAGGGACCCAAGGATTGCATAACCAAACCATTAATTGACAGTAATCTTGACTATGTGCTCCTCTTAGAACATAACTAATAGAATCCTGTGATAGCATTTCCACTTAAGCTATTGTATTCCTTTTAAAATATACATTGTCTTGGAATTAGCCTCAAGCTGTGAATACTTTCCAAAGGAAATAATCAGAGAACACCAGCAGTGTTAAAATGAGCCTAGCCAAAGAAGCAGCTGGGCAAAATCAAGGATAGTAAATTAAATGACCTCTCTGTCTTTGACCTCCAATCCTTGGGCCCAGCTGTGAGACAGACAAGACCTAAGAAAAAAAAGAAAAAATCACTATATTGCTAAGTGAAATCATATTTGTCAAAATTAAGCAAAAATTATTTGGTTTTGTGACCCCACAGTTATTGTTATTCTCAGGAATTTATTCACTTTGCCTCTCATGAATGGCACAACAAACTTGCAATTTCCTGTCATGAGATTAAAAGTAGCAGTGTGCCTTGGAAGCAGAGTTTACAAAAATCTTTTAAATGTCTTTGAGACACTCAGTAACCATCCACACTCTGCAAGAGAGCCCAATGGTCAGAGGTGTAGGTTCATACACCGTAGGCAAGAGATGAGAAACTCTGGAAGCTATTGAGCAGTGAATTTTCACAGCAGACCAGCACAAACATATTTAGCACAGGGCTTTCTGTCACCATGAAGTGTCAAAAGAAATTTAAGAACATTCAACAAACTGCTCTGTGGTTTGTTTGTGCTCCTTTCTTCCCCTTAGTTTCTCTTTACTGAAATCTGATGTGCCACACTGCAGGAAAAGTCTCCTTACATTATACTACAAAGCATCATCTAAGAGTACTTGACCAAACAACATTTTGCCAACCTTAGTCTTTTGTAGCCTTGTATAAAAAGTTGTTCAGAATAGCAGCACAAAAGATGTAATGAATAAAATTTCCATTTAGGTAGCTAATTCCCTGTAGATCAATGTGTCAGACTATAATGTATAGAGGGGTCATTGACCTATATCTTCAGCTGTGTTCCTCAGGATGATAAACAATACAGGAGACTCAAAACAACAAAGCATAATTAAACAAAATGCCTCACAACAAGCTGTTTTCTGAAGAGTCAGAACATATACACCATCGAAAGTTCAGCGTCATCCAAAAATTAAATTACAGCCCAGTGGTACATAGCATATGGATGCAATTTATTTTCTGGGTTAAGGGAAAAGCTTAAAAACACTTATGATAACAGGTAGTAAGTGGTGGCTTTACTATGACGTCCACTAAAGTCCCCATCATTTCTTTCTCAGGGTTCAGTAATGGTTGCTTTGGATTCATTCCTAGAAATAGGAATCAGCTATTGGGGAGGTCAATAAAATATCCCAAATGCTGCTTTCATGTAACTTTTTCTTCTTGCATAAAAGGAAATAAACACTGAGACACCAGTCTTGCAAAGACACATCTGCATAAATCCCAGTCAAAAAAAAAATTATGTTTTTCTCTACAGGTGTTGTATAAACCCATGTCCTTTAAACATCAAGTAATAGGGTTTGGTCTTGCATCATTGAAGTCAGTGCGAATACTAACAGACAAATAGAAGGAAAGTTATGAAGAATATTCATAAAATATGTAGAATGTTCCTAATTAAGGACGAATGAAAAATGCTAGTTTGAAAATTGAAAAGAAGCAAACATAATTTTTAAAAAATCCACTCAAGTTTTTAAAACTGTATTGCAAATATTTGACTGTGATTCTTTTTTTTTTTTTTAAGTGTCATAGGGAGATGTCTGTGATAGAGGTACACAAAGGTAGTAGTCATGTTTTTATTCATGTTAATATGAAAGACCAGCAGAAATGAAAGACTTGAATGTTTCTTGCCTAGTGCTGGATCTGGCATTTTGGAAGCTTTGGTTCTATTTTTGTTTTGTTCGCCCCATTTTGAAATTCATCATGTTACTCCTTGTGTGCTTTAAGATTGTCTGGACCATTCCCAAACTAGCATTTAATGAAAGCAGGCTATTCTGATTGAAGGACGGTAGCTGCTTCATACCGTGGTTGGGGTTTGCCTCTCTGACAGCCGTATTAAGGCATCTGGTTTTGCCCTTTCATGAGGGCTTCAACACTACCCGGTAAGGACTGAGAATCAAACAGGCCCTCCCTTCTCCAGGGTAAGGAGCAGCAAAGGGGCAATATCAGAAAAGCTTGAGCAGTTGTAGGAGGCATGATTTATTCTGCCTTAGCATGAGACTACTACAAAAGAATGTATTTTTTATAATGTGTCACAACTAGGTTTGTAACAACATAAACAACACACACAGCAGCCGCGCCAGCAGTGATCATAAATACATGTTTAGCATAGCAGCTATAATAACTTCCATATCATCATACAAGAACAAATTCTTGTCACACTCTTGTAGGTGGAAAAAAATATGCTCTCTAAAATGTTTCACATGAAAATTCAATGCTCCCATTACCAGAGAGTGCAGTTCTCACAGGACAAATAAGACTGCAGTCTGAAAACTATTTTAATAAATCAAAACTAAATACACTGCTGTCTATATTCTCTTTAAAGGCTTATTTTGACTCTGGCTCAGGGTTTTGTAGAGCAGATGTGGCAGTGAACATGTGCACACTTTCTTTTTTCTTTCTCTGCTTCTTTTTAAACACTATAGAGAGAAAACAAGGAGCGTTTGCTCACAGCAATTCCCAGTCCCAGAGGATCCTCAAAGCACTTTTTAATCCCTACTTTTGCTAATAAATGTAATACAAAGAACAATCAAGTGGAAAACCCAACCAATAAACAAGAAGTGGATAAAATACGAGTTGGGGGTCTATTCCCATTTCTGCCTCAATGTCTTCTGGGACTACAAGCATAAAAGTACTTCTGACTCTCTTAGACTCCTTTTTCTTGTGTGTCTTCTGTCTCATCCTCTTATTTTAAACCATAAGGTCTACAGCACTGTGAGTTTTGCACTAGTAAGGTAACTTTAGGAAAGTCAAACTGATGGAATCATACCTGTTCCAAATATTTGCCCTTTTACCTCATTATAAATCAGATAGATGTGCTTTCACCCTCAGGTTTAATTTTTGCATAGCTACGTCTCTTATGCTTTAGACCATCCTTTTTCACTCCTCACCTGCCAGGAAATAATGGGTAAGAACAGTAATCTTAAGTGAAGCCTCTGAATTTGGGATGCTCAAAAATATATACCCCTCCAAGCTAACTAAACGTGATCCAAAAATGGCTGTTCTAATAGAACGTATGCTTTATCATTTGATATTTCAAAGTATCCATGGCAGAGCCCTTCCAGCTCCCCCACTGCTGACCTTAAGACTGGAGCCTTGAACTCAGACCTGCTGGGGTGAATGCAATTCCCATTTTCCATAGTTTCTCCCTAGTATTCTTAATCAGAAATTACTTGCCATGAAAAGGTAAATTTAAGATCTTCCCAGCTGCATATCTTTACTATTCCTATATTACTTTCACATCTCACTTCTGTAGAATATGTATCTTACTTTTATAAAACTGTCTTAAAGAATTTTACTTTCCTAATGTGGTTCTAATCAAGCAGGGAAATGTACTTCTGTTCTTTTCTACAGCCAACACTTCAAATATTAAGCATTTATTCAACCTTGTATTTCTGATTGTTCACTCCATCTATTTAGTCCTTCCCTTTTCTCTTCGTATCCAGGGAGTCAGGGCTACTGGCTTCTGAAGTCAGTTCAGATGGTTATCTGCAACTTTTCTTTACAGTGCTCTTCAAGGTCAAATCCATTACAGCATGTGCTCAGACTGACTTTCCACACTTAACTCTGCTGGTCGTACTGTGACACACTCAGCAGTTCACCTCAGAACCTGTTATCCATAGATACAGTAGATGTTAAATTTGATATAGAAAAAGAACCTGTTTCCTGTCTCCTCCTCATCTTAAAAAGTCTTGTGAATAGTGATATTTTTGATGAAAAATAAAAAGAAAAACAACATGATACCAGATACTAATTAGTACCACCACATCCAAAATTAAACACACCCACAAAAAATACCTAACATACAGTATAGCTGCAGTGAGGAAGTTTAATCACACTGGCCATCCCAAAGACCTTAGAGGTTGTATTTTCTTTCTGTCATATCATATTAACTGGGAAAGAAGTGAACACCAGCAAATAAAGCTCCTTACATTTTGGCAGCTGATTTGTAATGGAAATTACACAGCCAAGATAACATTATTTTCTTATGCCTCAAAGTCTTGGGTAAACTGGTGTATATAAGGCTTTTTTTAAAATATAGGCATAGATTTAAAATCCATTACAGACATACTACTTATGAAACAGCAAATATTAGGTACCTGCAATTTACAGTCCAGTTGTAGACTAGGACATCAGGCTTTTGCATCTGGAGGAAGGCAGTTCTTCCTCCTTAATTTTCAGAAGGATTTTTTCCCTAATCTAATTAAGATGGATAAGATCAAAGTTGTTTGGGAAAATGCACCAATATGAAAGGAGTAAAGGAATTTCAATCTTTCAAATGATGTCAATATTCTGAATTTGGTTGGTATTTCCAGAGTCTTCATCCTAACAGTGACCAGGATGGCACAACAGCCCTTATATGCAGACTGAAAATGGCTCATTCTCAGTTAAACTATTCCAATTCTTGTGTATTCCCTCTCTCCAAAACAAACAAACAAACAAACAAACAAGTTTACAAATTTAAAAAAAAAAAAAAAAGGAAAGTAGGGTGAGGGAGAGAGGCAGAGAGGCTGATAAGACTAATACTCTTTATACTAAGCAAGGTTATCTTACCATGACTGTGACATCTATATTTTGGAAACAGAACTGGCTACCTATGACTTCCAAGGACAGTCATAGAATCACTTATCCCAAAGACATCCTGGCTCTCCCTGTATTTCATCACCCACAAGTGGTACAAATTTTGACAACCTCTGAGCATTCATCAGCTTCTTCCAGAGACTGGTGATCCTTTTTCTTTTAAAATGGAAGTTCACTATCATTAATCCAACAGATACACTGCTAACATTAGGAATGGACGGGTGAAAAAAGGAGAGTTATGGTTTAAGGATAAGCTCATTTCTATCTTTTTCATTCATTTCACATTGGAAGCTTATCGTTCAGAGCTGAGATGCTCCAACATGCCTTAGCTGGGCATGCTAAAAGTTTCTATGTTAAGTCTGCAACTCCTTTGTCAAAAGCCAGCAAAAACACCTGAGAATGCTTCATGACAATAAAAAGAGTAAAAAACCAGCTCTAAATGTTAGAAAAGCAAAAAAAAAAAAAAAGTAAATGGCCATATCATCAAAGGAGCGTAAAGTTCTTCTCTTAACTATTCAGAAAAATGCTTTGATTTACACTAAAAGGAGCTTTATATCTCAGAGGTACAGTACAGTAGCTTGATTACTATCATGTAATGTGACATTTGCAATGATAACTAGCTTTCAGTAAATGGTTGAGTCAATAAGCACATAAAATCCTTGCATTTTGTCAATGTCTGTGTTATTGCTGTCCTTTGGCAGAAGTAATTATATCTTTTTTCTTTTATGAAAACTTACCTAGTGTTTTCTTTCCCTTTATTATGTCTGCTCTGCTTATGTTTAATTACTCAAGGTTTGGCAGTCTTCTTATTGTTTTCACTCTTGTGCTATGAAATGAGCTGCACTAGGCTGGTTAATGTGTTTGCTTAGAAGTACTGTATTGGGTAAAATTATCTGGATGAATAAGCAAAAAAATTTCCCTTTTCCTTTGAAATTCAAATATTGTTATATTATGTTGTTGTTGTTGTTGTTGTTGTTGTTATTATTATTATTATTATTATTGTTATTGTTATTGTTATTGTTATTATATGTATTTTACAAATATATCATACTTCAGTTTCTAAATAAATGTTAGGAAGGAAGAAGGTATATTTCTTGATCCCCAGTAAGTGAAGTACTACCTAATTACCTGTGCTGGTCCTTCCACTTACTCAGATGTTAGCAGGTCTAAAGGAGAAGGTAGGAATTTCTATAAGATATACACCAGAGGATTAAAATATAGAGAGCAGGACCTGGAAGACTTGTATCTGTTTCCTGACTTTGCCATATACTGCTTGTGTGGACCTAAATAAACCTCACTCTGATAAATTGAGGTAGTATTTTGCACACCAAAATACATGTTTTGCACTTTTCTAAGCTCTATGTTTGCAAATTGCATTGAGGTCACAATTCCAGACTCTAAAACTGAATTAAAAAAAAAATAAATTATTTCATCTCATAAGAGAAAGTCCCAACTGAACTACTGATATAAAACTGAAGTCAAGGGAGTCAAAGTTAAGGATATTCTTAAAGAGTTTACTGATTCAGGGCCTTAACATCTCAGGAACACATTGATTCATGGCTTGAGGTAGTGGTTATTTTGCTTTTTCTTTCAGTGCATACTTATTTATAAAGATTTTCCTGTCTGAGTAGACCTTATGACCCTCACTGTGCTGGGCTTCTGCTCAGTAATCCCAACAGTTTCTAAAGATTTCTAAATAAGTAATTAAAAACTTTTACATCTAGCAATTGGACCTGTCAAGGGATTGAAATGGGAGGAACACAAGATTTTTTGCTGAGAACTTAATGGCCTGAAGTACAGCTGCACTATTTGGAAAAATCAGTTTGAAAGTCATTTATGGATCCCATACTGAATGTGAGCAATGATTGGGTTTTTTCCTGATCTTTTGCTTCCACACTCAGATAAGAACACTAAGAAAGGGGAGAAGAAAAAGTTTCAGGTGGCACTGAAGTAAGAGGAGCAGAAGGAACAGAACCTCCTTAAATGGAGCATCATGGGCAAGGACACAGGTAAAGTAAACCAGATTTATAGCTCTGCTGCCGAAAACACTGAGAAACCAATCATTTGCTGCAATGTTCTAACAGTTCAGCTGGCCCAATTAGACACTTAATTGATAAAGGGCAGTGACATTTATAAGGATAGGAATATCTTCCTGACTGTACTAAAGCGAGAAGAGAGAAGGCCAGAAGCAGAAACAAGAAACATACTACACTGTATGAAAGGAGGAGACTTCTCAGTTGGGAGTGAAGCTCAGAAACAGACCTCTGCCTGAACCTACACTGTGCAAATTCCACAGGTAAGCGAAGACTTAAGTTTCCATTAGTCTCAAGCTGGCATCTTTTACAAGCATAAAAATCCTGATTTAAAACGATGTTAATTCACCTGTTTTCAAAGAGTGTCAAATGGACACACTGCAAAGAAGAGAGACACTGCATCCAAATGAACCTCCTGCCATCTGGGAGCAGAGTAGTGGTTTTCACCTTAGCCAGCCAGAAGGTTCATAAAGCAGCCCAGGAGCAACAGAATTTTGCTGCTCAGCTTTGAATAATTTTCTGCTGCATCATAACACACCTGTCAAGAAGTTTAACTAATATTATCCTTTCTGTTCATACTTGTATTGACTTCTCTGATAACCTTTACCTACAAAATCATGCATGAAAATTCCTCAAACATATGCTAAACTTTTTTCAAATAGCCATTCTGCTCTCTTTTCTGTATCATACACACTGACATTTGTTGCATATTTAGCAAAAAATCTATATTGCTGCACTGCAGATTTTGATAAATGCCCAGTGTCAGCATGGAACCTGAGTAAGAAAAGACCTAATGTGAGAGCTGTCTATGGGCTGAAGCACAGTGATAACAGTGCCTTACCAGGTTATTGTGCATTAGTCTGGGGCATCCATTTGTGCACACCATCCACATGAGCATATATGAGATGGTGAGGACAAGATCAGCATAGGGATATTAAGAGCTACTCGGGAGACCTGCAGAAGCTTGTTAAGCTGCCAAAGCATGATTTCGTGTCTGAGACTGACTACCTAGCCTAAGTTAATATGCAAAAGTTTTTCATTACATTTCTGTTTATATGGGTATAAGGTGATGCCTTCAGGTATTAAAAATCATTAAGCAGCTCTAAGAGTCTTTATATCTATTCTTCATATTACAGCTGTGTGTAAGAGCTCGGTCTGCAATAATGACTTTGCCATGTCAGACATACAGCCAAGTCCATGGTGGCAAATGACAGTTCCTGGCTTAAGGACCAAACATTTTAACAAAAGGTGCAAATGCAGCAGGTGGGATTGCCTCACCTAACTTCACCCTTTTAAAAACCAGCCTGGAGCCTGAGTTAGTTACATAGGCTCCCTTCAAAGAGAAAAAGTCATGTACATAGAGGAGGCATTTTTCTCAGATGTCTTAGGCACTGCTTTTACCCAAGATGAATGTCTCTTCCCCCTGCTTCTGTAAATATAGAAAGATCTCAGATGATCAGATTAATGCCCAGCCCTTACAGGACTGAGACTTCTCCCAGTCAGAGCACGGAACAGGGACATTACACCCATGCAGCTGATGGAGAGCTGGGGCACAGAGACAACACCATCAGCTTCCCGGGAGCTGTGTGTTAACCCCAGACCTGAGCCCAAGTCCTTTCAGCAACAAAGCTAAAGGTCCTTCTTCTAGCCCTTAGGGAATGGGAAGAGGCAGGTCCACACAGCTGCTGGGGCCAGGACTCCCTCTCGAAGTGGTATTTCATTTGCTCAATGGCAGAGTGGAGTCATGAGAGTCCCCACTGTGCCTGCAGTCCTCCGTGAAGGATGTCCTATTTCACACACCAAATGTGAGGTTGGTTCCCCATGAAGCGGAATAATTCATCATGTTTAGTAAACCAGGAGCTCAGATGCATAATGCTAACCATTATTAACCACAGATCAGTTGCTAAAAAACAAGACAGTTGACTTCAAGGAAAGGGAAGAATAATGAGTGAATGTAACATTACCTACAATTAATTATTGTGGTTGTCTGTTACAAAAAATTATAAGCCATTTTTTTGTTTTAATGCCACTGTTGATGCCCACTTTCTGTCTAGCTGTGCTGGGATCTCCCTAAGCAGTATGCTGCCTCATTCATTGCTTTTTGGTTTCACATTCAGAGTCATTTGTCCTGTAAACTTGCTAGATTGTCTGTAAACACAGTGGAAGGAGACAGTTATTGAATGAAACCAGAAAGTGCACTATATTTTAACGAGTTAAATGTCATGGCAGAAATGCAAGACCAACACTCCATGCTGCCCTTTAGAAAAAAAAGGTATTTACTTCTGTAACATTTCAAACAGAAAAATACAGTGTTACCTCTAGTGCCAGTAATTTATTTTGTAAGAAATAACTAAATGCATATTACTTGCACTTATATTTTAATCCACTGTTTTGCTTTTCACAGGTTCTCCCTGCCCTGGAGGTACTGTACAGTTTAGATTGGTTACAATATTTGCTGTCTGAGCCTGCTGTACACTTACAGCTCTATAATAAAAGCTTTTGGAGCAAGAAACAGCTTTCATTCCCTTCCAAATGCCCCCAAGTTATTTATTTTGCTATTTTAGTTTTATTTTACCTCAAACTGAAGGGATTTCTAGTACCAATAAAGAACAAACTGAAGACAGCATGGATTATAATGCATTTAGCTTTTTTTCCCCTTTTTTAATCTTCATTGCACCTATGATAAAAATCAACAATGCCATTAAAGTCAGAGCTAAGGCTGCAGTCAAGCTTTGATACGCCCACTGTAGTTAGGAATTATAGCAGCACAGAGCACACAGAACACACATCAGTATAAATGGAGCTGTGGAATACAGCATGTGACAATGCAGCATATTTGCAACCTGATTTCAGATTTCTGGAATGCAGACCCTAAGAATCAGAAGAGAAACTTCTTTTACTCCTATAATATGTTTGAGGATGATTCACTTTGGCAGTGATTGAGAGTTATCATAAGATGGCTGTTTGATCATCCATGTAAAATGAGATGGATTTACTTTATTTACGTGGTGGGCCTATCTTTCTTCATAACTGATAAGTGCCTGCAGCACAGAATAACTTCTCACAGATAATAAAAACTGGTAGTGATGGGTGAATTTCTAAGTTCTAATTTTAAGATTTTATAATACTGTATAAGAAAGTACTAATCTCCTCCAGCTCCATTGATGCATAGCCTCAGAGTACTTCAGTTATGTCTCACTGGCAAATGCTGTGGAAGCATTACTTTGCCTGTGAGATTAGCCTGTCCCACCAAGGCCACACACAGAATGAAGGGGGCAGAGCAGTGAAGAGGAACTACCTAATCTCCCATCTAGGTTTATGCTTAAGCCACCAAGCCATTCTTCAAACACAATTAATGTAAATTCTTACTACAAATGATGCAGTTAAATTTCAAGCATTGGTGCTGTTGGGAAACCACCTCCAGAATTACGTGTTGCTAAAAGGAGAATTCCATTTTAATTTAAATATTATATTACTTGTGCCACACCCCTACATGGCAGCTGTCTCCTAATTCAGGTTTCAGAAGGACACATCCAAGCCAGACCTGATGGAGGCAGCAGAATCTGGGTACCTGAGCCAGGTCTTTTTGTCTGCACTTCAATTATCTTATGTCCTTACCAGCTCACCATTTGTCCTTCAGGACCACATGGAGCTCTGGATCTTACATAGAAGTGCAGATTCTCTAGATAGCTAAAGCTGTCCCAGCCCACCTCCTTATTTCACAGAGAGCAAGACAAGGCACACAGTAAGACTCCTTGCAGCCCCAAAGAGGCAGTGATTCTGAAGAGCAGTCTAGGCAGAGCCGGAGCAGAGTATCAACCAGCTGCATGTGGGCACCATTACAGAGGGCTGTGCAGGGTTCCTGCAGGTCCTGCAGGCTGCCTTGCTCTCAAGAGTCATGTGGGCAAAGGAGGCTTACTACCACTGGCCTCATGCTGGCTGTTCCACAAGAGGTAGAGTCGCCAGGAGTGGTCACTGTGCCTTTGCTGTGCAGACACAACTATGCTACTTCCACCTCCCTCCTGGCACAACAGGGGAAAGAATTGTGGGACTTGTAAATCTGGAAGTATTTTTCTGAAGTCCTTTCACAGTACCATCCATATGACTAATTTATGGCATCCCCATCCATCCTATACTTCCACTGCTTTCCTGGAAGGAGGAAAGTTCTGCAGTATTTCTGAGGTGCAGAGATAACTTGTAGCAGCACGTGCTCTTTCTGCTGCATTCAGATTTCAGGGGAGAGAGTATTTCCAGCAAACAGGGTCCCACTGTTGCTCCCATTGCTGTGAGGGGGAAACTGTTGAAGGAGGAGAAACCTCATCTGTGCTCCTGAGAGGGTACTGACCACCTCTCCATGTGAGGTGCACAATTATTTACAGGTCCTTTACAATGCAAACTCTGGTAGGTAAACACAGGATTTGGAGTGAGCATTATTGAACCACTGGGCTGACAACAGCAACGATAGTCTGTTGTGTAAATACATGCATGGGGACTGTTCCAGGTCCTCCTTCAGCAGTCTCAGCATGCAAACAGAGTGCTTCAACACCCAGTGTGAGATGATCATTTCCGATTTCTCTGTTTAGAGAATTCCCCAAAGGTGGCCCTTAGCCATCTATTTTTTGGAACGATGTCAGTAATATGCACATTATGTCTGTAAAGAATGACGCTGTTACTGAATCACAGAAACAAGAAAGCCACCTAATACACTCAACCCAGAAGGAGGCAAAACTATTTTTACCAGCCAAAAATAAATCTCAAACACTGTAGCTTTATATATCTACTGAAAATACAGACATTACCTCTGATATGTAATAGATGTGCAGATGGAGAAATCTCCTTAGTGGTTTTTACTGCTTCTGTGGAAAATGGGGCATGACTGTCCCTCGGCTCAGTTTGCTCACAGGCAGCCCCTGCCTTCCTCCTCTCCCTCCCCTAGTATGCTGTAGTGGCTGGCAGTGGTCCCAGGAGGCACGGGTCCTGCCGCTTCACTGCATCACCTAAACAAATCCTGGTACAAAAGCCCTGCAAGCAGCTGAGAACCTCGATATTTTTTCTCTTTGCTTTGGTCTATCCCCCAAAACCAGACTGGCTGATTTGGCTTTGGGAATAATGCAAGCTGCACAAGATTGTGGCCCTAGACAGCTCCTCCATCCTGCCTCCTTGCTGCCTAAAAGGGCAGCCTAACTAATTGGCTTTATTGCATCTCTTTCTGGGTGCAGGATGTTGATGCATCAGCTAATAAAAACAGAAGAGAAGCTAGCACTTACAGAAAATGACAATATCAGGAGTAGGCAGGCTGCTTTGTGTTATGTGTCACAGCTCATAACAGAGAGCAGTGGCTGACATCTTTATTAGCTCCTGACTTGGTATACGGTCCTGTGTGTGCACACGTGTGTGCAGCAGCCTGTGCCCTGAGGAAAAGAAATACCAGATGTGTAGAAGGTAACTTGGACACCTTATAATAGAGCAATCCTGTATCCTATTGATTGGAAAACTATCGCAAAATAGATACTGAGAGTTTTAAAACATATTATTATAATTGGACAGCAGTGAGTAAACAGCCTTGAAAAGAATTATATTTTACTGCTGTTTCACTGAAATTCTTTTTAAAATTGCGTATTTGTAAGTGTTTGGCTTAAAAAGCTTTTGCAGATTCTGACAGTATAATGAAGTCAAGCTGCAGTCTTGCAGGTGAGTACATATAAATGAATTACTGAAAAATAATTTCAACCATTTTGTGGAGAACATAACTGCTAGAACCTATCATGTCCAAATGCAAAAAGAAAATTATCAGGAAAGACTTTATCCATTTAAGACCCACTACAGAGCTAAAGGTAAGGTACATGCAGCTTTTTTAAAATGTCAGAAATCCATTTCACATTGTTAATGATCTCTCAATGCCCACTTCATATTTAAGCAGTGAGCTACTAATATTTTCTCAAAAAAACTAACCTGTCTTTGATTTATATCATATCCGTACATTGTTCAGTTGGATGAATCAAGTATAAGTGAGAAAATTTTGAAAATTTAACAATGTGACTACTGAAAGCTAAACATAAACAGAACTGTTCAGTGGGGGCAAAGAAAGACTGAATATTCATGCCAGGGAGTATCTAGCTGTGTCATCTGCTCTGCTGCCATTTTAGCCTGTTATGCTGCAAAAACCTTCCAAACACATATCTCCTCCCATTCTGAACTAGCTTACCAAACACCTTGGTCCCAACCTTCACTGATTCTCATAGGAGCAAATTCTCTACTTTTCAAAGGTTTTTCCTTCACTTTTATTAATCTTCTTGTTTCTGCAAGTGAATTACTGCAAGCCTAGACTAAAATCACACCTGCTTCAGTAGACACTGTGTAAGCAACTTCTTACAGCTCTGCAATTTATTTCCATATTGACCTAATTAACATTTCTTCTATTTAACTTTTAAATGCTCATGCAGCAAGATGAAGTTAGCTGAATACCATGAAGCATCCATGGTATTTAAGCCAAGACCAGCAAACTCACTTAGCCACTGACCTCAAGTAGGCACAAATCTCATATTTTGAAATAGAAAGACTTAAGGAATTTATGCTCTGCTTTTTTAAAGTATGTGAACATACTTAACAGGAAGCACTTCAAGAATTAGATAAGACAGTCTTATAAAATCAAAGGTTTTGATAAAATAGCACTCTTCATACTCTGTTCTCAGAAATGCAGTAGCTCTGATACTGTAAGTTATAATAGCAGTTCATGATGTGCTTTTTTTCCCCCTTCTTTTTTAAAAAAAATTTTGGAACCTGTTTTAAAAGCTTAAGACTTAATCCACAAATTATTTTAAAGAGAACTGTGGTGATTGATGCAATATTAGAGACTGCATGTTTTTAGGGTTCTTTTTTTGTTAGATGCTGTCTTAGAGCAGCACCTAGTGGCACTCTAGCCCTGCATCCTCCCTCACAATAACTTGTGATGCAAGAGGAGTTACTATGATGACTACCTGTGTCAGGTTTACACACAAACACACACACACACACACACACACACACACTCTGTCACTCTATAGGAGGCATCCAGAGCGAGTCTGGGGTACCACTTACAGGCCTTTACAGCATTTTCATTATATTCAGAATGCAATCATTAAAAAATCTGAAGTTAGACCCTCAAAGTGACAAGAACTATTGAGTACCTTACCTTGTTTTTCTCAGGCACCTGTGTCAAAACTCTACTTTTTTTGCCTTAGTTCATCCAGAATAAGTGTAGTTTCTGTAGAAATTCCTGCATTCAAAAGCAAAAATACACATTATCATTCTTTCCTGATGCAGCACTAAGTTTCTGTATTTGTATGGATAGAAACTAAAGATTTGTCACTCTGATTCAGGTAGTTAATTTTTACTATTTTCTGTGGTCTCCTTAATTTCAATAGGAATTAATTCTATTAAATTGATTTCAAATTAAATCAATTTCAATTATGTACTTAGGGAGTTGTAGTTGTACCTGAGACTCTTGTGGTAAAATTGCTTTGGTCTCTTTGAGTAGCTTTTCAAACGTCCTCATAACAAAAACCACCTTGTAAGTTATTCAGGTTTAGTCTTTACTCTCTGAAGAAGAAGAAAATTATTATAATTTTAGACATATTGAAGTACCAGTTGAGAACTCAAATCTAAGAGAATTTTATTTAGACAAAAGGACTGAAATAGCTCAAAAAAATAAATAAAGATTTCCAAAGTTAAATTTACAATAATGGCTAAGGTTAGTTCTCTTACAATGTTGTAAAACATTTTTAAGTAGTCAAAATCAGCATGCAAGTAGCACATTTTTGTAATTAAGTGTTTACAATAGGTAAAACCAGGAAACTGGTGGGTAACATAAAGTGAGATCACGTGTAAAACTGACTGGAGTGCTTAGCTAGTTTAGTAGCAATTTTTCAAGAGCTGAAAGGGGTTTTTTTCCTTCTTTATTCTGATTTAGCAGTTTTGTACAATGTCTAGTTCATTGAAAGTATAAAACTGAGTGAGATTATAAAGTAATACTTTGCTTTCCACATCCAATTTACAAACAAAAACAAGCCATGAAAGAGTAAAAGCTCAGGGAAAATGTAACCATAAGCAACGTGTTTAATTCACTAGTTACAATTAATACTTTCTCATTAATAAACTAATTAGCTCAAACCACAAAGTGTTTTAATTTAAAAATATGCCACCAGTCTATTAAAAGTTATTTTATTTCATTAATAAATAAAAAAGGAGATGCATCTTCCAAAATTAAATAGAACTCCAATTTAATAATCTTCCATTTCCATTTACAGTAGTTTGACACAACAAATAAGTAAAAGTGCATGACAATAAACAAGAAATATCACTTAACATTTTAATAATAAAATTTTAAATTAAAGAGTAGCAGTGTGTAGACTTAATGTGTCATTTACATTTAGTTGCAAATCAACATCTCTATAATTAACAAATAATAATGATCAAGTACCTCTGAAGAAAATAATTGGAAGGGAAAATCAACAACAAAAGACTAAAACCTGTAATTAGTTCAACTGAGATTTTTTCCTCCTGATGGAAATCATGACTGAAAACACTTGATGTATAAATTCTTGCCTACATGTGCTATATAGACTATTTTTGAGCAACAGTATTACTTCTTTTGTTGCTTTTCAAGTTTCTTCAACTCAAATGGAGCTCCACAGACAAATTTTTAACTGCATGTCTATGTGTTTGATGAAAACTAAATAACTCATGACAAATGCCACACTAACTCAATGGCTGAGAAACCCTGTACAGTGTCTAAAGGAAAAAAAGAGCTGGGGGGAAAGGTACCAAAGCCACAGAAACCCTTAAAATAAAGAGAAGGCTGCAGAACTACTCCTCCACCACAGGATGTCAAGTGAGCAATGCAACCATAGGCAATATGCTGAGGGAAGGAGAAATGAGCTCACTTGCTCCCTGGTAAGCCCATATTTGATGGGCACTCCTCAGGACTAAACAAAACATGTTCTCCTTGTAAAGGTATCAGAATAACTAGCTAAATACGATTTTTAAACGACAATATATTGTTGAATCCAAAGTGGTCTAAATGATAGGCTCTGAGTACGCCACATCATTCTGGCATGCTACATGATTTCTGTGAAACCTTGGAAAAGGATGACCAGGTCCACTTCATGCACATATTTAGGAGACATTTTTAAAGAATGATAACTCTGTCCATGATGAAGAAGTTATTCATATCACACATCTTTAGCCATATTATTTAAACAAATATTCTCTCAAGGTTTTAGCCAATAGCCAGTGGAGAAACAGGTTTTTCCCTGGAGGTGATTCAGACTATATAAATCAGAGCTCTCTGAAGAGCTTGACAATAGGAAGACTTTGGATAATAGGTTGATCATATCCGTGGCCTAAGCCTGGATGATGTGAACACTTCCTTAATTTTTTTTTCATACTGATTCAGCTGCTCATTATGAGCTATTTTACTTGTACGATTTGAAATGTAAAACTTGGTTTGGTTTGAAACACTTCCTTTTCTTCATATCTGGACAAAAATGTTGGATTTACTTCACATATTTAAATAGGATTCTTTTATAACCCAGAGACAGCTGAAAGGATTCTGCTGAATCCAAATAGTCTCTCAAGCATGGAAAGCTATGTCATAAAGGTCAATGTTACAGGATTTATTGAAAGTACAATAACAGAATTTTTGTAACAGAAATTGATCTGAAGCCTCCTGATGACTTTTCCATAAAGCATTAGGTTGAAGACCTTTTCAGATATACCTTTATTGACATACATACTGAGTATAAGCATCTTTGGAAGTTGAGTTATTGGGTCTGACAATTTTTTAGATTATAAGCACATGCATAGAGACAACTTGAGAATATGTAACTACTACAACTAAGTATGTTCAGAAGTCTTTGTGCCAAGCATTGTATTACAATCCCTCCACCTTTTCAATAACTTATTGTAAGAGGAAAGAGTATTTAATCATTTGTAGTGTTCAGTTGTGGCAGTGAAGACACAGACTCACATCTCCATGAGAGACATGTGTGAATCGTTTATTGACCGTTAAACCCACGCTTATGAACCCCAGGGAAGGGGTGGCTACAAGGGGGTGGAGATTTGAATAGAAACCAATAGATTTGAAGTCCATCTCCTGGGCATGGGCAGTTGGCTGTCCTTTTCCCAGACCTGGCATGGATTTCGACTCCCATCATGCCAAGCGGTAACTATCTGGTAGATGACAAACCCTCTCCTATATTCAGTGTCTGAATTAATTCACTAAATTGCAACCTTAACATTATATATTTAGTATTGCACCATTCTTTCTAAGGTCAATGTCATTAGCTTAGTTAGATAAGAAATCATGCAAAAATATCAAAAGCAAATAAAAATTCTCAAGTGGTTGTTATGATAAACAAGATAGATGAAGATGGTATAGAGGATGGGAAAGAGGTGAGGGGATATGCATGTATGTGTAGATAATTTGTGCTGAAATTTAATTCCCTCTAATCCAAAATGACAAAAATTTCTCAAACTCCACCATGTTTCAACCCAGATTCATTTAAAAATAAAGTTCAAGAGGTTTAGAATAGTTTTTCCAGACACACAGAGCTTCTCAAATAAGGAATTCCAGAGCTGAGAGGCTCATTTCGGCTGCATGTCATACCTTCAGAAGCGTCGCAGTCCACAGTAGATGGTAATGTCTGGCCAGCTGTGTACAGAAAGAGAATTGTGTCTTCCCTCAGACTTCGGTTTTGGAAATAACTGATACACAGGGCAATTTTAGGGTACAACTTGAAATGCCTTAAAACATTTCATTTTCAGAAAGTATTATTTTTCTGCTTTGTTCGATGCCCCACAACTGCACACCTAAAATTACAAAGTACATTTGATATCTTGTTCTACATAGTCACACTCAAACAGGCTATCATGAGCTTGAATCACATCTTACATCTTCACCACAAATTACGGAGTCCTCCTAAACAAAAACTTCACTCATCGCTTTATTAGGAGAGTCTCAGGAATGAGTACTGAAAGAAAAACCCCGTTACCATCTTTTCAAGACATGATCATAAGTGTCTTTACTAAGCATGGAGGTTTTACTACTAATGACAGACAGGTGACGACATTTTCATGCACTAAAATAAAGCTATAAATTCATGTGACCAACTAGTGCTATTATTTGGAAAAATCTACTAGAATAAGATGGGTCAATTAACTGTAAACCATTATTTATCCCATGTGATCTCATTTAAAACTGCACACTATATCAAATCTACCATTTGTGCCCGGTAGAGTACATATATATAGTCAGCTGGTAGCTCTTAAATGCAGAGTTTGTTTGGATGCATATAAGTATATATAAACAAGTGAGAGAGAAGCTAGAAAAAGTATATCACAGAGTCATTTTATTATAAAAAGGACCTTTTATTATTTGGCTTGATTGGGTTATTTGTGTTGAACTGATTCAGACAGGCTAGTATTCTGCATTTGGAGAAATCCTAGCAGTGTAAAGTGACATTGAATAGGTCTGAAAGCCATCTACTCAGTTCCTACTCTCATGGCAACGCTTTATAAAATGTTGAGTTTCATCAGCTCCCGAATTGAAAAGATTGATTTGCCTGTCATGTTGAACAGAGTCTAAAAGAAGTTTAAGGAGCAATTAACCCTGAGCAGAGCTGCAGAAAAGTCTTCTGGGCATCAAGCAGAAGGCAGCTCAAGATTTCCAAGATAACTCAAATTGTCTCAGTTATGAAAAACAGCAACATAACTCACTGTGGATTGACTCAAGAGGATTTTTCATAATTAAGACTTAGAGACAAGCTTCTTGAAAAGTTGCATTTGCATAAATACAGTAAAATCACCATTTGCATATGCTTGGCAGGAAAAAAGTCAATACAGGTCTGGGGTTGCATTATTTTCATTAGTATTTTCACTTTTAAATGCAGTTGTTCTCACTTAATTCACACCAGGATTCTTGCTGAATGAATGAAGAGAAAAAATGAATTGGAGCTGTCATCCCAAGGCAGATGTGCATGATGGCTGTTCATCCCTGCCAGCACTTAATGTTGCAGAGCTACACATATCAAGTTGCAACACTGGTAGGGGTGGGAGCAAGGGGTCTCTAAGGGATGCAGTTAGACCCTACAACACTCAGAGGAATTAAACTTCTGCTGTCTGCTTGCACCTCTCTGCCCATGAATATCTATAAATCACAAGTCTAGAGAAACTCCCCCCCCAGGTCCCCA
>JAOXXN010000446.1:73441949-73463743 GCA_026770055.1 Myrmophylax atrothorax | reverse complement strand
ACCCCCCCAAAAAAAGTTCAGTTAAGTCAGTACCTAAACATGATAGGAAGGTTAAAAGTCTTTTTCTGATCATCCACTTTTCAGGCAGTTTCAACTTTTTGATTCCTGGACAGACAAAGACCTCATCCTATGATCTGTGCTGAATATACTCAGGTGTTATTCCAGACAGTTCCAAAGTTTTTAAAAGCAATTAAGGCTAGAAAGAAAACTCTCAGCACACAGATGGTCCTCACTCTTCTGTGATGTATTACTTTCAGGGGTCCTGACTAGGGATCCCTGAAAGAATTACGATTTGATTCTGGGGTGAACCGAAAAAAATCTTTTCAGATAAAAATACATAGCAACACTGAAATTTGAAGATGTATATTCCTCTGACATTTTCATGAGCAGTAAGGTCAAATGAAACTCATATCAATGCAGTTGAAACTGGTGCACTTAGGTTTGCTCCTTATATGATGCTTGTTATATATTATGTGTATATATATGTAAACAGTCCTGTCATATGTATGCTGTTTATGTAGGTTATACATTTATGTAAGTCATGGCTTTTTTTATTTTAATGATTTCATAATGTGCTAACATATCAGTATATCTCATTTTACACAAGAAAGCATGATGAAGGTCCCAATCCAATGTTTTCTTTTTCACATGAAGGGCAAAATATTCTTGAAACCAGCTGAATTGCCTATGGACTTGAAATTCCAGCTTCTGGTGATTTTAGGCCTAGGAGAAGCACAATAGCTAAAGAAATGCCATTTGATTACTACTGTATTTATTGCATCTTAAAAGGGAGTGGGTTGTTTAGATGTGATGGCTCAGTAAAATAGAGCAAGCTGAAGAACACTGCCTGAGCTATAAAAGGCAGTAGCTCCTGCAGGCCAAGGTCTGCTGCACATGGATCAGTACGAAGTGCACATTGCCAACTGCAGCTGTTGACTGACATTGCAGATGCCTATCGCAGACTGCCTAAAACACTTTAGCTGCTCATTAAGTCCATTACACTCTGGAAGTAAGGTGGCAGTTCTACATATGCAGCAACAGTGTAAATTCAACATGCAAGTCACATGCTTCTATTTTCAGGTCATTATTTCAAATTTGGCTAATGAAGAACGAGTGTTTTTACATCAACAGATTCCAAGGTTGAGCTGCTTTATAGCATGCAAATCCAATCGCCTCTACTGGCTGTGTTCCCACTGGCAAGGCAAAAAGCTGGCCATTAAATTGCTATATAAAGTGATAGTGTGACTACTGGCAATGTTCAAGTTAAGGTTGTGTCAGCAATAGCCTTTCCATTACAAACTCACATTTTTCAGGGGGTTTATGCCTTGAGGTAAAATCCAATTGTAATTCTTCATTCAGTGCCTCAACTCGGCTGTAAGGTTTTTGCATCCATCATGTTGCACCCATGGTACTTTTTTCTCATGGATTCATTTTCAGTACTAAATACAAAATACTACAAAATAGGCACATGTAAAGAATTATAGCAAAGAGGAACAAGCAGAGTTTCTGCCATTTTTATTAAAAAAGCAACAGGAAAGAGGCCCCAACTCCCTGCCCACAAAACTTGCCTTTTCACCTCAGGGTATCATCTAACATGCATCAGGTATTCCAAGCTAAAATCACATTGGAGGTAACATCTGCACCCTTGTGTACAGTTACCTTGTGCATTGCTTTCACTTGTATTTTTACCTCAGGCTACCTGAAATACATAGTACCCTGAGGTAAAACACAGATATTGTGGTAAAAAAGACAAGCTCTAGCAAGGATCCAAATCCTGCCAACAGTTAAAGATAGGTTTATTCTCAAAGAGGCATTAATAGCCCGACATCAGGAGCCACCCATGCAGAAAACACCACACTCCCTAGGATGAATGGATACACTATGGCATTTTTCCTTACAGTCAGGGTTAGAGATGCCAGACACCTCTTCGCATGCAGAGCAGCCACCTGTGAAAATCTGGTTGGTGCGAAGGGCACCTGGAACTGTGCCCTTTTGGTTTTCTTGTTTCAGTTTAGATTATCCTTTATCTGGTCTGAGCAGGCATTCTTAGATGATGGTTAATGAGACATCAGTTTTGGAGTTGATAAATGTCTTTTATATAAGAACAAGTAAAACTGGAAAAAAAAAAAGCTTAGTTGAAAAAGGACTGATGAGAGGAGAGAAAAATCTCTGTCTTCTCTCCCTTCACTTGCCACTTCCCATCTGTCTAACCAGCTTCACTTCAGCACCCATAGTGCTTCCATGGCTGTCACACTTCAGCACAAAGCCAACAGGGACAGATAGTTAAAAAAGTCACATGGACTGTCTTTGTCACCTTGTGCAAGTTGAGGTAATCAGTCTGCTGTGCCCCTAAAGAGAGTCATCCAAACACATGTTGGTTGTGTGGTGTGGTGTGGTGAGGGCATGGTGTACACAGCACGCTCCCCATGGACGCAAACATAAATGGTTATGCAGGCAGGACAGCAACAAAATCAGAGGTGTTGCTTTAAGTTTGAAGTTCTAGTCCTTTCAAGAGTTTGTGGTTTGCCTATTCAAACAACTTTTTCAAAGTTACAGAAAGAACTACTGAAGAAATTTATTCTCTGCATTTTTTTACTGACGAATTGTGGTCAATGAACTTCTCCTGTAAATGATATTTTATATTTTACAAATGCCCATTAAAAAAAAAAGGAAAAACCCACCAAATGAAACAAAAACAACAACAACATCATCATATTTTACTTTGGGTTAAAATGACTTCAATAAAAACACTTCATTTCTCCTTTGAAGCTGAGGCTTGGCATCTGTATACAACTTCATACAGCCAAGTTCTACCATGGTGTATATACTGGTGCAAGTCTCCATTTCTCTTGTTAAATTCATTTTCTACAAATAAATGTTTCTGGATCAAAGACTTGAAAGTCTGGCCCAGTGAGTGTAAAGAATTTATTCAGAGAGAAACAAGTCCAACAGACAAGAAAGAGGCTGAATCTATAGCTGAGAGGTTTGTGCTGAGAAGGAATTGAAAAGAATAAAGCAGACCCCGAGCAGATCAGTTCAACATTTTTCTTTGCAGACTGTTGCTGAACTTTGACAGCATGGTTAGCATTGCTCACTGTGAGAAGAAGGACACCCTGAAGTCACTTATGAATTAAAGACTTGACCCTTCCAGCACATATTCTTGTATTCTCTATGTACCCGTTGCCTCAAGTCTTTAAGAGTTACAGTGGCATTCTTTGCTGTTCTGAAAGATGTTATGTAGTGCTGCTTTCTACTTTAATTACTTCAATTATTTAAGGGTAGCATCAGCAACATTCAAGACATGTTTAAATAAGAATTCTCATTGTGAACAGGACTAAGTGTTCAATGGCAACACCATCAGCACAGCAAACAAATAGCCTGACCTTGAAAATTTTCAAAGCTGATGGATACAAGACTGAATACAAATATTTATTCAGATGAAAATTTGTCACACTTGGCTTTATCATTCTGAGTTACCCACATTTCAGTTTTCCTAAATGTGCTCAGAAACCGTGGTTTGTGACAGAAAGGAGATGAGTGGATATTGTCACCATGGAAACAAAAACATTTTTCTTCTGCTCTTAAAATGTTGCCTATTAGGGACCAGAGAGGGAAAAAATAATATGTGTATATAACTAACTTTACTCTCTGTCATGTTTTTCAGACTGCCAAGGATTGTTTCTACTACGGTTTTCAGAAACAGAGATGCTTAACCACAGTAGGAATGTTTAGAAACAATGGGGTGTTCCTTTGCTAATGTAGAGAAGCAAAGGTGCATGCTATCCCCATACTTGAGCAGGAATTTTATTTTCACACTTGCTGTTCTACCAGATAGGACATTCAGACAGAAGTTAAATCTGCATTTTATGTTTGGAACTTGGAGCTATTGCCTCTTGACGCATTGCTGTTAACAGGCCAAATAAAAATTGGAGATATTTTTTTACTAGCTGACAGTTTGTTAAATGCAGATGATCATTGTTTATTCCATAAAAGCTTTTGCCAGCTTATACTTTCTCAGACTGAGCTCATTCCTTTGTTCTCTATGCAGATGGAACCTGGACTTTAATCCCAGTGGTAAAACTCTAATTTTCTTCGAAAGTGCTGTGAGTGTTGGCATTCAACAAGATTAGTGTTTTGCCCTCAGTCTAGTCATAGCTACAATCCGTCATACATTCCTACATGCAAAAAGCACTTAAACACCATCTCCACTTAGATGTCATTTTGGTCAGCTTGATTTTTGCGCAAGAGAAGAATTAAAATTATTTTCAGTTTTAATTAACAAATACACATGTTCTTATGAAACTTATGACTTTGTCCTCACATCCATGTAAAAGATGGACTTCTTTAAGTGGGGAAGCAAACTGGAATACTCAAAAAACTTCCAGTTTCAGTTCCCTCTGTTTTGGAAGCAGTAATTACTTTGTACTCCTCTTTTCTTTCAAGAGTACCTTCAAGGGATTTATGTGATTACTTACTAGCTTTTTGTTGATTTGAGCTTATTTGGTGCAGTCACTTGTGATTCTGCAACATACACTCCATTATCTCTTTGATTTTTTCTTAATTAATTGAAGGGTCTGATCACCCACTTCCAACTAGTTTTTAAGTACCCTCAATTATTTGTTGTTTGGGAATTGATTTAGAGTTGAAAGATGTCTCAACCTAATTGCAAGACATAATACCACAAAACTGTATGAATTAACAAATATTAATGTGTACTTAGCATCTGTCTTAGATACCAATATTTATACACACAGTCAGAGAATGCTGCTAGAGGCTGAAAGGAGAAGACAACAACAATGTAGCTTATTCAAAGTCTGAATTTCTCTAGTGAAATCTAAATCAGCGTGAGGAATATGTCCCATTCAGACTAATTGTTCGGCATCTTCTATTATAACAGAACTTTCTAGATGATCCTTATGCCAGTAGAGGTTGTGCTTCTAGCCAGTATTACTCAATTAACATTCAGTGTGAGGTATTTCTCCAAATGTTTTGATTATTGTTTCCTTTAAAAAACCAAAATGGATCACATACTTTTAATTTCCTCTGTTTTTCGCTAAAGTGATGTATTATAAATTTGCTAAGTCATGTGAACCAGCACCATTTCATATTCTGAAAAGACCATAAATTTTCACAGGAAAAAATTGTTTAAAAACACTATGTTTGTTTGAACATTAATTGGTGTTATTTTCAAAGTACCTTCTATGCATGAAGTTTAGCCACCTCACAATATCCAAAACCAGCTGTACAGGCATTAGAAAAAAAAAAATAAAATAGAGAAAGTTGCTAATGGAGAAGCGGAGGGAAGAAATCCATGTGTAACCTTTGATGGTTTTAAGACCTATTCAGAATATTGTACCTTCACCAATGATTAAAAGTCTCTCCCTTTTAAAATGTATTGAACTCTCATTTTTATGTGGATGGTTATTACCATACTAGAAATTCAATCTCTCACTGAGAAAAAGGTTGATCATAAGGATGGGAAAGACATTCAAACAAGTAAAACCAATGCACATGCAAACCTTTTGCCAAATCCTTGAAAGAGATTGACGATCTGATGAAGTGTAAACACATGGGGCCTACATTTCCCAAAATAACAAGTATTGGCAGATGCTCAGCTGGCACTGACACATCCGGTAACCATCACTCTGGGAGGACAGGTGCTTTCTGAACACTGGGCACTTTTTTAAAAAGATTGCAAAGAAAGCACTCAAACATTGAGATGCCCAAAAAGTTTAATTAGGTTTGCAAATAAAGAATTTATCTCTTTCTCAAGTCTTTCCTTCTTTCTTCTTTGTGTGTCTTTTCTTCCCTTCTCTGTCTGAAAACAGAAAAAGGGGTATGAAACAATATGGGACTAAAGTAATGAGATATATATACACACATATAAACTCTATACATACATGTCAGTCAACAGATTCAGTTTTAGATTCTATTTTGCATACATCTTTCCCTTTTTTTAATTTTTTTGGTTAAGGATCTTCAGGAGGTTTTCAGTACATACATTTACCTATAGCAGAGATACTGCAAGTGGAAAATGCAACTTTGATTCTGGCATATTTAGATGAGGCTTCATTTTGATCTGATGAGGAGAGGCAGGAGTGAAATGAAGAGCAAACATGCTTCCAAATGGAGAAACCATAAATCTATTTCTGGCCCACATCTTTAAACATCAGTCTCTAAGAAGGCTGAAAGATGGGTGTAGGCAGCCTGAGTGCTTTGAATTACTGGATGAGCATTAACAATGGCCAGAACACCTTGGATGAGGGAAAGAGAGGATTTTGTACCATAGTTTTTGCAACTATTGCCTTGTTCTGTGCTTTCCAGCAGCAGAGAGGGAGTCATGCAGACAGTTCATTGAAAAGCCTATTATGATTTGCCTTAACTGTCATAGCCTCCAACAACTCAAATTGTAAATGAGAAAGTAGAATGCAACTAAGGTATAAGAACTTCTGCGGGCCTGTGTTGGAAGGCACATTAAAGCAGCTAGGTCTCCCATTCCAGGAAGGCGTATTTGACAACACGTTTGTACTCTACAAACCTGCATCAGTGAGTCATTTAGAGCAGTTTAAAGCCATTTTGAGCCTGCTCACACTGGGTGGGTTGCTGGGCGCCCAGGGCTGTACTGATTCATCAGTTTGGTGCCTGACACAGGGAAGGCACTTAGCCCAAGCAGTAACACTGCCAGCAGGATTGCTGTTACCAGAGCCTAGCTCTGTTGCACTGAAATTCAAATTTCAAAGCATTATTTACTTTATGTAGAAACATTTTGCATAGAAACATATAAGATCTCAGGTTAACTGTCATGACCACACTGACTGTAGGGAAGCTGTGAAAATAGGGAACATGGTGATGTCAACCACGTGCATGCTTTGCTTCTGTGTACAGTTTAAGCACCTTCAAATCTTACTGTAATGAAACGCAGGGATTGCATGTGGTTTTATTCCCAGGGACAATATTGTCAATCTATGGGAAAGCACTGAAGACTTAAAACTGCATTGACTGTAGAAATTTCTGTTCTAACTTGAAACAAGCAACTTGGGTATCAGAAGCAGCTGGTGTGGCCGCCCAGAGCTAAGTGCAGCCTAATTTAATCTGTTTAATTGTGTGTAGCTGGCAAAAAAAGCAAAGCTAGATTTTATCAGATATATCTAAATGCTTTTTAATAACCTGTGCTTTCATCAGTGTTTTCTCTCTATGCCTTGTTCTTTGTGAGAAGTGCTTAGCAGTTTTACAGTTCTACAGAGAGAAGGCTGACAGCAGCTGAGAAGTAATCCTAGAGAGCAGTGACACAGATATCTTTCACTTCAGATATTCAGGGCTAAAGACCACACATTCTTGAAAGAATATAGCTATACTAAGGTACAACATGATAGGGAAAATCAGTCTAATTTTTGTACTTTAGAAAATAAAAGGAAAATTGTCCAGCTTGTCAACAACTGCATCTATGTTTCACCACGCTCTGCACAGGAAAGGTGAGATTGCTTGGCTTACTTGGCCTGCACCTCACTGCTTGCCTGCTACAGCTGTAACCAGATTGGCTCCTCCACAACCAAACACATGCTTACGGCTTACAGTAGCCACGCACTTGGGTGTATGTTTTTTAGGATGCAGCTGGTGGCAAATGGCTGCCGACAGCAGGGTGGCAGTGAACTTTCTGATATCAGCCCTAGTGGCCTCATCCTCTCCCTAAAGTCAGACAGAAGTGACACAGCAGCACTCCAACACCTCTCCAGAAGCAGACCCAATCCTAGGGAAGAGGGAGACTCTCAGATGGGGCAGGGGCACTGGCGACAAGCTGCTGGGTGCTCCTTCTTTTCTGTGCTCACAACTCAAAAATAAAGCAATGTCCTGTGGGAGATCCAACTCACCCCTGTCCAGCGCTGCAACAGGAGCCACTGACACGTGGGGGCCATCCACACCCACAACTTGTGTGCTGGCTTCCCAGAAGGAGGCATCAACATTTGCTAGGTAGGAGCATACAACAAGTCAGTCAGCCCTCAGCAGTGCAGGCAGCCCTGTCACCACCACCCAAACACAGTCCAGCATGTGCTTTGCCTGGCCAGTCGCACTCCCAGCTGCGAGTCCCCATTGCTGTTGGTTCTTCCCTTCCCTTTCTGATCCACAAGTCTTTGTCCAGTGCTCCTCTTGTCCTAGAGGGCTGGTATTCTGCCCAGAAAGCCCATTTAGTGCTCTTGGCAGCCCACAGGACCAGATGTCAACCCTGGAACATCCATATCCCTCCAGGATCCCTGTGAACAGACCAGAGAGACTCCCCTCACAGGTCCCTGACATCCCTCCAACCAAGGTTCTGTTCTGTGCCTGAGCAGAGCCTTTCTGTGCCAGGAATTCAGCTCTGATAGTGGCAGTGAGAGAGAGGGAGACAGCCCTGGTGCTGACAGTGGCCATCCAACATCATCTAAATCTTCTCCCCTCCACTGCAAGGTTACAGCAAAGGTCCTCTCATGCACAAAACCAACACTTACTACTTTTGACTCCTTGGAGTGACCAGCTGGGCAAAAGGCTGTTCAAGAGCCAAACAGTCCAGAGTCTACACTTACACTCAGCACTTCTGTGACTGGATCCTGATCCAAATGGGGTCTGTACCCAGATGTGAGAACTTCTCCAACATCATAGGCATTGGAGTCATTTTATGACTGACTCAATTCTGTCTCAGAAGCCACAGCCAGTAAAACACCATTGGAAAATCTTTGCTCCTGCCCATATCCACTCCAGAAGCTGAGGAAATTCTTCACTTGGGTGCAGAAGGTACTGCAAGTCCTATGGGGGAAAACAGTTTGGGCAGCCAGATGGACTGGATCCAGGGCAGACTGCAGTGGACCACAGTCGTTTCCTGCTGGGGCAATGCCTGCTGGTCGAAAGACAGCCCCAGTTCCAAAGGCCTGCTCTGTCCTGCCCACACTGCTCCTCTATGTGCACTCAAATCCTGACGCTGACATCGTGTTTGAAATAAAGTTGCCTGTGTTCACAGTTAACTATGTTTTAAGTCTAATTCACATTTCTCAGGCAAGGCAAGAACTTCCACATCCAGCATCTGCAAAATGAGGCTGGAGGCAGACCAGTAGGGCACAAAGGGAAAGAATGTCTCCACAGGGCCAGAACTTTGCTTGGTCAGAGAGGAGGGTGCTCAGAGCCACCATGAGATGGAGAAGACTGGTACACCAAAGTTGGGAAGAGGATAGGAAGAAATTATGCCACATGCAGAAACCTTGAAGGGTATGCATTAAGGCACATAAGCTGGTGATTAGGGTGTGACATAGACCTTAGGTAACAGAACAGACCTGGAAAACTCCTGAGCATGACAACTGAAATTGTGAACTGAATGGGAAGGTGATAGAGCCATAGGCCCTTGAGGAAGAGACAGATTTCATAGATAGCAAAGGTGCATTGATGTGTCAGGTAGTCACACTTCACAGATACTCAAAGAAAGAGCTGGGGTCAGTTTAGAGAGAGGAAGTTCGCAGGAGTCTGCATCATTAATGCTATGAAAGGCCAAGGTAAGCTAGCTGGGAACACCTGCAATACCAGGGTTGTTCACAGGTGGGGCAAACCTGGGAGCCAGGCAACATAAATAACCAGTTTGACCTCTTGTTTGTGGGGAGACAAGGATGGAGAAAGGGATGAGTCAAGGAAGATGAGGGGGATGTATAGCATGGCAGATGGAGTGATGGGGAGATCAAGGAACCAGTTAAACAGACACGCACTGCTGTTTGGCTTGTCTGAATGAGCCCTGCACATAATCACCACAAGATGCAAAAGAAACTTCTATGCCCCAGGTTTCATGCAACAGAGTCCCAGACACTTGATTTCCATTCCTAGAGAACAATATGGAGAATGGCGTGTAGGGCTGAGAGCAGGAGCATCCTTCTCTGTCTAGAGCTTCTGATTGCTGCACATCCCTGAGCCTGTATACACAGTGACACAACTGCCCCGTCAGTGTGGGCCCAGAACAGCAACACAGCTGACGTGAAGCCTGCCAGAAGCTGTGTCTGACATCACCAGAGCAGGCTGTGCTGCATCTGTGTTTCACTGTGCTTTGTGCAGGAAGGATGACCCTGCCTGGGTGTGTTTGGCTTACTTGGCTTGCACCTCACTGCTTGCCCACTGTGGCTGTAACCAGATTGGCCCCTTCACACCCACACACACACTGACTGCCTGCAGTATCCTTGTTCTCAGATGAATGGTTTTTTGTAAGGAGATGGTGGGAAAAGCTATATTGCTAGCAGTCACAAAGGGAGTGAGGAGTTGTGGGTAGGACTACCTTCATCTTATCAAGATGCCAAAGGCATGAAAGGTTGAGTGGCTTGAGATAATAATCAGATCTGTAACTTTACAACAGGGACTGTGCTTCTGGGTGCCTACAGCCAGCCTGCCTGTCAACCAGCCTGCCATGTGTCTAGCAGCATCATTACCTGTTAGGAAGACAGTATGCTGCACCTTTCCAAGCATTCATTTGAGGCTGTGCAAGTAGGTTCCCTGCAAGCACCGGGGAGGAACTGAGGTCAGAGGGAACCTGCATGCACACTGGGACACACATAGGGACATATAGCTGGAACCAGCCTGCCCAGAAATGAAAGCGTATTTAAAATATATCAAAGAGAGAATGGAGCAGGAAAGGCTATCTGCACACATGTCCTGGTCAGCCCTCTCTGGAAAGAAAAATCAGGTATTTTTCGGGAGACAGAACAAATCTGGAATAAATCAGTCAGCTAATTTTTAAAGGTGTAGGTCCAAACACAGAAAAGAAAATGGTATTTATAAGCAAATAGTTGATAAAAATATAGAAAAATCTTAAATATATGTGTTAGCCAAACATAATAGGACTATGCACCATGGACAAAAAACGCTGTGGACATCCATAACAAATACCCAGTTTTCATGGACCTGTTGCAGGTGAGGCTGTAATGGCAATAGCTGTGTTATATGCCTGGCAGGCACAACTGTAAACAAATCTAGGGAAACACTGAAACACTCACAAAACAGCATAAAGCCTTCCTAACTTCCTTCCTAGTCCCCATATTTGATTGTTATTATAACCCCTCTTTTCTGCTAATATACAACTTGATCTAGACACAGAAATCCTTCAAATTACAGAGTACTAATGGTTGAAGAGACCATGTTATTCCATCTGTAATTACTATATAATTTGTAGCATTACAAGAAGATTGTAGTGTAAAAGACAGAAATGAGTGTCTCGTGATTATTCTGTTGTAACATGGAAGCTATGATGTAGAGTCTCGGTCAAATTTTAGCTTATAATTATGCAGCATTTTACATAGCAGGTTGCACTCGGAAACAGCACGTACTCAAAAACATAAAAAAGAAACCGATAGCAAGGGCTGATACAGGTACATTTGAAGAATAAGCTTCTTGAAATCTCTTGCTTTCTGAGAAATTTCTAACACTTTTGAAACTGTTTGTTACATTTTGCATATTTTAAAAATAATCACACAATGTCTGAAGATTTAGAGGGAATTGACCCAGATGGACCCCAGCCTCTCTCTGTTCTAAACTTTCTTAAAAGGATAATAGTGCTATTCTGAGAGCCAGAAAATGTATTGGTCTCATAGCCTGTGAAGAAAAATGCCTGAACTAAGTATCTTGTCTACTTTTATTTCCTTGTTTTCTCAATACATCTTATCAGGAAGACTGCTTCAAAACAGGCATTGTAAATTCTGTGGATGCCAGAATAAAATACTCGGGGTCCATAGTTCACTCTCAGAAGATGAAAGAGCCCAAAGAATGGAGAATCCATGCTGCGTTTTCGATAGGCACATCAGGAACAAAAGCAGCTCCGTTCTGAAACGTGCCAACCCTGCCCACGGACTGCAGATTTATGGCTTTGTTTGCACAGTGAAATTTACTGATCACAAGTGTCTGAAACCCTCACCTCACCTTAGGCACTCGATGGACCCAAGTGCCGCAAGGGCAGCAAGAAAAATTGCCAGGGAGGGGGCAACCATTCAGAGGGAACGGAGGAGAACTGATGCAATGAGAGAAAACCTTTCAGTAGGGAACAGCTGTGGGTGGTAAACAACAGTGGTTCAGCCTTCATACTGCTCTGAATTTAAAGCATAACTTCCACTGGTGTCATTCCCCAGTATGGGTGGGACCTTGGGCTCAGAAGCAATATCCAAACCTCACAGAGGACTGATGACACCTCTATACATCTCAAACTGCAGATAAGACAACATGCTGCATTTGCAGAAACAACCTCTACCATTACTTTAGCAGTAGAGGGGGAAGAGTTGGGTATCAATAATAATCAGGGACTTGTGGTAGAAATCTTATAATGGGAATGAGTACCACTTAAAGAAACATTCTAGTATTTCCCCCCATAAGAATGAGAGAGAAGTAGAGAAAAAACCTGCCAAATTGTAGGTTTCCATTTTACTCAAAGATATTAAAGTCAGTTAAAATGACACAAGGCTTTGCACTCTATTTTCTCTGACTAAAAAAAAATAAAAAAATAAAAAAAGAGAGAAAGCCCAGCACTAAATTAGTCTTCCAACATGCTGGTTGTCAGAAGCTAGACTAATACAATAAGTAAGGATTACCAGATATGTTTCAGTCTCATGCTGTCCCTCAATTGCCTGTTAGTGGTTTCTATGCAACCAGCAGACTGGATTCAGATACTCATAGTTTTTATGGCATACTGCTTCCCTGTTTGTGAGCTTAGAGATGAGGTGGTACCTCCCAGAGAGCTAGGTACAGAGCCTCACAGGGTTGTATGCAGAGGTTTTACCACATCAAGCCATAAAGGGTAGATAGAAGTGAGTGATCCAGCTGCCATCTTCCATTCCAGATCCTTTGCAAGTGAAAGAAATGAGCTGTTTCTTTGCTGTTCCCAGATAGATAGCCTGTTGTAAGAAATGCACTGTGCTATCTGTCTGTTATTTGCAGATCTTGCCATGGTTAGAGGAATAGCACGTTATCCCAGCTCCCAGCTACCTGCAGCTACGCCAAAATTTCAGTACAACTACAGCCTTCTCTAATATGCATCTGTAAAGAGCCAAATTTACCTTCCCAAAGTGAAGGTGGAAGAGGTGTAACATAACAGAATCTTTGGTCAAGACTTTTGTCTTCATACAGCAGCAGCGATTTTTCATCTCTAATGTTGTTCCAGCTACTCAGACAAGATACTAAGTGCCAAGTGTTCAGTTCCATGGTTCACACAAAATTATCTAGAAATTTTACGTTATTTTTCTCATGAAGAGGATTTAGCTCTGATGAGTTACCAGAGTCAACTTAGAAATTCGCTGCCTAATCATGCAGGAAATCTATGTAATAAGCATGAAAACAACATGATCTGTAAAGTTTTCAGTTGCTTGTAAGTTTAATGTGTGTTTCAAGTATGCATATGAGTGTTTTATTGATAAATGAATGAGGAAGTTCTTTGCATGAGTGGGGGTATCATGCCACTGAAGCAGAGAGCAAGAATATCATCTGTGTTCCTGCAAGGAGGTGATCCATCCTAGTGCTGAACCTGGCATCACATCCGTCTCAGAGCCTATGTACAAGTCAAGCCACTTGTACCAGCTCAGGAAGACAGGTCCTGCACATTCACATCATGCATGTGCTACCTCACCCTTGAGCTCTAACTCCCTTTGTAAAGAAAGCCAGACGAGGCTCAGGAGACAGTTCTTTCTGGGAACTAGTTTCTATACAGTATGCACACAACTGCACCTCATGCTGCCTCCCAGTTCTCTCTGATCCTGGTCACAAACTTCCCCACTCTCCTATACCACTGCTGAGGGTGCACAACACATCTGGAAAATCACACTACAGAAAAATGCCCTTTTCTCTAGCTGCTTGCAAATGAAGACAACAAAAACCTGCTAATCATTATTACTAGTTATTAAGTAGTAATTAATTTTATTAATTAAAATTAACAATTACTACTGCCACATCTCAAAGCCCAAAGGGCTGTAAGACCAGAGTCCAAATGGTAGACAGCATTGAGATGACCATTCATTGTAGAGAAGAATAGTTTTGGCCAATGTGAACATGAGCTTTTCAGTATCACTTGGCACGAGAGTGGTCTTTAGAATGGATGCCATCAGCACAACCATACTTACAACATAGATATGACCATAGGCTTCACTTTGTGTTCATCTAATCCTTTCCATGAACAAGCCCTACCTCAGAGAGATGGGCTAGCCTGACAGCAGATGTAATCTCAACCTCAATGTTGTTCAGCTGAGCAGGAAATTAAATGATAACATATTACTACTTACTCATCTCCATAAAGACTTTCTGACATAATTTCCCATAGGAAATCCAGCCATGCAGCCATATTACAGATTGGACCTGGTTACAGTTTGGTTTTGGTATGAAAAGTAGCTAGCAACAGACCATTTCCTCAAGGTAAATTTATAGAAACACCATAAAGTGAAGGACTGGGGAAAAGAAGGGTAACTGCCTCTTCAGGGGCAACCACACAACCAACAGCCTGGTTTTCACACTGTCTAACCATTGCAGTGAATTCTGTAGCCCCAGTGTTTGACGGGGAGAGCTGAAAGAAGCTCTCAGGATAGACCAAATACATGAAAATACATGCCATGTGTGCAAATAAATGTAGAACTGGCTGAAGGCTCAAAGGGATGACTGGAGGTCAAATTAGTAAAATTCTGAAGGTCATTTAATTTCATTAACTCATATGCAGAAGCTTCAAGTAATTTTTAAGCGTGTTTTGCCTATAAAATGTATGTTTTCATTAAATGCATCATTACTTTTATGGCCTCTGCAATCAATCTCCTTTTTCCTCCTTTTTAAACATGAGAAACCAATCAGACATAGACACAAACATTTATATTGATGAGTTTCTTTCTAAGTGTGTATGATAGCTTAAAGGCAAGAGAATGAGCTATCATTTCATGACATATGATAAAAGAGATGGTTTTGACTACCAGAGGAGAAACACACTTCAGAAAACAAAGCCTGACACCAGAGATGGGGAACACATCCAGAGAAGACAGAAGAATACAAGACTATTCTTCTTACTCATATATATTTTTTTAGTACATATTATTTATATTACTTACTTACTTATACTACAGCCTTGCATACAATGCACAGGCCTGACATTCAAATTCCTCTGTCTATTTCTACCCAAAGTCTTGAAATACACCATCGTTTTATCTATAACCATGTCATCATAATTTCCTCAAACTTCTCCAATCGCTGCCAACATTCTAAGGACTTTTTGCAAAGAAATGTAATCAGGAAAGTTCTTGGTATCAATGTAAGATGTTATTTAACTATGGCCGTGCCACCCTGACACCCTGTCCTGCCTGATCTTGGAAGATAAGCAGGGACAGGCCCAGCTAGTACTTGGATGGGAGATGCCCTGGGAATACCAGGTGCTGCAGGCCTTAGTCCTGAGGACTTCGCTGTCACTGTCCAAGTTTGCTAGACCATGGCAGATGAACCTTAGGAGCAAAGGGTGGGACCAGTTTCTCCCATGCTATGCCTCACCTAAAAGAAATCTACTGTGCAGGCTCGAAGAATACACCCACATGGGTAGAGCCCTTCCCACAATCTTCGTTCATGAAGCCTGGCCATGATGATGATGATGATGATGACAATGAAGATGTCGTTTATCCCTGACCTTACCCTGTGAAACAGAGAAGTAATTTTTGGTCAACTTATAAAAAGATAAATTTATGATACAGAAGCAGTAGGGAACTTTTCCACACAATAGCAAAATTATTTCCTATTCAGACCTGTAGCATATCCTACAGGACATGCTACATGCTACAGGACATGCTCCAGAGGACAGATGGTTGGAATACTCCAGGAAATGGAGGGAAAAGCAGAAATTGTAGGTTCAAGGGAAGCTCTGAAGAATACAGTGCAGCAACAGCTCAGGGTCTCTCACATGTTGCAGAATTTATTAGCAGCAGTCAGTCCTGGCCGATTTCCTCTTCTGATGATGACAGTCTCCGTAGTTTATCTGCATAAAGTGTTCCCAGGGCTATGAGGTATGGGAATGATTCGGCAGTGTGTATGCTATCCGGGTGAGCTTGCTCAGCATAGACAGTCACTGTCTTGGCAGGTGAGCTGGGGAAGGGCTGCTGCCAGAGCCCAGCACAGCAGGGAGCCCGTGCTCACACCAGGAGCCCATCAGTCACTGGTGCCTGTGGCCCCGGCACAATGACCTCAGCCAGCCCTGCACCCAGCATGGCCACATTTGTGCAATGTTGCATCCCACTTTAAAAACAGAAACTTCTTGGCTACAGCTGGCTCTACTCACAGCTAGTCAGCATGTTGCCCCAAGTGTGATACAGTAAATCCGCCAATAAAATAAATCCTATATGGATAATTGTGTTGACTGTATTTGTAATGAAAAGGGGAAATCAGCAGCTTGCAATGTAAACTTTTAATAAACACCGTAGCAAATAAAAAACCCCTGTGTCAAGTATGATATTGCATTCATGTACGATTTTTCCCAAAGAATAAATTTTAACTTTGCCATTACTGACCTGCGTAAAAGCTGAACTGCAGCAACTGTTCTGTCTCTTATTATATGCTAGCAGTATCTCACACAGTGGGGCTCTGTTCTCAACATTCTAAATAACAATAATTAAATGACTGACTGAAATCACTGCCCTTATCACTACAGTCCTTTTTCCCCACTTTCTCATTCCTGTGATAAAATCTGTATACCTCACATCAAGCTTAGAAATAAATTATTCAGAACCAGCTTATCACAAACAAGCACGATCTCCGTGCTTACATTGGAAATATTTGCTTGTGCATTTTTGTCTAGACACCCTATACTTCAGGAATTCAGTGTTTCTTCTGGCCTCTGAGTGACTCATTAAACAGCAGATCCATACAGCATAAGCAACCAAGGGGAGGCAACGAAAATAATTAGCCAGTCCTGTGGTTCTAGAAAGCTCAAATAGTAATTAAATTAGATGGCTCTGCAGAATTAATCATTTTTTTGAAGAGTGAATTAGCAAGTGCATTCCTGTTGGTTTGGAAAGTAAATTCATTATTTAGTGCAATGGTAGATGCTTGGACTGGATTTTTCACTCCCTCAAGAGGTGAAGAAGAGACAGGAAACCAAGGCCATTCAAGAACTATCATAGTTGTACACTGGGCCTACAAAGTGCTTTTAGGGTATTTGCTCTAAGGGTTAAGGTGAGGGCCTGAGAGTGTTTCATACCTCAAACAGAGATTAAACCACCTGAATTCAAGCCTCTCCCCTGTGTCATCTTTCTCAGTCTTTGAATTTGTGTTCTTTTCAATGAAATAAGGAAAACTATACTCAACTATATTGAATTTATTTACAAAGGATATTGTTCTGCTTCCACAACCTGTAAAATCTCAAAATGCATTTTCTTTAGTAATATATTCAGATTAGAGCACTTGAGTCTTTGAAATTTTAGCTCCTAGCATTTTCTCAGTGCAAGTCACTACTTTCTGTTTTAAAAGGAGAGATAATTGTTGAATATGGAGGGCAGGAGGGAGAACCTACAAATTTACTCATTTTACAATAGCATCTTGCAATCCACATTTGGAAGTCAAAAGATGATTCAAAATACCAAAATCATGTCTGTGACCATCTCCAGCCCATCAGAACATCACACCCAATCAAGGTTTTAAACTAACATTTTAGTAGTAATTAAAAAATGTGAGAGACATGAGAAAAGGTCTTGAAAATAAAGATAAGTGAGTCATGTTTGAGAGAGAAGGGAAGGCAGCTGAGGAACTGAAAGAGATTGCTGATTTCAAACTAGTAGAGAAATTATCTTTGCAGCAACATTGTGAGTGGATGTGATCAAGGCAAGACAGCAGATGTCAAAGGAAGAGATTCCAGGAATAAAGATGTGAAGAGAATCTGCACTAGCAATGTATATGCATGGATGGATAAGAGAGCCTGCGTCAGGGGCCTTGTATGGAACAAATCCCTAAGATGCAAACATAACTGGAAAGTGATGACTTAAAGAAAAATCTCAACAGGACACAGGAAAAATGAATGACAGCTGCTGGTCTGCAATAGCACACAAAGGGAGAGACAGTGGGTAAGAAAGAATTTTGCTCACACACAGAGACCATGTATTTTCCTTTGCACAGTCACTGCCACTAACAAGAACTCAATTTTTCTCCTCTGCTGCTGGAACTCACAAGATACTTGTGCCCAGACAGCACTGTGTGATGCTTGGTCCAATCTGCGTCAAGTTAAGCATGGACATCTTTAATAAATGAAGAGGACCTGAGATGGAACTTACTAATGTGAATACACATAAGTAATGTTTAACTAAGTTACATATAACACCTTAGAGAAGAATTGTCTTTGTTAATGAGCCCTAATGGATGCAAATCCTCAAATGGTCATTAAATGGTCTCCCTGCAAAGCCCAATGCAATACCAGAATTTGGGTTTATGCTAACACAGCTGCCCTGTGAGGTAGGTGAGTGTGAAAGTCAGCTTAGCAACCAAAAATAGTTGAGAGATTTCATTAACAGTGCTCCTTACCAAAAAGAAAAAAAAAATCATTGTGACTAATAATTTGTTTTGTTTAATTGAATTGATTTTTTTTCTGCTGCCGAAAAGCTTCAAGTCTTTGTGACAATCTGCTTAAGAAATTAGTATAGATTCAAGTATTCTGTGACAAATTTTAGCTTTTAACTTTCTGTCACATCATCTCAAGGGTGTGTAGGAGATGTGAAAATACTACTTTTAATTAAAGTGGTTATTTTTATTCTCTTGCAGAACCTTATGCAGCATTAGGGGGGTAAGGAAGACGGTTCCTGCAGGTCACTCAGAGCCAGGGAGCGTGAGAGAGATGTGCTCACTCAGAGGGACTGGAGGTGAAAACCCATTTATTGCACAACCACTAGGCTTTTAAAGGCTTCTGAGGGGAAGGTGCTGGAATTTGGACAGGACTGGGTAAGGGGTCTGGAAGGGGAAGTGACTTGGGCACTCAGCTAGTCAATGGGGGAAACGGAAGGATCAAACACAAGAGGAACCCAGGGACTGGGGATAGACGAGTGAGTAACCAATGGGGTTAGGACAGAGGCGGAAACCGATAGGAGGGGCAGGTGTGCTGCTGGCAGCTACATCAGCACCTCTAGGCAGAGTGATTGCGAAGGTGGGGCTGCCCTGGCTTGGACCAGTGGGATCACTCTGGCAGGTCCCAGCTGCTGCCACTTGGCAGCAGCGGCAGCGACAGCAGCAGCTGCATTGGCAATGTGGGCACAGGGGATGCCTTCCTGGCCGGGCAGTCCCGATCCGTGAAACAATCCTGCACCTAGTTGGCGCAGTGACCCACTGGGAGCAAAGCCTCAGGGGGAACACATAGGAGGGGTGGCAATCCTGCAGGAAGGTGACAATAAAACCTTTTGAACTAAAACCCACACAAGTAAAATGCATAACTTTTAAACTCCAACAACAAGTCTCTCATGTTATGTGGCTGGTCAGGTCCAGGCTGCTTGCCAGCACCGTTCTCCATGTGGGTCTATATCAGAGCTTGTTCTTTCCATATTTCATAGTCTTATATGTTTCCTAAAGAACCCTTTTTCTTCAAACTGGAGACCAAAGCACAAATATTTTTACAGTGGAGTTCCTGATCACTTGAAAATAGGAACTGCAGCAGAAACCAGTATTTAGTCTAAGTTACAGCGGTAACCAAACAGGAATGCTAGAACACTCAACCAAAAATTTCACAATAATCTTTCAGTATTGTTAACACAGTGAAACATCAACTTCAAGAAGATTATATAACATAATTTTATCCAGGGCTTTTCTCCTTAAAACATCTGTATGATAAGAATTTTAGCAGTTTTTCTGATATTCCATTTTAATGCCATAGAAGTATGTGCTATAAAGACTAGTGTAAAAATTTGTCTTAAGGCAATCCATACCATGCCTTTAGGGCAACTAAAGAAATTAAAGAGCATGTATGCACACACTTTTAAGTTAGTATAAAATACTAAATGGAGAAATTGAATTCTACCAAGGCCAGCTCAAAACCGTATTTCAAAATCTGTGAATTTTGGTCTAACTCTAGGATTTCTCATTAGGGAAAGGACTCTTAATTTTGGCACATCAGTTCTGCCTGCAGAGCCTGTGATAAAGCCTCTACCAAAAGCAGCCATCCAGCTTCCCTGTGAAAAGAACACACCCTGGTCCCCAGCAGCACCGAGCAGCATCAGTTGCATCATCTTTCCATGGCACAAACCAGGCAATCTACACTAAGCAATCCCAAAGAACAGTTTTTCAACTCTTAAAATAGTTAAATGGCAAAGGACGGAGTGAACAATCTGAAAACTCACCCTGGCAGCAAACAACTTCATCTTTGGTACATAAGAAAAAAAGTCAAAGATCTAGGCTGGCCCTGACAGCAAAGTAGTGTACAAGTGAGGGGGACCAGTCAAATATTAATGTGAAGTTATGTTCCTACCTGGCCTCTGAAATGTGAAAGATTGCATTTGCCTGGTCTTAAGATTATCTGCTGCAAGTTGATGTCCACTGGTATTTAAAAAACAATGGAAATTAATTCACAAGGAGTAATTACAGGGACCGTTTCTAGGTCTTTGCCATGTCCTTTGGGTGACCCAACCTTAGTAGCCAAGGGCAATTATAATCTCCTGATGAATCACTGTCTCAGAGGCAGATGAAGCTCCTAACAGGACAAAAACTGATGGAGAAACAGCATCTCCAGTCTTATTCCCCTTTACAACATTTAATTGTATGTGTGAGCTCAAAAAGAGTTACTCAGTTTTCTGGGAAGCATTTGCTGTTCATATAGCCCCTGGTGGTAGTTAAGAGATGAGATGAAAACATCTCATGACCTTTAAGAAACAATCAATACAGTCATGGTGCAAGCCAGCAACATCCCTGGCTTCCTTGACTCAACTTCAAGTACTAAATGGTACAGTTCTAATAGACTTTACTAAAACTGTTACAAGCAGAAGAGCCCAGAAGAGTAGGGCAGATCAGCATCTTCCAAGTAGATTCTCCTACAGCCTCTCCTATGGCCTATAAATGCTCTAAAAGTGCATTCAGACCTGCTAAACAAAATATCTTAGTCACCTTCTGAGAAATTACAATGTTTTTGTGCCCTCTAAAATCTCTGCAGACATTTGTGCAAGGTAAAGCTTGACACAAACCAAGTGTTGCTGGAACAAATCTAAACCTAATTGAAGCAAACTCCACAGTATTGCTGTGACACCAGAAATTTCCTTTAAATGAGCCACAAACACCCTGTGTCTGACACAGAGGACTGCACTCTACAATTTACAATCAGCTATAACAAAATTTATCCAAGAGCTCCTCTACCTGCATCAGCTGTTGATAATCAAAAAAGAGAATTTTGGAGATCAGTTTAGAATAAGAAAAATACTATATGAACCCTCCTTTTTATTTTCCACTCTCCAGAAAGAAGCTGGTGATGCACTGGAAAGCAGCAGAGGAACCAAAAAAATGAACAAACTATAGTTTCTAGGCATTTTTTCTGGAGCATTGTTTCAATTTTAAGTGCTTTTGGCAAAGTGCAAAAATTCATGAGCAAGCTAGCCAAACATTTCACTGTTCACAGTAAACGCAGAACCCCCACTAAGATTTGCAAAGGCGTAAATGGAGTTTACAAAACACATTAATAGAGCTATCCAAGCCCTAATATCTGATTTTAAAAGTGTGAATATTAACCTACAATCAAATTAACTTATAAAAATCTGCTAAAAGCCAAGCACAGAGGCAGAGCTGCTCCTCCTGCTGAGATCCAAGGCTTCTGCTCCAGGTTCTGATCCAGCAAAGTGCCTACA
>JAOXXN010000446.1:73400349-73426353 GCA_026770055.1 Myrmophylax atrothorax | reverse complement strand
AAATAGGTTTACTTGTTTGTTGGATTATCTGATGATTAAGACAAAGAATAGCCCTTGAAGGAATTCCCTTTTCCTTCCATATGGGTAGGATATCCATGCATTTTTCCAGTTCTTCCTCACTCAGTATATCACAGTGACAGAGAATGTAATTTATTTTTTTAAGGTCCTTTAAAGATACATTCTTAAGGGTAGGGAAAGGAAGGGACAAGGGAGAAATTCTTCCTTGCCTGTCTAGTTAGAACCATGTGATTGGGGAATATTACTATATGTCATGGAAGACTAAGCACAAGAACTCATGAAATACACAAACTCTTTCATCACGCTCCTTTCACATTAACTTCAACAGTCTGAGCAATCAACAGAAGGAAAAGTGTTGCCCCTTTCCTAATGTGACTAATGATTAACTAAGACTGTTTAGCACTGAGGGAAATATTCCAAAAATTAATGGGGAAAGTGTGAAATGTAATTTGCTGGCTTCTTCGTTAGCTGAGGAACTTGAGAGAAGAATTAAGTCTTACAATAATTGATGTGGGCTGATGTAGTGAAAAAATAGAATTAATCCTAAGGTTCAAAGTCTCTGATGTACCAGTGCAATTGTAGAAAAACATCTCTTGCCTTCATGCTGGGAAAATAAACCTGAATGTGAATCAATGCAAGGCTGTCTTTCATTGCAATGACTGTACATAGAGACCTTTCTGGCACTTCTACCACATTTCCTCCTTCTGGTGACTGGCAAGAAGCATAACACTGTTGGATGACTCCAAACAGACTGATCCATCATAAACGTTTTGGGAGACTCCCTGAATTCCACGTAGGGCTTCTGAATTCTCTGTTGTAAAGCAAAAAGGAAGGCAGGCAAACAGCTTCCTTCCATATATGTCTATAGTTGCTGCTTTCTCACTGAGATTACAACTGTGTCTGAATGTTTGGAAGTCTGATTTCAGACTTTTCTTAAGGTCAACTTCTTGGTTCACACATCTTTATTTCCAGCTGTAATGGCAATAACTTCCAAAAAAAGAAATCACAAGTTTGTCTCACAGTGACACTGAACTGCAAGGTCTAATCATGATTAGCTAGCAGCATGCTGAACAGAGTTTCTCCTGGTGTAGTAAGGCTATAAAATCACAATCAGAAGCACAGCAGCCATTTATTCTTCAGAACAGATTTTGCACTTCAATAAGCTTTTACAGATGTTTTCAGTTATACTGTTCATAAAGTGATGGCTGCTCAATGAGAGTAAAGGAAGCAGAAATGAGATTTTTGATTGGCACTGTCCTTGTAGTCCTATCAATCACAGAAAGTCTTCTTTCTCTGGTCAGGTCCTATGGGGTGTTCTGAGCACATGTAAAAACAAAAGTGCTGAACTAATTATTTCATACTTCTCATAAGAACAAAAATCAAATCTACTCTTGGGTGTGAAGTCTTGTGTAACAAGTTCCAGTCCATTTACTAAAAACCCTGGTCATACGGAATTCATAACCACTGTGACAGCTTTAGTTAAAAGTGTGCCATTATAATCTGTCACACAACATAACTATTACCCAAAAATTATGTTACTGCATATTCATTTTGTGAAACACAGGCAGATAGGGATAGAGGGAGGGAACAGGCATAGGGCAGCACAGCACCTGAAGTGGGCTTTGCTGTCTCAGACCATTTGTTGAAAAATGCACTTTGAAGTTAATCACATTGCTTTCACCTCAATAACCAATGTAGACCCTGAGTGTTTAATTATGCCAATGGTTTTATACCTAATCAATCTTTTTCATTAAAATCCAGTGAAGCAGACAACTGAGATAATTACTGAAGAATCATCTTAATTAAAAATTTTAGCTTCTAATTAAGAGTCATTGTTTACCTCATCAGAAAGCCATTAGGATTCAGGACAAGGTTGCCCTATTCATTATTTTTTCACCTTTTTTGTGTTTTGTTTTTTTTTTTTTAAAGCTTTGGGCAAAGAGAGTGATATGGGATTTTATGTTTAAAAGGAGTCATTATAGTTGTCCCATGAAAAGGGAGAATATATACAAGCCAGGGTCACCATTTGTCAGAAGCCCCATAACATATTTACATCCAGAGTGATTGCGGAATATGTTTGCATATAAATTGACACTGCCTTGGTTCTTGAAGATAAAGCAATGTCTATACTTAAAATGGACATGACCTCCTAAATTATTTCCTTATTGCTTTCCAGCTACAGTGAAGATAATTTTGAAATCCCTCAATACTCATATCCTGCAATCAGCAACTTCTTTCTGCTTTTCACTGTTGTTTTCACAAAGGCCTGACACTGAATGAAGTCTGCTTCAATACCAGGAAAGTCCAATCAGACACTTCAACTAGGGAAGTAGCACTGCATAGCAGTTAAATGCCACCACTGAAGATGTGCAGCCTGACCACGCTGGCACTCATTGCAAGGCACCAACACCAGCTATACAGAGGTAATGATGCTTCAACTGACAAAATTACTATCCAGTCCTAAGACTTGTAGGTTTCCCATCTATACATATTCCAATATGGAAATCAAAAACCAAAGACATCTCTATTTGAGAGGGTTTTTTTCCACCTTCACCCCAGCAAGGAAAGGTGTCAAAATCATGATGTCAAACTAAGAGAATGAGTTCAGATATATGAAATGCAAAGCTAATATATAGCTGAAATGGTTGCTAATAAGTACTGACTATAATCTACAGACAAAGCTAAGCATGTTAGGATCAGCAGTAAACCAAAACCAAACCTATTTTATAGAAATATCTTGTTCGTATTTATTTATTTACTTTTAATGTCATTCTGCATAACATGGTATAAGGAGAAATACAAATCTCCAGTTACCAGTATTTCTCACACTTTGCAAAATTACTGACCCACACTTCCTATAAGAAATTGAGAAGAGAGTATTAAGACTATTGAGATTTTTTTCATGCAAGTTCTTTATAACCATTTAAGTAGGTAAGGGTAGAATGAATAGCTGTCAGCAAATTAGTTTGTTATTAAGTATCAATTGCCCATATCAGTAGGAATAACATTTGCCAATAGTAGAAGGCAACCAACTGTGGTTCAGAAGAAAGTAGCAGATTATAGGTTTGTTTTAAGGGAGAGAGTGAGACAGAGGAAACAGAAGATATTTAAAAGAAACAACACAGAAGAATGAATAGCAGCAGCTCCTAGCTGGTTTCAGACAAGGTTGTTCTATTTAGTGCCAGCACTTAAACAGACACACTTGCTCTAACCTTATAACAGAGTCTGATTGCAGGAGCCCAAAACAGTTTGTGCTCCACTCAATAGGTAATTTGAGCCTACATACCTGAGTCATAGGCACCCAGCTACACCACTGGCACACCAAGACTGAGAGAAATTAGGGTTCTGAAATGCCAGCAGGCATACATTTGCCTGGGAAACATTCTCACAGAGGAGAGGCAAGATAAAAAGTTAAGTCTGTGGTTGCAACAGGGTGACCTCACTGAAGCTTCAAGTGACCTAATCTAAAACTTAGGTCAACATTTTGTCAGATGCTGACTGTACAATTTCCAGTGCACAGATATTTCTGTTACACTGTCACTGAACTCATCAAAATCTCTTGTCCAGTAGTCTCAAGCCTTCAGGGAAGACATACCCTGTAAAGTGTGTTCAGACATTGAAGATCAAGTTCAAAAGAGCACTCCCTCTGACTTGGATGAGTAAGCAAGGGAAGAACCACACCATATCTTAGACATTAGGGAACTCAGATCCAATACAACATCTCACATTTCTGCTCCCAGGTAAATATGGGATCTCATCCATGGGATCTTTGATGTAGGGGAAGAAGAGCAAAGTGTGGGAAAAAAATAAGTCATTTTAAGAACCAGTTGAGTCCCCTAACTGAGAAAACAGACTTGTGACCTCTAACCTGAACGGAAGGACAAAACATTTCTTTCCAGTCAAGTTTTGGGTGCTTTTCTACCCACATCAGAGAACAGCAAGCTTTTCTGTACCATATCTGTGCATAGACAGCTCATCACTCAATTCTTTGGATGGTGTGTTTGTCAGAAGTTCTGTCTCCCCATGCACTACAGGGGAGCCTGTCTAGCCCAACTTTACTACAGAAACTTTCTAGTTACTGAGTTAACAAGATCAGTTCTTGTAAAGCTCAGCTCTATCCACCGTTATGGACTTGACTGTTAGTCATCTTTACTGGCCACTTCATGTTGTGCTGCTATAAAGCCTTTATTACAGTCACTAATAGAAAACACATGCCACACTAGTTACTTATTACAGCTGTAGGAAAGTGACATACAACAGTCACAGTGCCTTGCCACTGAGCCCTTATAAGATTTCAGGACATCATTTTAATTGGTGGAACTAAATTAATTTATCACTTAATTATGGGTCAATTTATGAAGAAAAGTGATTTTTCATTCGTTACTGGTCACAGTTGAAGCATCTAGAAAGTCAGAGATTTCAACATAAAACCCCCTATCTTTCCTATACCCACCCACTAGAACAACTGTTCTAAAAAGAAGAAATTATCTGTTTACCCAAGGAAGCAAATTTCAGAGGTTTTGAATGCAACACTAGCAAAGAGCAGTTGTAAGGAGTCATAAGGTAAATGTGAAGATTTTCTAGGCTGGGGAAGCATATTTACAGTTAGGGTAGATGAGCAAACATTCTCCATCTCAGTCTTTTGCTACCTGGGAAACACTGAGACAAACAACAGAAGAAAAAACTCAGTATTTTAAGCATTGGACCCACTTGGGCATACGTAGCTGCAGATCCTCATGTCCACCCATGTAATCTGAATTTGCAATGGGATTTCATGAGTTCTGAATAACACCTAAAACTGTATCTACATGAGGCACAGGAACTGAAAATGCTCTTGTTCACTCTGTTACTGGGGCTGCTTTACTTGCCTGGTGGTAGGGCCTTCTCTCTGGGACAGTGATGGCAATGACAGCACAAACTGGCAGTTTTCCTTATGGCAACACAAGGTCTGGCAAAATAAGAACCACCAGGAGCTGCTAGCCAGCAGCACGCTCTGCTGCCATGTGAATAAAATGTTAGTAATAAAGAAATATCTCATCAAAGGAAACCTAATACAAGTCTATATGCTCTTGAGACCAATGTAAGAACAGTGCTCACAAAGGTCATTTTGAGGAAGGGGAAGTAGAGAGAGGCCTCTGACTACAGAAAAAGTGGGTTGTAGTTATCCTTTCTGTGGAAACCTGGTGGACTTTCCATTCAAGGGGCAGTATCACCTGCCTGCAACACTGACGGCAGCCTGGGGAGGGGCAAAGTGCATCAAAACCAGTCTATGCATGACAACTCTTGCCTTCAAAGCTGAGTGACTACAAAGCCATGGAACAGAGTTAGAAAAGAGATAATAAAGAACTACAGTTAAACAAGTATCTTAATGGATGCAAAAAAGTTGCTACCAACTCTTAAAACTTCCAGAAAGGTACTAGTAAAGTGTATCCTGGAAAGAGAAAGAAAAAAGGGATGACCTAAGCTCTAGACCTGAGCAACAGTCTTGTGAATGTCAAGAGCAGGATACAGGAGGCATTTGCTATACCCATAGTGTGGGAATGCCGTGTTAAAGAAAAACTGTCAGATCTCTAGATTTCATTCAGATTAGCACAACAGGAAAAAAATTAAAAAAACCAAACAAACAAAAAAAAAACCATGTAGCAGCAGGACTGAAAGCTGCAAAAATCAATAATCTTGGCAATATACTGTGTGGAATCCACATCAGGACAACTCAAGGCAAAGGAAATTAAGAGATTTACTGATGTGTTGGAAGGCATGGGACATTTGCTAAGACAATGAAGAACTCAAGCTACCACTGAACGCAGTGTTAGTGGTGCATGCAGAGCAACTCATGTCAGTAGCATTATGACCAAACTGGGAGAACAGCTCCAGCATACAGCATAATTAAGTGTAATTGGAAAGGTGGAGGAATCCTCAGAATGGGTTAGCTTGATTGCTACAAGTAATAAAAAAACAGACACATGCTGGGCCAATCTGAATGTGCAAAGGCCTTCGAGACCCACACACAGCTAAAACGGGGAAGATTGTACTACAGTCACCGTCCCAGATGCAACTTGCAAGAATTCCACAAAGACTTGGTTCAGTGCACAGGAACAAGTACAGTCTACTCTCATATGCTGGGGGAAGCAGAGAGATTGCTACTTTCATTACTGCATTAGGAAGAAAGCATTTCTATAAATTAAAAGCACTTTATACCTTAGAAAGGCAAAGAGATTAGGAGAGGGGAAGTGATCTGATCTAATTGTCCAAGGAGAAAACATGCAAGGATTTAAAGCACCAACATCCACAGAAAAACTGAACCACACTGAGATTATGGAATCCCCATTAGTATTTACACAAGGATAAACATCAGCTCTTTCATGAGGTCTGAGGGAGCAACTGGTAGTGAAGGAGGCGGACAAGAACATTCAGAATTCAAAGGATAACAATCACACTCAAATTACTCAAATGAATTAAAAGTGAAAGAAATACAAAAAATCCTATAACAGCTGTCCTCTCATGCAGCAGGATGATGGCATACAAAAGAGAAGGGACAGATGGTCACTCACACTTATGCTCTGCCCACAAAAATGGAGAAATGGGAAGACAATCACAGTGTGTAAATACCACTGATTTCTTTTTCATACAGCCATCAAGGCCTGCATATCAGGCATCAGAGATGTTTGGATTAAAAAAAGAAATTCAGGCTCTGCATTGGGATATGAACAAGTCCAAAGGGATAAAAAGGAAAAAAAAGCAACAAGGGATTCTGCAGATTATTTTTTTCTCCAGGCATTTCGAAGAAAGTCTGCAAGGGACGCTAAGGTGTGGCACTCTACCAAAAGCAAAGAAGTGCACAGGAATTTTCCAGAGACACATCACAAGTAACATAAATTTTCCTAGATGGTTTTCCTTATGTAAATTACCTAAAAAAAAATAATAAAAGGCAAGGAAGCACTGGTATTTCACGATGCACCTAATGGAGGCTTGGCAGCAATCAGTGTCTGATTTATATGAACATAGGCAGAACTACTGCCTGCTGATACTTGATTATTACAGTCATTTAGTCAAAGTAACTCAACTTAGAAACACATTATACAGCACTGCAATGAGTCAGGCTGCAGTAATATTCACCAGGCATAGTATTTACAGCAAGCTAATTTGGAATAATGGCTTGCAATATATATCCAAGGAATTCCAAAAATTTGCAAAGGACAGTATTTCATGCACACAACAAGCAGTTTGTATTAGCTGCAGTCCAACCAAATGGCTGTAAACACATATTTGAGTAAGTGAGTAGATATTATTGAAAACAAATGAAGAGGGATTGAAATCCATACTTCGGTTTAGCACACTACCTACCCAAAATTGTGGAGTTTTATCAGTACTGATGATAAAAGTGGAAGAAGCACCCTATATAAGACAAGGTATAACACCCAGAGGTGCAAATTACTGGATACAACAGAACATGGTGGACAAAAGTTCACTGTGAAGTGTCAGGATGATAAAACCATCACAAGAAGGATCAGTGTCATAATATCACATCAAGGCAATAAGTAGTAACAGTAGGATAAGACTATTTCAGGTTCTTCTGTAATATAAAATATTGTTATAGATATAGATATGCTTTAATATGGAATGCTACCTCACCTGCATTAAATAGCAGCTGTCAGGTGTACCCCACAAAGAATCTACCAAAGCCACCAACCTGCATGATCAGTGAGATATTGTCACTCTTTTTAATGCACCTGCAGAGTTTCCTCAGGTTACATATTTCCCACGTGTAGCTGAGCAGTGTTCTCAGGCCAGATCTGCTTTGCAAAACCTGCTGATATCCCCAGACAAATGCCACGCTTTCACATATAGTGACCAGATTAATAGAAAATTAAATACAAAATAACACATGAGTGAATATTAAGAGTATTAAGCACACCAAGATTCAAGTATTCAGTAGTTTAGAGAATACCAAGATAGTCTTAATTCTTTCATGCCACCTTCTGCCCAGTGGGTATAAGCACCATGAAAAAATTTAAAGTGTTTCTTTTATTCGACACAAAACTGATAAAACCAGGGCTGCAGAAATGGGTTGGAGCCAGAGGTGCTGTACAGACCATGCAGTTGTGAGGCATGTCCCTCTCTGGAAGCTTTAGAATTTAAAGTTACCAAACAAACATGAGCAGAAGGTAAGCAAAGGCAGAAGAAACTTACTTGGAGTCATACACCATGCCAGTATTCAAACTGGGACCAATACAAGTCCTCCTGAACACCAGCTGAGAGTTTATTCTTTAGGTGTTGTGTCATAAGAAAAGTCAACCATTGGCCAATAATTTGGGTTCCGCACAGGATGTCATGAAGCCACTGATAGGGTTCCGAGTCTGACTGCTAGAACACCTGCATATTCATAGGCAATAAAACCTTCTATTCAAAGTCATGAGTCTTGCAAACTTAATGTTAAAGCAAACTAGACCTGCTGGGAGCAAACAGTCCTTGGGTTCATAGCTGTGTTACAGAAATATAAACATTATTCAAATCTTGAAAATAATGAGGACCTAGTTTTTAATATCTAAATAATGCAAAGATTAGAAGATGATGCCTCTCCCTGGACAGTTATAAGAAATGACATATTCCCTGTAATACCCTAGCAGCAGACTGAATATGTAATAGATTAAAAGTACACTGAAAGAGATGATTAACACACAGTCCATTATGGGCTCCCTAAAGTAACATTTTCTGAAATATTAATATTTAATTATGGAGGTGGCAGGAGGCTGCAGGGTTTCCCTTCTTTCCGTTCAATGTTCTCCTTATCTGTCTCTAAAATATTAGAGATAATGAGAAATCATGTACCTGTGTAAACTCTAATAGGAGTAATATGGCAAAGCAGAACAGAAAAAGAAAAAAGTAGGCCTCAAGCTGTTCATGGGGTCTCTGGTAATTGGAAGAGTCAATGGCTGTATGATTCAAGAAAATACCTTCCCTGGAGAAGGAGACTGATTGTCCCGCATTTATACAGCAGCTAACCAACACTAAGCAGGCTTTCCTTTGCATATTATTGGTGCCAGCCCAATGAGGCAGAAAATTGCATCGTGTCATTTAATTTCCCAATCTTTGTTTTCATTGTATTAATCTTTTGGCTTTACTTCACTTTATAATTTGAAGGCTCAGCAAGAAGCAAACCAAATGGAAATTCAGCTTACTTTCATGTCTAGCTGAATGTTCATTGCAGTTTTGGAAAGTTTAATTCTGAGTAATCTCACCCATGAATAATAATCATCTGGTTTTGTATGCAGACATATTAGTGGTTATTAAAGACTGCCTTAAAAATTCCTGGGGTTGTGCCCAAAAGTCAATCACCAAAACATGATTAACAAATAAGTTACAGGAAGAGAGCAGATAGGTTTTCCCAGCAGAACCTTTTCCCCTAAGTGTTATAGAAGAAAGTAAAGGAGTTCACAAACTTCATGAACTTGAATAATGATTTTAAAAGTTACAGTTCCCAAACTGAAAAATCAAATACTGAGGATGTTGAGACAGAGAGATTTTCTTAGAAATAGCACAGGACATAAATATGAAAGTTTCACTTGGACAGATGGAAGGGTAAGAAAAAAAGAAAAAAAACCTCTGACTTTCTTATACTTAGAGTTAGTTGGCTTGCCAAGGGCTGGGCTGTGCTGAGCACCACTCAGATAGCAGGGCCTTAGTGAGATCTGTTCAGAAACAGGAACAGATTAGCAGAATAATCTCCACCTCATCTTCCATGACAGGGCAAGGTAAGGAATAAATCCCAAATCCAGGCCTTCAATTGATTCTTGTCCCCTCCAGAAGCACATTGACTCATTGTAAAATGTCTAAAGGCTGACTCAATCACCATTGGGTGTCTCACGTGCATTAATCTTGTTGTCATTTATGGTACTATGATGAAGACACACTGCAAATTTATAAAACATGTCTAATATATATTTCATGCTGTGGTTATATGATTCCTAGTTCATCCGAATAGGATTCATGAGCCATATCTGATGAATAAAGCTATTTTTAAAATGAGATGTCTTTTTCATGATTCTGTGTCTGTTTTGTCAAAAAAAGGATACTTTTCTTTCAAGCAGAATCTGTTGTAACTATGAGGAAGAGTTTAAAATTTCCCCTGCTCAAATCTCCAAGGACATGTCTCACCCATAAAAGTTAGGGGTTTGCCTACTATCTCCCAGTTGTGAGAAGTTGCCACACTAGCATGCACTTTATTCACATTAAAAGAACATACAGCAAATATGTTCACAGCAAATAATGCTGTGACTGTCACAAGATCAAAATTATGAAAACCTAAATTAAAAAAAGAAAGTATGCTTTAAATGTTCATGACCCAGGAGAGAAGGGAAGAGCACCATCAACCAGACCCTGCACTTCAGTGCAGCTCTCTGTTTCTTAGTAAGAGACAAAAAACATCTGATCTGCTCTGGACTAACTGATGGTGAGTGAAAGGCCCTGAAAGAAAGCACTATCTGATTCCTGAGAGCCAAACTTTCTTATGGAAGTTTAGCCAATGTATTTCATGCCTGTCATGGTGAGTAGCCCTACCCAGTCATTTTTCTCTCTTTCCCAAAAAAAAATTGTCCTCATGGAACCCTTCAGAAAGTGGATTGCAGTTAAAAGATTCCAAACTTGCTCTGCTGCTGGTAGTTGCTCTAACTGTGTCCCTTGAATGCACAAATCATGAAGGGGTGCACTTGCTTCCTGCTACAAGTAAACATGGTGAAGTACTTGATTATCATAAGGAAATAGATATCTTTTAATGTCTCTTTTGAGATGGTCATCTTTCATAGAGATGTGGTTTGCAGTTTAAAATTAGATTCTTAAGTTCAGATTTTGAAATTGACATTTGAAAAACTTAGGAAAACTTTACTGGAGTCACCCATGCTCCAAATGCACCAGAAGTTACTGGACTTGAGGATAAAATAAGTCATGAAATTCTGTATCTATAGTATTCTAGCTGTGCAGAATACTATAGATATCTATACTATTCTAGCTGTTCAGATAGCCATAATGTTCCCTGTAGCTCTCAATTCTCACAGGAAAAGGTGAGCAGCAACTCAGAGCTCCATTAGTCTTATTGAAATCCTAAAAATACCATCCTCTTTCATCTGAATTAATCTAGCCTCAAGTAAGTTCAGAGCATACAGGGCAGCCTCAGTTTGCACATCGAAATAATCATTCCTCTTCCATTGCAGACTCCCCGTGAACTCATTTAAAACCAACCAGAGGTATCCAAAATAGTTTCCCAGACCTCAAACCTCCCTGAAATAAATTCCAATACTCCACTGATTAAGCTCAATGAGCTTTTAAAAGTTCATTAGTATCATGAATTGGATTTAGTTCCATATATCTAGAATAAAGGAACTTCCAGAAACAAAAATAATTCCTTTTTTTTTTTACATTTTGACTCAAATTGTCAAGAAATGTGACCTAGTTCACCAAACTGCAATTGAGGCAATAGATGGACAATTTTCAAATACTCTGATATGGAATAGATTTAAAGAGTCTTTTTGCATAAATGTTGCTATGTCTGTGAAAGTCAATTACCAGTATTTTGTGCAAACTGTCATGCAGTTTTCATAGCCAGGACCTGACATGAATATATTGATGGTATTTAATTGCAGGACATAAAACATCAAATCAAGACAATCAAATTACAAAAGACAGTTACAAATGGTGAAGTTGATAATTTATGGGGTTTTTTTCTACACTTGATATTACTTTTTATGGACTTGTGAGTTCTGTAAGAACACTTTTCTATTTAATTTGTTTTTTCCAAACATTTTTTTTCTTCTTAATGCAGAAAAGATGAACCTTTTGCAAATCTTTGGTGCAGAAGTAGCATGGGTGCACTGGGCCTGCATTACTGTAGGAGGAGAAATAATGCACATCACCTCCTCTTCTTCCCACTACATTTGAAAAGATCTCAGAATTAATTTATGAATCTTCAAAGACCTCTCTCCCACTTTGTTCATAAAACATGAGGCAATGACCTTTTTTCAACTCCTTGCCCTATTCTGCCCTGTTGTCAGATCTGTCAGAAAGCAAGAATTTTAAAAAACATTTTATATATTTTTGCAGCACCAGAGAATGCTTGGTGGGTCTCCAGCCTGGGCACCACATGAGGACAAGGCAGATAGGCCCAGGCCCTGCAAGCAGCCAAGGAGGCAGGGCACAGGTCTAGGGCTGCCAGCACATGCATGTCTGTAGGATAAAACAGTGTGGGATAAGACTGGTACAAAAGGCTTTCTGCTATGACTCAGTCTATATGCTAAGGAGAAAAGTTTGAAAAATTTAGTGCTAGCCTTCCCCAGAAGTCTTCCCCAAAATCTTGACTTGACAGCTAACTTATATCTTCATGAAGACCTGTATGTGTGTAGACATATTCATCAGTAACTCAAGTTAAAACTGGATACACAACTACAACTGGAATAATAATGAAGTAAACAGAATTATAACACAAAGAAGGTTGTGGACATCTTTAGTAAAAGAATAAAATGATTGTGCAAAATGTAAAATACACTAAATGCACCCACAGATGCTAACATGTTGTTCAATAAATTAACCTCCATGAGAAAATGCACATAGAGGAATAGCTTAACAAGCAGATTTATCATTTTTTTTTTTTAAAAGGCAAAAAAACTTCAAAAGAATATCATTAACATTATAGTTGTGTAATAGTTTTTCTTTTTAATTATGACAATTATTATCCAGATTGCAGTATACCTGGTCAGCTTAGTCTTCTAATCTAAACAAATCAGTAAACACCAGTTTGAGACCAGAATTTAGAGGTGCATTTCCTTTTAAGCCCTATTCCATTAACTGTTTGCAAATCATTTAGCAGTCATTTAAATCCTAAACAGTTAACAGATGTTCTTCTTAATGCACCATAAGTCACAGAATGTTGGTAACAATAACTCATACCACAAAAAAAAAAAAAGGAGGGGGGACAAAAAGACCAAAACACAAACAAACAAACCTGGCAATAAACTACAAGGTACCAAAACAAGAAAAGACTGAACATGTCACCAATTTTTAAGTCCCCATAATTGCAGGATATTCATTAAGAGGTAAAATCCTGTTTCATCCTGGAAACTGAGCAACAAGGAAATGTTCACACTGGCAAAGGAGGTACAAGAGAAGTGATGTTAGAAAACTGTTTACATACCAAATTATGGTAGCATTTTTTAATTTTTTTAGTTGACAGTTTCAGTTTAGTTTCTCCAACTCACTGAAAGCATACTTTAGCACGTGTCAACATATACTTGTTCTTTGCCTATCCAAAGACAAAGGTTCAAAAGACTTGATATTATGGAAACAATTCAGTTTCAGAAAGCAGCTTTCAAGATGTTTGCAATGAAAATTGCATCACTGTTTCCAGAATTTCTATCTAATTGCTTTTCTGAAAACAGAACTCTCAGACTTTCCACATCTATCTTCCGGATGGACTATATTTTTTTTTTTACAATTTAAAACAAAGGAGTAAAGATTATGAAAGTTTTGAGTGCAGGGTGGATGGGAGGGTGTACCTTCTGTGTGAGTCACAAGAAACAGATCTTATAGCTAACAGCAATGGAAATAGTATTTTTTTTTCTGTGTTTTCAGGACATTGTATGGGAACATCAGGGACAGCAGGCTGCTTCATTTTAAATTTCTAGTCTGCAGAATGTTTCTGTACTTTCCCATCACTATAATACTCTGCCTTAAATCACATAGCAAAATACCTTTAAGCTTTAAAATATTGAAGAAACTTGAAGAACAGTTTCAGCTTCGTCAACACTATGCCCTTGAGACTGCTGTAGCCTGCTAGTGCCAATAGAATTGGTCTTTTGACTTTTCTTGGCTTTCAGTAAGACCTTAAAATTACAGTTTCAGTTCCAAATAATTGGCTCAGATGAAAGGAAATGGTGATAACCATTGCCTGAAGCACTGGACACATATGCACTTCCATGAGGTCTAGATATTAGTGCAAAAACCCTGCACCCTCTGTGGCTCTGGCCTCTGACACCACTTTTTCAGGCAACTGTCGTGTTCAACAGCACTGGCAAGCTCTAAACAATAAAGAATTTCTGATGGGAGTGAGGAAAAGAGATACTGAAGTTAAGGCTACAGGCAAGCGTTATTTTATTATCCATAAGTACCTCAGTTTTGGAGCCTCAGTCTGAAGCCAATATCCTTTCAGAGATTCTGTCCTTACTTTTCTGTCATAGCTTGTGGGAGACTGCTGCTGTATTTATACTGGTGTGTACTGCAGATTTTCAGTGTCCCATGACCATCCTGGGACTTGTAGCTTCTTACTTCTCTATTTGGGAACAATGCACCTCTCAAAATGTGGAAAAATACCAACAACAATAACAAACAAAAAAAGAGTAGTTCTGCTAATAAGCATTTCATGTAAGGGTAAATGAGGGTAGAGAGATTGGTTTGCCTGAAATTGCAGGAGTCTATGCCAGAACTGAAAACTGAAACCAGGCTCTGTGCTTTGACTGTAACCAGCCTATCCTCAGTTAGGTGTTACTTGCATCCTGTGGGGTACCTTTAGTCACTAACCAAATTACCTCTGATACCAGAGACAGCAATTGGAGCAGTGATGGCAACATGTGAAAACCCTCAATCCAGCACCATCAGGGTGTTTCTCTGGAATATATGTATCACCATGTGGCAGTGTTGTAGTATGGACACCAGGACAATGTGTTCATCCCAACATGGGGGGTGACCTGTGGAGGAACAATAAGCTGTGCACTTTTACGAAGATGAGTGTGTCAGTAGGAATATGAGGCAGCCCTGCCCTGTCAAGCACTCTGAAGAACCATGTCCCTCAGACAGGGAGGAAATGAGCAAGAGGTGGAACCAGCTGAAACTATAAGGAGACTCATGGAAGAAATACAATTGGAAAAGGCAACCTCTCAGTTAGAAAGAATTTGATAGTTGGGATATTGTAACAGGTCCTCACTCAACAGTTTATGCAAAGAATTTTGACAACGACTTGGAACAAACATTTTAAGTTTGCATTTAAAGATAAATTGGGAGAGAAAGCAAATAATAAGAATCAATGCAGACAGATAAAGAAGGTCTTGGAGTAGATATTTTAAATACCAACATAACTAATAAATGCAAATGAAGTTCAGTGCAGATAAGGGCAGAATTATGAGACTGAAAGTAAAGAAAAAAAAGGAGGACCTATCTTCTTAGAGGCAATCAGCTGCACTGTAATGGCCAAGAATGAGATCTGAGGAATTATTGTAAAAGAAATCCCTAAAGCTTTCAGTCCAGTGAGGAAATGATTGAAACAAACAAGATGATAGGCTTTATTAAACCACCAGAATATAATGTTCAGCTTCCACACACTGCAAAGGGTAGCAGTGAAATGCACCAAAGCAAAAGGATTAAAACCAAAAAAGCAGCATTAACCTCATAGAGTAAGATAGATTTTTGTCCTTGGCTTTTGTCTAGAGTCTGAATCTTCTAGAGTGCAATGCTCCTGTGTTACTATAATGTCCTCTTTTATTATTTCTCTTCCTTTTATTATTTTTTAACCTGTCATATAAAACTTTATGAGAACTTACCCAGGAAAGGACAACATCTCCTTCACAATCACTGTAATCTATTGTTCAGGTCAGGCAGATTTTTCAAGCATAAATCCAAATTCTACATTAGATGCCTGTCTGGGTTACCAAAATACTTGAGAACTACATTCAGAAACAAAATTAAAAGCAGTGTTATTGCAGTATAGCAGTGTTCAGAGAGGGTGTCAGCAGAGCCTGGGTTGTGGCAAGGAAGAAGCAGGTTGAACAGGAGAGAACTTGCACTAACAAAGACCAGGTGGGGACATAAAACAAGAGCTATATGCAGAGGAAACCTATCACTACAACAAGTCAGTTTGCCCAGCCTTCTCTCACCACACGTCCTCCAGAACTTACTGGGGAGCTCCTGGCAGCCATTACCTTCTTTTGGTATAATCTTTAACCACTGCTGACTCTAAGAACACAGCGGAACTGGGGAATGGACATAGTGTGGCAGCCTGGAAGATCATTTAGCTCAGACCTGCTGAGGGTTTAAGCACAAAGCAAACGCATAGCAATATTTTCTGAGGATTTATTCAAGACCCTAAATAAAATGCTGGGGTTTTAACAGAAAACTTTGTTAACATTTAGTTTGTCAGGTTATCTTCTAAACTCATATAAACTTTTATTACTCACAAAACCATGTGGAAAGAAATTTCATGGGTTCATTCAAAATAAAACCATTATCTTAGCTGAGGCCTTTCTAGTGATGAAGAGAGCAGGGGATAAAGTTTTCCCACCATTTGTTTTTTTACAGCTTCATATCCTACCTAAGAACATTCAGCTTGCAGTCTACAACAGCCTTAGGAATTTTTCACAGAACTGGTTCCCAGCCAGTTGTTCCTAATGTTGGTTTTGACAGCATTAAATTAATGCATTGAGTGTGTAGTCCCACCTATGCCATTTTCTTTGGTTTTGAACTGTTTCTGCAGGTTGTCAACACCATCTGACCTGTCCTTTGTATAGCTGCTCTCCCCTCCTCATTTTGTTTCAACGTGAAATTTAATAGGATATTTCCTGTCCCTTAAGTAACACATTAATAACACCATTGACTTACAGCTGAAAAAGAACAGACCCCTGCAGATACACCTCCATTCTGTCAGTGAAACATGATATGATGACTTTTTAAGGTGTTTTGCCTCTACCTTGTATAACTCTCAATGTGCTTCCATGAATGCTGTAAAGACAGACACAGAAGCTTCAAAAACATCAAGGTTGGTTGATTGGTTTTGTTTGATTTGGTTTTTTCCAATAGGCACTTGTATGTAGTTCATTTACTCCTGTATTTTCTTACAGTTGAATTCAAGTTGACTGGCCTTCAGTATTTTTTCCATCCATTTTATCCTTCATGAGATACTACCTGCCCTTCTCCCAGAACCTCACCTATGCTTTCTGAGCCTGCAGAGGTAAATTCCTATGGCTTAAGGATCATTTGGGGCTCTAAACACCACAGTACTAAACTTCCTACTGCCCAGTAGGAGCAGTGAATTCAAAAGCTTGAAGTTCAGGTAGCTATTCTCCACCTTCCCAAACTTAATTAGGATGTACCCAAACCTGCAATAAAAATGAAAATGCAAAAGGCTTTAGGCACTCTGTTTCAACATCATTTTTGGTTCACATTTTTTGTGCTCTGTTGAGCAACAAATAAACTCTTTTCTTGGCCATCATCTCTTCAGCCTGTATGGCTGAAGAATGATTTGTTGCTGTTCCTTGTGTCTCCTGATTGTCAAGTTCATTCTTTTCATGCAGAAGAGTAACAACCAACTAAAACAACAGAGACATGGGTGCTGATGTGATCAGGGTTCAAAGTGTTGAGCCGCAGGTGCAGCTCACCCATTTCCTGGTGATGTATTTAAAATGCCTCCTCTGGTCTTTTGCTGCATATGGCTGTTTTCAGATGGGTTTCCGCATAATTGCACTTTCCAGGGCACATTGCTTCTCATTCTGTTCTAATCCTTCTATTTTGGTCAGTCCAGTGTACAAAAGTGTAAATCGAACATTTTCAGGCTGTCACAAAGGTTAAAAAACCTATTTACCACAAAATTGGACTCTCACTTGCAAGAGATGCCAAACTCCTTCAGATTCAGCAGGACTGTAGACCTTATTAGGACCTCTGAAAACATCCATGCTCCTACTCAGAACCTCTCAAGATTGGATCTTTTTGTCTCAGTAAAGCTACTTTAGACTCCTCTGCTGGAACAGCAAAGCCCAAAACCTGGGGTAAGTGGTGTCTGGGCATTTCTTGAGGGCACAAAGTCTCTACAAACAACTCTAGCACTTTGCCCAGACATTCCAAATACAGTAGTACAGAGCTCTTTCCTCTATTCCTTTGAATTCTTGTATATTTAGAGGCAAGTCCCAAAGGACTTTCACCACCAAACCACCCAAACTACTGTAAAATGTGCCTGGCTCAGGGTCAGCTGTGGCTCGGCAGCCCCAAGGAGCTGGCACATGTCAGAGCAAAGCCAGAGGTGAAGGATGTGAGCATTGTAGGAGGAGGCTAATATGCCATCTTCAGCATCTTTTGAGCACAGCTCTGTCTTTGGGTCATTGACCATTGACTTTGTGACTTTCTTTGCACTGAAAGCAAAAAAAAAAAAAAACACAAAAAAAGAAGGATGATGTGAAACATGTACTTGAAAAGTACACCTTTAATAGCCTCTCCTTGGCAGAATCAGCTGAACTCAGATGCAAAACTGCATTTTGCCAAACTGCATGAAAGCATCATAAGATCTCATTTTATCTCAGTTCTCCAGATTTATTGTAGTGGTGCCCTCTCACACTTCCACTCCAAAAAGCATTCCCATTATAAACCTTCTCCCTTTTTCAAAGATTTTAACTCATCTCTACATATGCATGATGCTGTAGTTTGGCATACAAAATCCTTAGTCCAGATGTGGATTTTTTTTTAAAGAGGTTAAAATGTGTTCTGCAGCTCTTGATTTACAGACACATAAAAACTTTAAGGTTTACACTTTTAAGAGCTAGGAAGGGTACAGAAATGATTGAAACCAGGGCAAGAAGGAACTATTCCACATTTTAATCCTATAATCACTTATTTGAAAGGTAAATTTTTTTTTCTCAGACTTCATCTCCTGGGCATCTACTTTTTTAAATATAGCAAAGGCTAAATGTATTCTACCTGCAATAAAGCTGCTGGAGGGGATATAGGAGGAACAGAGAATTTTGCTTGTGATATGTGGTATCAGAGAACAACTTTGGTATTTGTAGTTATGACTCAAGGGGTTACAAGGCATGACCAAAGGAACCAGCATCTTGTCACCAGACACAGATGACAGTGAAATGGGATGCAAAAGGTAATAACTTCTGAGAAGTAAAGGACATAGTGGCTGATCCCTTAGAAATGCAGCCTCTTAAATGTTTCCACACACCCCCATAAGGCAGCTTTCTGCATCTGTTCTGAGCCTACTGCATTGTTACAGGTAGCCCTAATAAAGCCAATTCAGTTTTGCTGAGAAGTAAAATCTTGCACACACCACTACCCAAGACACTCCAAGGGCGGCTGCAGGTGTCACAAACCAAAGAAGAGCCTACCTCTGCTTTCCTGCATTATTGCCTGAGTCCACACCCCTAACTGTTGAAAAAAACAGGCATAAAAGTGTTAAAAAAGTAGTTTAGAGCAAAAAGGAACAACACTGATGTCAAAGGACCTAAAAAAATTTATTCTTACATTAGCTGTTGGAAATATCTGGCATAGTTTTATAACCCACATGATGCCTTCAGTATTCAGAGAAGGAAACCACCAGAAGGAGCATCTTTTAAACCATCCTGCCAGTAAGTTCGAGAGGGTAACACAGGAGACCTGCTCATCAGATGTTCAAGACGAGAACAAACCACTGGTCTCATTTACTGTCTCAAACAAGTAAATATACAACACTGCACTCCATATCTCATGTCTCAGCTCAGCAGAAGCAGGCCAAGCCTGAACCCTCCAGTGGGCTGGGCACGTTTCATTTGCTGGTCAGTGTCACTGCACCTCTGCTGCCACAACCCAGTCTGGCTGCTGCTCTCCTTGTGCAATAGCCCACATACTGCTTGGTCCAGGTAGATATACTGTTAGGGGACTGAGCCAACACTATAAAAAATGACATTATTTCCTTGGTAGATAATTAGTAAACATAATTAACTAGGGTTTGTGCTGCATCACAAAAGAAAGAGCCCCTTTGCATGTGTTTAGTCTTCATGTATTTGAAAGACATTCCAAATGCTGAGACAAAAAGGGAAACTGAGGCTATGTCACATTGTCTGAATTCCCTTGGCATTGCTCTTCTGCTTTGAAAGAGTCTTTCAGCTATTTCATGAGCTATGGTAAAAAAATGGTATTTTACTAAGGCTGTGTGCTGTAATAATGGAACTTTGCCTCACACACTTGGAAGTGATCCAAACATGACAAGTAGGAATTACGCACTTAAATTAGACAAGTTCAAAAGTCACATCACTGAAGGTATTTCAGTAGCAAACCAAAAATGGGTCAAGACACTGTTAATGGTCTTATTAATTGTTTCGTGTAAATTGAGTAATAGAAGAGAAAAAAATAATGACTGTTTCATTGTGTTTCTTTTTGATACATTGCCTGAAAAACCTGACTTATTTTCAAAAGACACTAATTGAACATTTTAGATTTCCCTTTGCATTATTTTACTATATAGTCTAGATAATATTTAGCTTACTGAGATATAAAAGAAGTGAAAAATGAAGTAGGAAAATGGAAGGGACATTACAGTTTTCTTTTTAAGGTGACTCAGGAATCAACGTCTTGGTAATTACTGACCAAGATGTTGCATTATGAACTTCAGATGATTCAGTATGAAACTTCCCCAATCTGTTCTGAAATTAGCAAGGAACATGGGAACAGGATACTAACAAAGCTGCAGCTGTCTGATAACCCACTAAACCAGTAACTTACTCTGGTTTTAAAAAATTATCTGTATTTTCTGTCATGTTCTGGTTTCATTTTCTTTTTAAATTTACTTGTAGAGGCCTTTTAGATTTGGTAGTCTCACTACCTATCTCCTGCAGCTGTGAAGCTGTTTTTTAATTGATGATGAGGAAAATGATACCCCAATATATGCCCTAATGGTAGGATATGAGATTTAAGTTGGTTTCCTTTAAGACAATTACAGAAAAGAAAGTGTTGTGGCATTGTAGTCCAGAAAAGTAGCCTTGGTTTTGCAGTTTCACATTTCAAAAAATAAAAATCAAACTATTGGAAAACAGAATCATTTAAAACTAAGACAGTGAGTTCAGTCTTTTTGGCTGTGCTTGTTCCACCAAACAAGCTCAGTTGTGAGTAGGGACATTTCCTCCAGAGCAATGAATCCTGCAATAACAGACAAGCATAAAGCCTTTATTCTCCCTCATAAATTGTTGCACTTGAAAACTTAAAAAAAATGTTTCTGTATTCTCTTTAATCAAAATCAGTTCTATAAAAGCAGAATACAGGTTTAAAGAAGGCCTCAAATAATACATTACCATGACACTATAAAGCATGATGTGTATGAGGTATGCTACACTGACACTTACTGAGCTGGAGAGACCTGCAATGCAGTAAAAGTTTGATAGCAAACGAAAAGCTAGGAAGATTTACATTTCCTTTACATGTACTCAAAGCATTTAATATTTCAACATACTGATATAAACATGCCCTTATTTGAGGCTTTTAGGGGTACTGAGCACAGTTTACTACTAAATGACTACTATTGCAAGTGGCAATTCCAGCTAACAACCTGTCATTTGTCAGGGACAGAAAACAGAACGCTGTTACACTGCACCTGGTTAATCCTAGCCCAGCTGATCCTGTGCATGGGACTGTCTGCACGGCCCAGCAATCTGAGCAGTAACAAATTCCACATAGCATAGGCACAGATCCTGTTGCCTTGTTCATCAGATTTTATTGTCTTTTTTTAAGCTGCACATAAAATATTCTTCCAAGATTTGCTAACTATGGAATGTATATTCAAACTCCAGGACAAATGAAACTTTATGGGAACCTGCACTCATTTAGCTGTTTTGAGAGGGGTAATGAGAGAGGGAGAGAGGTTTTTCTAAACAAATGAGTTTTTACATTGGAAATACTCTACTTTATGTTTTAATGCACCATGGCAGAACATTAAAGTGTGATGTGCAGACTTTTAAAAGGGAGAATGTTACCATTTGTGGTTAGTCACCATCCATAGCCTATTATTTGAAGGAAAATATTACCAACTAATGGCAGCACACAGGAAATTGCTCCCTTGATGGAAATGGTTTACAACAAGTTGGAAACAACTTTGGAATGGAGATTTGCTAATAGCTTTACCTTGTCTTTGCAACATTTTTTATACTTCTTTGCCTTTACTGCAATGTTGACTAAGGATAGAATCTTTATCAAAGAATATTTGCTATTTCTTTAGCTTCTGTGAGCAGTAGGAAAAAATAATTTTGAGTTGAAAATGTTTCTTAAAGACCATAAAAAGCACCCCTTTTAAGTTGGCCTACTAGGGACAATTATTTTATTTATTTCCAGCTTTATATTTCCCAGTTAATATCTGGTTCACTTTTCATAGGGATACGTTGTAATTTGTCTTCATCAAAGTCACTCAGCCCAGTCTGAGGTAAATTTAATTTGGAAAGAAACTGGTAATGATACATAAGTGAAGGCAAATACTACATAGAACAACATGGGTCCATCCCAAAATCTGGATGCTGCATCTTCCATCACACCTTACAAAATGCAGAAGTTTCAGTAAAACTATTTTTCAGAGTAAGATTTAACAGTGTTACTCTCTTACATACTAACGACAGAACGTGCATTAATATATTTTCTCCTGATAGACTTTCATCTGACAATCTCAAGTGGCTTTTGAGGGATTAAAGTATTAACCAAAAATGGTTAACATGCTATCAAAAAAGATTTTTTCTCTCTGATCTTAATCCATTTGAGTTTCTGTTCCCTGCATGGCTGGAATCCAAACATGGAGGGTTTTTTTTTCTGTACCAACTATAGAAATCTGTTCAAAGGAGTGTTCCCCCCAACTTGTTTTTAGATAACAGACATAATGACCTTCATGATCTATTGATATTTACAGACTGAAGCCTTTCTGATTGCTATCACCCTACCTTTTCTTCAGGCGTGTTGGGGAGCTGGAGAATAACTCATAGGCAAAAGTACCTCATAGCTGGTTATATCTCAAGCCTTTGACTTCTGTCTGTCAAAGAGCAAGTGGTCAGCATAGGAAATGGAGGTCAAGACACCTGCTTGCCTGTAAAACTCATGGTATCTGATGTGGGAATCCAATCAAGCAGCAAACTTCCTTGTCCCAAAGAAAAGAGAAATACTGTTATTCACCCAGTAAGATGAACAATACATTTAATTGACATTCAGTTCATGGCCATTTAGACCAGAACATCCAACAGTTTGGGCAGATACCTATCATCCCTGAGAGGCTGAGTTGCCAGCTTACATTCCAGCAAAGTACCCTCTTGTGTATTCAGAGAAAGGTTTCAAGTTAAAGCCTTAGAAATACCAGACCATGAGAGTGTTTATGCTTATATAAATTGACACACATTCTGCCAACTCTCTTCATATGTTAGCCAACAGCAGAAACAAAAAGCAAGGTAACGCACTCAAGCATCCTTCCTGGCCAGGCACTACCCTTCTCTCACATTGCAAGCCCATTTCTCCAGAAGGCAGCACTTGTAGTCAGCTCAAGATTGAACCCAAACAGATAGGCTCTGCAGGGGAAAGAACAAGCTAATAACCCATCAGTGACAGGAGGAGCAAGATTCTGAGCCCTTCCAATAAATTCTCCCCACCTAGTAGGAACAGGCTGTTATCTGTCTGCATAAGTTATCCCACCATCTGTAAAATAAGTAGATTGTACCTGTCTAGGCTTCCCTCCCTGAATATATTGTAAGAGTAGGACATAACTCAGTTGCTGCAGATTAAAACTGTAATTCAGATGCCCAAGTACTTTATAGGTGAATTAAACCTGTGTTTGAATTTTGTCTATTAGGCATTTCAGCTGAAAGGGAATGAGCAAGTTGCATAATTTATTATTTAATGTTTTCAATAGACCTCACTATCATACTCAAAAGCAAATAGTTTGCATGAGATGCCTGTGTAGATGGGAGTTATAAAAAGGCTATGCCAAAAGGTTTTATGGTGATACAGATGCAATGAGAAAATTGCTTTATAAACATGCTTTCCATGCAGTAGCTCATTTAAAGACTGGAAAAATCTTTGTCCATTATCACACAAAGGTACAAGACAAATTCAGATTTTTTAATGACTGGAGAACATGCCTCACTCAGGCTTCCAAATTTGGGTTCTACTCTTTCCTTACAACTCCTCACAGCATGACACTTGCTTATTTCCTAAGTAAAAGTTAATCTATTTCACACTCCTCACAAAACATGAATCAAAACAATACATTTCTTAACACTTTTCCTTGGAATTTCATCATTGCAAGTGATGCCGTGAATGCCCCCACAAAACAGGACTCTGAGCCAAGTTAGTGTAGGATGAGATAAAAAGTAAAGGTCCTTCAATAACAGACTAAGTGCCCACAGGAATACAGGATGACAGGCATGTGCTCCCCAGTTCTAGTTCCCATGGCTTTTATAATATGATCTATACAATCATTACTTTACACATTTCTCAGTCCAGCCCCAGTCCCATCCCTGTTCCACCCCCAGGAATTGGGTCTGGGGGGTTGGTGAGACCCTCTGTCTTCATCAGCTCCTCTTCCTTGGGTTTCTGGAGTTCTTCAAATGTTCTGAGTTCTGGGTCACTGACCTGTGTTTATGTTTCGTTCCGTAGGCCTTCTGTAAAGAAGCTGATAGCAGTCAGCTCTTTACCTTGAAGAGAGTCTAAATAACTAAGAGATCTTAACTGCCTGTTCTGGAGCAGGGGGAGAGATAGAAAAACCTTAAACTGTTAGAAAGATTAACCTATTAAAATCTACTGTGCTACTGCTACTGCATTCCTAAAATCTACAAAATATGAAAATTGAAAAATCAAAAATTAAAAACCCCTTCGGCATCAAGGGGAGACCAAGAGCCAGAGTTCCTCCTGCAACAGAGGTGGCTTGATGGAAACTCAAGTGCTGTGGAGGGTTGTGCTTCTGCCAGAGGGTGATAAGAACCAACCCCAAGCTCCTGCTCATGGTCTTAAAAAATACTTCCTGTTGTTTTGCTGTAAATGAATATTTTTTCCTTCGCTCTCCTGAAACACATTTATCACTGAGTGCAACAACCAAATGCTGGGAGATGAGAATTGGCTTTTGTGACTCTGGTTAGGAAGAATTGAACTATTTGTACTGTAAACACTCACTCAAGAGCAGCCAAAGAGCCATGTCTGGAAGCACAGACACTTCATGGGGCTGCAGAGAGAGAAGGGGGCTGGGTCACTGGCAGCAGAGCTGCATCCCCCTTTCATACAAAGAACAAAGGAGGGAAGGGGTTTAAAGAGACAAGGATAAAAACACCACTGAATTGCATGTGACACATTTCAAGGCTCAGTCCAATCTCTTTTCACTTAGGCATAAAAATAAAATAGAGAACATCTCATAATGTCAAAATAAAACACTCTGTGTTATCACGTTCTTGATCATGGGTGACATGCACAAACACTGTCTGAGATCCCATCAGAATTTGCCCTCTGTTCTTTCAAAAGAGGTTTTTAACATTTTGTGGCAGCTTTATGAATCTGGAAATTCTGTCTGCTTTAGCAAACAAACCACTTTGAAATAGAAATTCCAAACATTTCAAATGTCCATAATGAGTTTAATTTTGTGAAGCAAATCTTACTTATCCCCCCCGTCAGGAAACTAATTTACCAAACCCCTTTTTAACCAGGATCTGACAAGTTATGTACAGAGATGGACATTTTCAATACTCTGGGCCAACAAATCACACCTCAGTGAAAAACTGGGAGTGAATTCACGTGGCTTTTAACTGGAACAGAGAGATACCTGTTCATTAATAGTTGATATTACCATAGGTGCAGTCCCTATTTTCCATGGATTAAAATGGATGTGCTGCTCCAAACCATCCCCAGCTCAGCACCTTGTCAACAGCCTGGCCACAATCAAACACCATCAAAATGTCATTTCTTCAGCAAGGCTTTGGCTCCCTGGCCATGATTCACCTCTGGGAAGAACAGGAATACCAAAGTCAAGGTCACCAAAGTGGAAGTGCTGTGGTTTGCAAAGGCAGAACAGAAACACAGAGACAAGGGGGAATGGCTTTAAACTGAAAGAGAGCAGGTTTAGATGGGATATATGGAAGAGATTCTTCATTGTGAGGCAGGGCAGGCCCTGACACAGGTTGGACAGAGAAGCTGTGGCTGCCCCATCCCTGAAAGTGTCCAAGGCCAGGTTGGACAGGGCTTGGAGCAACCTGGGCTGGT
>JAOXXN010000446.1:73372149-73386853 GCA_026770055.1 Myrmophylax atrothorax | reverse complement strand
TCTCTCTGCTCGGGTCTGGCTTTCTGGGGACTGACTCTCCTAAGATAATTTGGGGTTAAGATAGTTGAGATTCATGTATGTACTGAGAAAGAATTGTTCCTTGTTGCCTCTAACCTGTGTGAGTGTGTTTTTGTACTCTTTTCTCTAGTTGTTCCTTTCTTTCTGTAAAATATATGTAGTTTTAGGCTAAATGTGGTTTCTGAGAAGTTTTTTTTTCCCTCCCCTCTCTTCTCCTAGGTGTTGGGGGTTGGGGGGGAAAGCTCTGACTTTCTGTCTTGGAGGGTTGTCAGTTTGCCAGCTCAAAGCAGGACACCAATATTTCTTATTAAGAACATATCATCATTTCCACTATTTAAGATACCACTTGGAAAGTGGGAAATCCACTTTTGAGATGTTACTGTCAGGTAGGTAACCCAGACATTTAAATCTTTCTCAATCCCAGTATGCCTGGAAAGGACCTCAAAACTTTAGGCAGTTTGACTTTCTTTCCAAAGAAGATCCACTAGATAAGGTTGGTCATCGCCAACATCCAGTCTAGCTGTGAATGTCTGCAAGAACAGAGACACCGGAATCTCTCTGGGCAGCCTATCAGACTGTTTGACCATGTTTGTGTTGGAAAAAATTTTCAATATCTATTTGGAATTTTCCTTATGGCAGCTAATCTCTGTTCACTTGCATTCTTTCCCTAGTAAGAGAACAGTATTAAAGTGTAAACAGCGCCCATTGTAATCCCTTCATCTACTTGCCACTGAAGGTGGCAGACGGATCAACTGCCATTTGCCCATGGTACATCCATTCTGGCTGTTCCCAGTCATCTTCCCATCTTTTGTGTTCTTGGACACAGTTTCCAGGAAGACAAAGTCCATAATTGTCCCAGGAACTGAGGTTAGACTGATAGATCAACAGTTCCCCGGATTCTCCTCCTTGCCCTTCTTTAAAATGGCACTAAAAAGGCATTGGCCTTTTTTCTATTCCCTGAATGCAATCACATTTCCAAGTTGATAGAGAGAGGAGTTGCAATTTTATCAGCCAATGCTTGACACCCACAGATGTAGCCCATGTGTTTTCCCTATCTTGTGTTTGCCCTGTTGACTTGGGTTGTCCCTAATTCAGGTCAGCTTTCCTGTAGGTCAAGTATCACTCTCCCAGTCTCTACCACTCAAGGTAGAGCTTTAGGAGGCCTCAGGACAAACTTCACTAGTAAAAACTGAACGTAGGGAATATCTCTGCCTTTTTACTATCCTTTATCCCTAGGTCCCGTCCCCTGTTGAGTCACGACCTTACAGTTTCCCTGGTCTTCCCGTTGTTGCTGGTGTATTTGTAGAAGATCTTCTTGTTGCCCTTAACTAGATCCAGGTCTATTCCAGTCATGAAAACTACCTCAGCACATTTCTGTAATTCCAATGATATAGGTCTGCAGCTGCATGTGGACTTCAAATTCCTTCCCTTTGTTTTCCATGATGCATATATACCTACACAAACACTTGATGATTGAAAATCTGCCTTTATAGAAAATAAGCAGATGAATACTCCTTTAATACTGCTCATTGGAAGTTCTGTTTATCTATATACATGCCAGTGCTATCACAGTTCTTGGATATTTATAAACTAGAATAGTACGTTAAAAGCTTCTCATATATGGGTTGCATAAGTTCAATACTCGGCCACTAGCTACAGCTCCCATGTCCATAATCTGAAAATAAAACATAAAAAACACCAAAACCAGATAAACTGCTGAGGGTGAAATAAAGTCTGAAGAGACTGTTATAGGACAGATAGGAAGAGAGGAAGGATGTTCGAGTATTCTTCAAAACTGATACTCCACCCCAACAGCGAAGAGTCTTGCCCAATATTGAGCATAGACTTCAAAGTATTCAAAAGTCTCAAGAATTAATTAGAGGCAAAAAAGATTTTGGCCATGGTGCCCAACTGCCATGGACATGGAAAGCACACCTTACAGAAGGAATATTTAATTGAATGAAATAGAAATGTTCAAGGTCTAACAGCAGTTGAAGCCAAGTAAATTTAAGTTACACATAAGTTGTAAGACTTTAATATAGTGTGTCAGCTGACTGCTGAAACACATTTGTAAAGAAAAAGGCAGAATCTCCAGATCTTCAATTATCTTTGCCAGCAGCCTTAATGGGAAATGTATTATAATAGCTCAGAAATAGTTAACTCCTGAAAAAAACCCCATATCTTGTGGCCTCCCATACAAAAGGTCAGATGAGAATATACACATAAGACATGTATATTCAGATTGAAACCAGCATAAAGCACATAGTTTATTGATTCTGCCTACACAGCAAACAAATTACTCAGCAAGCACCATAGCAAGTCAGAGGTGTCCCCAACAGCATCAGTCAGTGTTGCTGCCAAGGTGCTTTCTTCTAGAAAATATTCATTTTCATTTTACTCATATTGATAAATTCCAACAAAGTTTTAGGCATACTGGTGTGAATACACCAGTAATACAGTAGGGCAACTGCCTGTTTATATTCCTGTAGAATGACATTTATTGCTACAATGAACTTTAGAAACATTTTGGACCAGATGGCAACCTGTCTCCTTGATGGCACATGAGGGAAGGGAAGCCCCTCGAAACTGAGGATAGAGGAAACCTTGGGAGTTCACAAGGTAACACCTCTACTGACTATAACTTCTCCAAGGTAACAGAGCTTTTTCTGTTTGCCCTTTACATGGAGGTAAAGCCTGATTGGGTGTGAGCTCATCAAGAGAAACAAGAAGTGGCAACCTTGTCAAGATGCACACATCTGTCACCTGCTCCTTGCAACATCAGAATGTGGCCTGCTTCAGCTGAGCTTATGAACTCAAGCCTGTGTTGAAATGTATCAAAGTCTGGAGAAATCCTAAAGTGAGACTAAACAAAGACAGTTTTGGCAGATACCTATCCTTTATTGTTCATGTTTCTGATCATTTGCTCACATTCAGCAATCCTTTTTCAGCTTTCTTTTGCCACCCGAGTCAGCCCCTTTTACACAGCTTACTGTCCTGATCCTCAAGCATCAGGTTATGATATGGGTTTGGTACCTTGCTGTGATGAGCAGAACTTAGGATGTTGTGTGATGAGGACACTGCAGGCATGGGGCAAAGCACAGCCACTCCAGCCAGGGAGGCCTGGAAGCAGAAAGCCCCCTTCTCTCTTTCCTAAGAGGACTCCCATGGCCTTGACTCTCACAAACAGGCTCTACTGTTTGCACATAAATGCTATTTCCCTGTCCATAGGTGCACACTTCTGGGCACAGAACCACTGTGCATAGAAACCACTCCAAGTACTCTCTTTTGATTTTATGAAATGCAGATATTCACACCAGCAAAATTTACACACCTTACCAGGCTTGTTAATTCTCCTCTGTACCAAAGAAACAGGATGGTGTTTCAGCTACCTGGGGAAGGTACTCTTTAAGCACTTATCAATTGCATACATAGTGCATACAAAATGCTATTTGCATTTACCTCTGCAGTGCAGCATTTGAAAATGTACCGTTACACATTCTAGGAAACAAACACAAGTTTGGAGTTAAAATCATATAATTTTGACAATCATCTAGTCTATATGTTAGGAGGCCACTTCTGCAGACTCATTTACATACTCAGCATAACAAAGATGTAGAAATAAAACCCTGGATGCTAAAAATCTAGGATAAATAAAACATAAAAGTTACGGAATCATGCAGACTTCATTTTGAACTAGCTGAACTAACAAGTACAGTTGCTTCAGGCATTTTCCCAGGAGAATTGAAAGCTTTTGGAGGAAAAAGCATTTGTGTGCATGCATGCATATCTTGTACATACAGAGAGGCACATACATTATATTTATTTTTGCATATGGTGTGATTTCTCCTTTACTCCAAATGAAGCATACAGGATCCTAAGGACTGCCAATTAATTTAGTGTCTGTATCTTCAGGTATAGAGCACAGCTGTCAAATCACAGAAATTGATAGATTGCTATAGACTTTTTTTTTTATTTGATGCTGATATGATTTATATTGGAAGCAGAGCTGGAATGCCAACCTGGACCAGCAGTCAGCTACAGCCCCAGAACATTAACTCCCAGTTTCCTCTCATAGTTGTGTATATCTGTAAATCTATCAACCTGTCAGGCCCAACTTCTGAATAGCTTTAATGTATTCCATAGATAAACACATCTGTATTTAGAACAGGAAATGAGGCTTCTTTTGTTGATAAAAATATGATTTACAATAAGTGTTGGTACAGAACCTTTCCACTTAAAAACACCATTTAAGTATTATTTTTTTGTCCTCAGTATCAATGAAATCAGAGCATCACTGTGATTCTGTTTGTTAACTTTAGCATTATTTATTAGGAGTAATCCCCCGAGCCAATAGCTGACCTCCAAAGCATTCCAGCTTTCCGTGGGATAAGGAATATGAAATACCCTACTATAAAATAAGCACAGCTGGTGTGAAGCTTGTTCCTGTGTTGTCAGATAGACAAGCCTATAGCAAGTACTCAGCAGTGATCAAATAAATATCCAGAGACTTTTCTCTAACAGACAACTCAGCAACTTCAAACAGATTTCTTGAGCTAATTCACACGTGGTATGGGCTGATAAAGCAGTGTTAATCTCTTGCTTTAAATCAAGTCTCTGTCATAAGAGTCTATTAATCTCTCTCAAGTTATCAAGTGTCTTAGTGGTAGGAAATTATATTTCTAAATTGAATTTTGTTCTCTTTCAGTGTAGCAAGAAATATTTTCCAAGCTTCTAATAAGAAGTGTAAAACCTATGATGGTAACAACACATTTGAATAAATAAAAGCTATAATTTTAAGCCACTTTCTTCCAAGCCTCAACATTAGAGCAAAATAACAGAAATTGCTTCCCTACAAGGAAGAAAATAAGCACAAGATTTTAAATGGAAGTGGAGCAATAAATGGTTAACTTTTTTATCTTTTTATAGCAATTGGATTTTTTAAGTCAAACAATCTCCAGGCACTAATAAAATGCTTATTGATTCTTACTATATACACTTACTCTACAAGATGTCCTAACCTGCGGTCTCCATTATTTTGAACAGAAACAGATACCCTTTACATAAGTCTGTGAAGTTAGTGCCCCTTTGTTTCATGGGAGACAAATTTACAGTAAGTAAATGTCTCTGCATTAAATTTACAATGGTAAAGTAAAAATTAATAACCACAGGTGACAAAATAAGTTAATTTTATGGCCAGCAATAGAGCTGCAGGGTGGGTAGGAGACAGCAGAAACTAATTGTAGCATTGACAAGTTTTATGGCTTTTGCTTTCCAAGAAGAATCTCACAATCTCAGTAATGTTTAGGTAGACTTGTCCCACGGGCTTATTTGAATCTCATCTACTGCTAACCATTACCATCTCACCAAGTGCAACAAATAGCACTGGTCAGGGCTTAGATCAGAAACACTACTTGCATAGTCACACAGAAGTAAATACAGAAAACCATTATACATCAACATATTAGGATTTGCACTAGGCAGATTGTTCAAAGCCACATGGCCTGGGCACCACCATTCAATCCATATCAGCTTTGCAGCCATTGCAGCCAATCCCAAATCCAGGTAGCACAATGGGAAGAAATTGCCTTAATTGACCAGATTTCAGGTGAGTAAGATGGATTCAATTTCACTCTGATGCAATTTACATCACAAAACAAAACAAAAACACCCCTGTGTTCTCTATGAATTTATTCTCTCTCTACAGTAATTAGATTTTTCTCACAAAAGGAAAGTCAGAACCCTTACCACAAAGCCTTTTTTGGGGGGAGAGGCTCTGGGGTGGGAAGGGTGATGTTACCTTTTAAGTTGAGTTGGGAAACAGTGTAATGACCAATAGCACAGCAAGATTGGAGCAAGATGCATTACAAATGACTGTTGCCTCAAGTTTAATTTTAGCTGACCTTCATTACCTGTTCAGAACTGACTTGCATTAAACATTCTTGTTTCCACTCCTATGACAGGAATCTCAGAGTCTTCTCCGACATCACCACGATCTTCATTGCTGCATTTTCTAGTATGTCCCAACCTTTAAAGCATCTGCCCTCATAGATCCTTAATTAGAGCCAAACATGAAAACTGAAAGTAATTGTGACAGTTTTGTGCAGAAAGAAAATTTGTTGTAAACATTTCTCAAGGCTGATACAGGCGTGTGTGTGATGCAGGGAAAGCAGTCTCATACACGCACAAAACAAGCAACAGAAGCCAGCTGAGAAGTCCATGGTGAAGTACATCTCTTCGACTACTGACTACTCCTGGTGGCAGGAACTAAATAAGATTTGATGCAGAACAAAAAATATAACTCAAGTGTTTCCACAAAACAAAGACCTTTCTTTTTGATCTGCTTTCCTTGTGACAAATGGAAGGATCTTATTCAATAGAAAAACAGGGAAAGATGAGTGGGGGGGAAGAGATAGTAAAGAAAAAAGAAACAGAGAGAGAAAGATGACCGCAGTCACCAGGCTGTGGAGAAAGGGCAACATATTTCAGAGCTGGCAAACCTCAGATTAGCATTGCAGCAGCCCTCCTACAGTTTCTGCAAACAATTAGAAATAAAAGGAGCCTGTTCCTGTCAATGCATCTGAAGGGGCCTCAACAGTTTTTACAGTCCCTTTGTTTACCCATCAAGCTACTCCCTCAAGATATTAATTTTATCCTCTTTTAAGTAAAGCTGTTTTGCTGACACATTTGAGAGATGTTTGCAGCCCCAGCTCTGAAGCAAGTAGATGGTGCATTCAGCAGCCTGTGCACATCACATTTCTGTGGAAACTTTTTCCCCAGTTTGCCCTAGGTCCCCTCCAATAAGTAGCAGAAGAAATGTCTTTTCAAACACTGATGTTTTCCCTGGAGACTGCTGATCAGAGTCTTTTCCTACTATAAGTGAGATAAAGTGATAAAGAGGAAATATGGTCTTAGGATAACATAAGGAGAAACACATGCTCCTTTAAAATTCAAGATTTTAAGAACTACTCAAAACTACATGTGAAAATATGTAATGTAGGGCAGATGTTAACTCTCATATTTCAAGGTGCTCTTATACATGGAGAAAGAGAATATAAAGAGAGTAAAAGACTCCTTGAAGAAAAGTGTCCTCATTTGTATTACCTGAATTCAGTAAAGATTTAGATAAGTCCCTGCTCAGAACATAAATATAGCAGTTTGGCAATAAAAAGAAAAGCCAGTAATCAAAAATGTGAGGAAATGACAAAGTAAAAAGTTCAAACCCACAGAGTTATCTATGAAAAAAGGGCTAACACATAAACACTGAATTCATTAGTGGAAAAAGGAATTAAACTAATTACCTCTGTATTAAATAGTGTTCATTAGAGGTATATTACATGAACCTCCAATTCCAGCAACTTACATCAACTTACAAGCAAGAGAATTTTCTGGACAAAAATTATGCTTTTTCCAAAAGTTAAAAGCCAAGCATCTTTGGAAGATCAGCAAAGGTTTCTGAATAGAGACCTCCCCTTACCCACCAAGTTACATGAGTCTGATGAATAGGATGGCCCATATTTATTCTGGCCTTTGACAGCTTTAGGCCTGGTATCCTACAAAGATAGGAACCAGATAAAAATGTCATAATAATTAAGTTCCCTTACTTAAGCAGGTTCAGACATACTGAACTAGCACAGCTTTATGGTCCAGGATCACTGTAAATAGCTATCCTAAGGCGGCAAAATCAATGAAACATTTTAAATACTTGGCACTCCTTTTTTAGGGATGGTAGGAGTTAATGTGTGGCATAAATCACCACACAACTATATGTCACCTTCAGATTTAGAGACCTTCAGACCCTGCAGATTTTTTGCTGGTTTACTGCTTTTTATCCTGCCTTCTATCCCACTCAGAAGACTTCCTGATGGTGTGAAGTTTGATTTGTCTGAAAGAGAGGATGGCATGAAATTTATGGCATGAAATGATATTTCCCAGGCACATAGAAATAAGGTATGTTTTAAAAAAGCAGCACCTCTGTAGGGCTGCAGGATAATAACCTGCATGAAGAGATCAGCACAGCACATTTCTGGAAAATCAAGGAACCCTCCATTTTTGTTTCCCAAAATGTTTTGCTTTTTCTTTAAGTGCTGCTTACTTTAAACATAGACTTGAAGTCTTTTCATGTATGTAAGTGTTCATCTTACAAATATAAAAGTGCAGAACCAAAGAGCACAAACAGCACTTGCTTATCTTTACACTGTCCAGAAACTGCTTTCCAAGTTGTAGAAAGCATCAAAATCCAACTCACTTTTCTCCTGAAGGAAAATTTTTACAGAAGCAGGAGGCATGTACGTACACAAATCACAATAATAGTGGGCTTTAAAGCATGATGCCAATGCATTACTGGAGAAAAATACCTCAGGAGTCTGACAAAACAAGCTAAAGTAGAGGTATCAAGTTTTATTTTATTTAATTAAAAATCATATCCATACCAAATATATATTGAAGGAACAGATTAGACTCAGAGTCAGAATCTACATAACAAAAAAAAAAAATGTAGACTTTAAGTATACATTGTACTAGTGAGAGCTTGTACACATAGGAAAAAGATAGGATGAACTCAAAATGGACTCTTGAGATGGGTTCGACTTTAGGTGGTGAGTCTTGGTACAGAAGTTGCCAGGTAATGTTGAATGGTAACACAAAAAGACCCAAGCAACAGGAGCATGACACTCACCATCAAGGTTTCTGAAAATGAAATTCACTTTTGCTTCAAGAAGGAAGGAAGGTTTGCCGTAGGATAATTCCTTCTGCTTAAAAGCAACTTTCCAACTTTGTCAGAAGTTGGAAAGAAACAACTAGTTCCTTATTTATCTGAAAGTTAAAGAATCAGCATTAAACTTTATCAAAAGCATCTCTCTATTCAAACAATCAGTTTCCAGATGTAAAAGCCTCCAGCAACACGGCAATGAAAGCTCTTGAGAAGATGCTGTGTCTAGTGCAAGTTAAAACACCTGGGTCACAGTCATATGGAGCATCCCCACCAGTTCACTGGTTATCAAACGTGACTGTTTTCCAGACAGACCACAGGAATGAACCTATTATCCCACACTTTACCAAGCATATAGTCGAGATGATGGGATAGGACAAGACACAGAAGCAGGAGCAAGCCTTGGAGAGTGTTTGGTTGATCCCAAGTCCTTCTGTTACCATTTTGAAAATTTGTGACTGGTGAGCACTCAACAGCATTTTCAAGATACAGGGATTTCCTAAATGCATGGTTATGATAGCCATCTGCTCCAGTTTGCTCCAGCTGCCAGAAAGGCTCAGCAGGATGGACAAGATAGAAAAGCAAGTAAATGCCTGAGGGCCTCCACTCAAGGACTGTCTCCAAGGATCAGAATTAAACCCTGGGTAAAAATACAGACACTACATCTGGATACTTCCACATATCCTTACCAAACTCGTCTGCTCTGAGAAATACAAAGGCTGTCTCACTCCTTCAGAAGTTTACAGTCTAACTATAATAGTATGGGCCTACATAGAGAGACATGAAGTGATTTACTAAGGTTACAAAGGAGGTCAGTGGCAGAGGTAGACATCAAACGTGAGCCTCAGCAGTCTCTGTGTAATCTGTCTGTCCATTGAACTTTGCTGGCTGTTAAACACAAAAGATACACAACAGAGCAAAAGCCCCTGGTGAACTCACATCAAACCAGTCAGACTGAGTAACAGAGAAGCGTGGTATTGGAGGTAAGACAGATGCAGAAGTTGAAACAAAAGCTACAGTCCAACAGTGCAAGACACAATCAAAGGTGGGAGTGTTTTTTCTATAAAAAGACAGTAAGGAAAAGCTTTTCTTCATGCATTTACACACACAAAGTGCACATAGCTATGAGCTCTAATTACACACAGCTGGACACCTGGACAGATTTAATTAAAGTATTATTGCACCCCATAGAACACATAGCTTTACATTAAAGTTTATCACAGTTTAACACTCACACATTTCCATTATTTCAGGCAATTTCTCTGGTAACATTACCAGAAATCATCACCAAAAACACACAAAGAAACTGTAATGAATAGCAAAGACTAGAAGTATGTTTGCCTGACCTTTCTAAAACAGTTCTTAAATTGCCACAATCCAGTCAAGACTGGAGGCAGAGATTCTAAATATGCTAAAATAGAAACATTTCCACAATAACCTCCAACCTAAACAAAGAAAGGAACGTCTACCTAAGTTTCATCCAACTGGATTTTCAACCTTAGTGTATGAAGTACTTCCAAGTCAGGAGAATGATTGTACCGAAGAAACCATTACTAACACTGATCCTTGTTTGGTTTTTTTTAAAAAAACCCACACACACAAACACATACAGACACTTATTTTCCAAACAAACAGGCAACATAAATAAGATGCATTTAAAAATGTCAAGGAACTAAGGCCCAAAAGCACAGATATAGCTATTTAACCTCCACATGTTTTGCTCATGGAGTTCATATTTGGAATTCTCTTAAATTAGAGACACATTTCAGCAGTTATGCGTGCCACTGTGCTTAATGGGGAGCATCTTGCCTGCACAGAAGGGAGCCCCTTCTCACATACAATCAGAATTGGTGCCCTTTCAGCAGAAGCTTAACTTACTTTAGCATGCCAAGAAAATCTACCTTAAGGCATGAGGGGGGGTGGCGGGGTGAAGATATATCAAAATGACAAGTCAGCAGAAGGCTCATTCTGAGCTAGCATTAAACATGAAAAAGAAAATCCACCATTCTCCAGCAACCCTCCTGGCTGAGTCCCACCAGTCTTCCCACTCTCAGTGGCAGCAGACTGCAGCCTTCAGACTAGGTGAGGAAGAAAAAGGGATCGCATCTCTAGGAGGCCCAGGCACTTTTCCCACCCGCCAGCTGAATGACATATCTGTTGTTGAAACACTCCTGTTATTCCACATTTATACTCCGCACATGACTCACCTCTTCCCTGAAGATACTCTTCACTTTCAGAAGCGTGTGTCTACCATTTATTTTCTCTTTTCTCTTGCTTATGGTCTTACACCTAAGAGCATTACTAATGTGTGCCACAAATCAGGGAGAAAGCACAGTAGTTGTCTCCAGGCCACCTCACCAGGTCTAACCTATTACGGAATTTAGATTCCCTATAGCATAATCCCATCCTTTAGCTGACATACCGCTAAAAGCCACACTGCCATTAACATCCACAGGCATCCAAATACCAATCAATAGTTGCATCACTTTATTTTACAAAGACAATAATTAGAAAAATTAATCTAAAATAGTGTTTATAGATTCACCTAAATACATCAGAATAAATTTACCAGCACAGACAAACTGTCTATTAGATACCCGTGAAATCTTTGCCTGTTCACCTAAATACATCAGAATAAATTTACCAGCACAGACAAACTGTGTACTAGATACCTGTGAAATCTTTGCCTGTGTGCATGTAAACTTGTATCACTCTTTAAGTATCCAGTTTTCTTTCCAATCCAGGTAATTTGTACACTAAGGTGTTTTTATATACTGGACAGCACTAAGGTTCAGTTTCCTTTTACCAGAGGTTATAAATCTGACTAGACAGCAACAATTGCTTTTTAATCTAAGCAAACTGATCTGTCAGAGGCAATCAGTATGGTGAAGCTATCCCAGGAGAATCCTAATAATCCCGATGAATCACTTGGCACTGTATGAAACTGAATACTTGAACTATTGGCACAAAATGTCACAAACACTTAATGCAGCAAGTATATACACAGTTGCAAACAGTGAGCTCAGGGACACTTCTCTTCCATTTCTATACCTTTCAGTATTAACCAATTTCTAATCATATTAGCTTGCTTTTTTTTTTTTTAACAGTTTCTTATCGAAGAAAAACTGGCACACATTTATGGATATTATTTACTATTCCCACCAATGCTTATAAGTTACCTTCAGAGAAAATATCAGGAAAAATCTGGGTGAGAAACTGGGAGGTTTCTATTATAAGAGAAAATTTATCAATAATATAAGGAGACCAAAATGTTTCTGATGACTTTTTAACACTGATACACAAATTACACCGATTTCAGACAAAATGTTTCAACAGATTATTGCAGCCCTTCTCATTAGTGTTTTGAGCCTATTTGTAGTATTTCAAATGCATTAAATGAGCATTTTAAAAAAACATGCTCCAACTAAATTATATGCCATGTATGTAAAGACATGCAAAAATGCTATTTGTAAAAGCAAACTAAACATGTCTTCTATCTTAATTCAGTTGTTACTAGTTCAAATTTCATGCAAATTTTTAAAACTGAAACTAGAAATACTGTTTTATACACAAAACTGGAAATGTTTCAATCTATCTAACTGTATAAAGCTATTTTCAAATTAACCTAGCCAGTAACTTTAGGTTAGAATTAACCTAAGAGTAAGCCAGTTATATTACACTAGGTTTCTTTACATGGTTTGATTCCTACTGCCTCTAAACAACAGTTAGTCCCACAGAAGTATATTAACTCAGTTACTGTCCTTAGAGTGTAAGAAAGTTGTTGAATTGACAAGCATGTCTATAAAACATTTATCACAGGCTCTAGTCTATCAGCTGTACGATTATCTATAGTAAGTCTGGATAAAAACAGATGTTCTGACTTGGAAAGCACTTATCTTTACAACTCAAGAATCCCTGAGGAGGTTTAATCTAGTTGATTTAAAGCTTTGGTTCTTAGCATCAGTTTAGTAGTTGACTGAAATTACTTCTTAACTGGACAAATGCTCTTCTAAGGACATGCCAAAAATTCTCAGTCACAGCTGCATATACAAGCTACTGATTTGCTCATAATCTCAACAGCTAAGTGAAAACCCCACTCAAGCGCTGCAAAATTAAGGTAAGGAAAACACAAACATACATGCAAATCCCCCAGCTACAGGATTAAAACTGAAAGCTTTTTATTTAATGTATAAAAACCCAGTTGTCCAGTTGGTAGCAGTAATAAACAAAATCTCCCCAGCCTAAAACACTGATATGTAGCATTTTACTGTATTAGTACTGATAGTATTTATATACATATAAAAATATATATAATTAAAGTGTTTTGTATTTGTGTAATGTAGATATTTAATATTTATTGTTCTTATATTTAAATATGTATTGTTATATATTATATAAAATATAGTATGGAAGCTATAGAGTAAAATTAACTAGCTTTCAAAATCTGAAAAACTGAAAATACTCTCTTGTTCTCCCCTCTTAAACAGCTGCATCACATTCCAAATGCTTTTGGTGGCAATCGTAGAAGCCCAGGCAATAAGGAGTTAATTCATTGGTGTGCCTCCAACACCATTGGCCATTCAAAGCAAGTTAGAACAGGATGTGGCTGGAAAGGAAAGCCTTACAGATACAGGGCAGCACCTTTCTGGGGCCAACTTCCCTATTCTGGTCCATGGAGACTGCACAACACAGAACTGCGCAAGGGGTCAAGGAGTGGGCAAGACTAGGAGAGGGATCAGACCTTCAAAGCCCCCCAGTCCATTTCCAGAAAGGTTGAGAAGAATGGATTGTGCATGCTCATGCTCACTTATTTAAATGAATAGTGAGAAATCTAATCCCGGGGTGGGGAATACTTACCCTTATGGAAGACTGCTTTCTTGAACTACCAGCATTACCATATTTGATCTGACCTTTCTCCTCTGCTTCCCTCATCACCGGGCCAGGAAGTACTCTTTTGCTTTTGCCTTTCATTCCCCCAAATGAAAAAGCACTTCCCAGAAGTTAAAACATGGAAGCAAAACAGCAACCCTTATTTTTAGAGATTATAATCCATTTAAGGTAAAGATTGTCTACACTCTGGAGACTGCAGTGATGTTACAACAGGAACAAGCTATTAAGTTTTGCTGCCACAGCCGTCTTCCTTCTTCATGAAGATGCCTAAAACCAAAAATTTCCTGTGCAAAGTCATTGGACTTTCTGAAATTATCAAGACAAAATTTGCATTAGAAAGTGAGATATCCTAGAGTATTTTTTCAGTATCTTTTAGTATTTTAATAATTGCCTGAAATGCTCTTTGGAATGGTTACTGGATGCTCTTGTGTCCAGTGAGCAGAACTGCAAAGACTACTTTCTTTCAGAGTTATGTTTACAGAAAGAACGACAAGTCACTTGGTTCAATTTCTACACTGGGTTCCTGTGCATCACCACAGAAGTATTACTGGAAAACCATGTACACATTAAGACTTGGAAGAACACCTGGAGTATTGCATGTCTGCATTTTCTGAGTGACAAATAAAGTTTAGAAAAGCACTCTGAGCAATATTCTGCTCCCTTCTTTGGTCTACAACCCATACATCCAGGTTGGACATAATGAAAAGAGCTTCTGCTCCTGCTCAGGTCTGGAAGGGGAAGGCTTCTGACCTGCACTTGCAGAGTACAGAGAATCAGCTCATTTGACTTGAATAACAGTCCAAATAAACTAAAATTAGAAATTTGAGTTTATATTCCCTAAATAAAGAGTTCACAGGTTTCCAAAGCAGAGGTGATCCTAATATATTTCTCTACTGTACATGTGGAAGTCTGCAAGTCTGTGGAAAATCCAGGCCAGCCACCTTGTCTCTCTCATTCCATTTTCAATCTCATTTGACTATGGAACATACAGTAGAAGTCATTAAGCTACATTTCACAGTTTATGGTTTTAATGGTTTTGCAACATTAGATGCACAACACATTTTCAAGCATCAAAAACTAGGCTTTCCT
>JAOXXN010000446.1:73345554-73361365 GCA_026770055.1 Myrmophylax atrothorax | reverse complement strand
ACTAGCAGTACTTCAAAATATAATGGTAAAACAATAAATGTAATATTTGTCAGTCTATTATTTAAATTATGGAAATTTTCATATTAAATTCATACATAATTAAGTTACTTAATGTAGAAATATAGTGGGAAAATAATTACACAAATTTCAGCCAAAATAAGCTTCCATAAACACCCACAGATAACAACAACAACAAAATCACCTTTCTTAGATTAAAATAAAGAGTCCATATTATTTAAAAAGAAAACCAAAACAAATTCACCTGAATAACTTGGTCTCCTCTCTCATAGCCACTGGTGTATTCTGTGTTTTTTAACCAGTCATTCACATCAATTTCTGGCATACCAGACAACAAAAGCTCCTTAGGAAGAAGCACAGATTATGATTAGTCCTGCTGATCAACTATTACTTTCAAGAGTTTATGCTATTTTAAAAAGCAGTGCTTTAAGGAGTAGAAAAATTACAGTGGTTTTTGTGTTTATTTGCAACCTTATGGAACCTATGACTAAATTTTAATACATGAAGATTCTTGAACTCAGGTATCATCACATCATCTGTTTAATTTCAGAATGCAGTATCAGGAGAGAAAAATTATTGCCAGCAACTTGAAAGAAAAAAGCTCTGAGTTTTGGCATGACTTCAGACAAAACTTAGATGTGCTGGTTACAGAAGATCAAACCACCAACAAAAACTTACTGAAATTTGATTCTGTGACTTAGAAAAACTGAAGACAATAGACAGCATTCTCCTTACTTTTAAAGGACTTCTGTCCTCAAGGAAAATATAAAAAGGCTTAAAGACCACAACATCATGATTCATAGTGAAGTTACAAATTCAAGGCATTTATCACTGCCATGTGAAGCTATCCCATTCCAAGAAGATGGTAGTTCTGAGTAAATAGAAAAAGCAGGAATAATGAGATCCTCACTGATAGATGCCCAGGAAGGAAAACCAAAGTGAAAGCTACAAAATGTTTATTTTGTGATTACTGAGCTCTGCTTCTACATTCTCACATTGCTGATGGAAGTATGCTGGACAAAGTGTTTAAAGATATATAGGCATTTCTGCTTACCAGTTCATATTCATCAAAAAGCTGGATCAATGATGGTGGAATGAACATATGGAAGCCTTGTAAAAAGGCATTTATCTGAGGCTGAATGGCTCTTGTCATTCTAAGTTCTGTCACAAGCTGGACATACTCAGCCTGCAATGTGAAAATACCACAGCAAAAACACAGAGCTTGTACAAACTCATACACAGAAATGCAGTCCTGCATACACTACAAATTTCATCTGCTGTAAGACAGTAAGAGACCCTATGCCTATCATACGGAAGCAACCCAAAATAATTCAGAAGACCCTCCCAAATTCTGAGCCACTCCTACTCTTCCCCCTTCATTCATTCAAAGGCAATTTCAAAAGAGAAGAGTTTAAAATGTTACAAAACACAGTCAAAAACCAGGGACTTCGACCAAGATAAAGGAGGTCAATAAAACTAAATTTTTCTTGCCTGCCATCTAATACAACCACCATTGTGCTCAATTAAGGACACAAACACATCAAGGTTTGTAAAGAAAAAAATTCTTTTAAGCAAATTGACATAACTCAGGAAAAAGGGTAAACTTCTGAACAAATACTTTTGAGCAAAAATCTTCCTTACTTTTCCTCTATCTCTGAAAGTCTAACAGAATATACTACCTACCCCTGCAAGCTTTGTTGTCCTAAGAAGAATTTTATTTTTTAAAAAGAAAGCCTTGAAAATCTCCTTAGTTTTTAAAATGGAAAAACAACAGGAAATAATTTTTACCATAACCACAGGAATAGACTATACCATGCTTTAGAGATCTGGGGGCTTTTTTCCCTTTAAAGGTGCCAGCTAGAAAAGGAATCCACCAAAACTTCCCGTTTGGTGAAAACACAAAAGCCTGGGAGGGATTAATGAAAGGAGGGTTTTAGGAGACAGGGAAAGGTACTTATATTAAAGCTCTATAAACATGTCTCATCTACTCTGACAAAAGTACACAAGTCTAATAAAGTTTCTTTACTTAAGAAAAATGTTTTCTACTTGAAAACAAAATTTATTCCTAGATTATTTATGGTACTAAGTTCAAAGTAATGCTTTGACTTCCTAACCATGCTTTTAATAAGAAAATAGTGAAATGTATCTCCCAATTAAACCAACTATCAGCTTCTTTCAAGATAATAATATGACAAAATTAATACTTCCATTTTTAATTTTAAAAAATTTCAACTGAACTTTTAGGTTCTGAGCCTGCACAAAAGCAACCAAGCATTTTTTCTATCCTCCCTTTCAGAAAAACAAAATGAAGTATGAAACATTTCAAAACCAATGGGTATTTTTCAAAGGCAGCTCCTTATAGTCACAGATGTACAGAGGGGTTATCATTTGCTTTGCAGCTTGAAGGTATTTTTAAATGCATTACTACCATTTTATTAGAGTGAAAAGAAATTGATTTGTGAAGTGCTCTGAAGAACATGACCTAATCATACCTTGAACTGCAGAACTGTTCCAAAAAAATCTAGTTTCAATCTAGAAATCTCCACAGGTTGCTTTTACTATCAGTGGAGTTGAAGACAAACACCTCCCTTCTCTAAGGAGTGCGGGGTAGCCAAAGGAGATTAACTATACTAGACAAAAGTCAGTCTCTGTGAATACAGAAGAAATCAGAAGCTTTTGCATTATCAGGATTTGAAATATATAATGTTAACACTGGTCTTCAATGATCAGAAATGCTTGTTTTCCATCTCTTAAACCGCTGTTACATAAATGCGGCTATTCAGAAAATAGGGTTATAGAAAGAAAAATTCACCATCTTAGTTTAAAAAAATCCATTTTAAAAAAATTTACTTATTTTCTGTATTACAAAAATATTACATTGAACACTTTAATTATGAGAGAAAGCAGTTGCTGCACTTTAGGTATAACAAGAAATGTTTTAAATAGCCTGAAACAGCCAAGCATCCTGACTGTCAGCACTGGCACATGATAAAAGACCTGTAGCACAGAATTTACATAATATATGTCAGTAAAAAAACCTGGTCAATTTGTTTTTCTCTCTGTTCACTTCATTTACATTTTATTCCCTCTCAGAAGCCTTAGGAGCACATTATAAAACAGAAATAGCCACGTAATTTCAGATCTACATATGCATTCCTACACAGGGCATAAAAGGTACCATCCAGCCTCCTTTTAAGAAGGGAGATTTGACTGAACACACATGAGACAGGCATCACAAATATAATGATAAAGTCTAGTTTGTGTGAGGGTTGTTCTGTATTTTCCTTTGAGGTAAATAAAGCAGAGATCATGCTTCCTCGATTTCACAATCCCATATACTGGGGAGAGAAGGATCAATGTTTATGATGATGTTCACATTCAGAAAGCAGCTCTATTCCAAAGCTGCCTGGAAAAAAACCACTATTTTTTACTCCCAAACAGCACATCAAACTCAGACAGACAAGTCCTGGGAGGACAGAGAAAGACACAGGATTGTGGAGATCTGCACTATTCTTTAATAAAACATAGCTAAACTTTGACTAGTTCTCATTTTACTTTTTTCCTAAAAAGTAAAAAGCTGCAAAAAAAAAAAAAACCATATAGCAAAGAACAAAGATAAATGCGTAGTACTGACACTGGACACAGTCTGACTTTTCCGTTTGAAGCCTCTCCTTTACCATGACAAAAGGCAGTTGAACCACAGCTACAACTGATACTTCAGCAGGCTGCTGCACGGACATTGCAAGACAGGAATGCTTGTATCAAATGGTCCCACAACCATTCAGCTATTATACTGCTGATGTTAGAAAATTCCTTTGTTCAAAGAAACTGTTTTACGAATAGCTCTTACTACTGGTGATTTACTCTGTTTCAGTTTTCAGAGATGGACTGTTTGCATGGTTTCTGCAGGGGCGGGGTGGGGGCAGTTTGTGTTTTGTTTTGGTTTTGTGATGGGGGTTTTTTGTGACTTTGCTGTTTAGAGGCTTTTTAAGAAATAAAGATTCACTCAATTTCATTTTAAAAGAAAAGCTACCCTTCAAACAGGTAATCTGCTAGTGTGCATACACAGCACGTTCTTCTGAAAGCTGAATTTTCGTCTCCCAGAGGCATAGCAAATACACTGAGTTTTAAACAGTGGTCTTTTATTCCTTGGGTAAAGGCAGAAAAAAAAGAATCATTCTTGCAGGGAAAAAAAATATTTTTTTTGCATAAAATAGACACATTCCTATTTAAAATGATAGAACAGCTAAGCTAACACATACTGCAAAACCACGGCACATGAAAAACATGGAAAAAATCTCCCAACACTACGAAAACTCAGATCTACAATTTTCAACCACCTGGCCACTGCCAACAACTTTGCCAGCGAACAAGACACAGTGCCAACTTACAGACAGCTTTTGACTTCCCATTTTGCAGCTTCAAATTCAAAAGAATCAATTGATAGTTTCAAACCTAACACCAGAGCCATCTATTTCTTACCACCTTCCAAATAAATGCTACATGAACTCTCATCCCCTCCTGCCACAGCTGGGCTCCACAGAATATGGAGGCATCTGCTGCACATATTTTCAACCACCCATGTTAGTCTGTGCCCCAACTCTAAAGTTAATGGAGCAATTTAAGCTACTAATGAGTAGTACTCTCATGTGGGCAAACTTCTAATCTCATGCTAATTCATAACAGGTTTTAAATAGTTGTTTTAGTAATTTAAATAATTTATTTCAAATACATCTTTGTTATATACTGAGAAGCTTAGACTGACCAGAAACAAGAATGAATATCCTTGCTTTCTCCAATAGACAACAGAGAATTTAAACATCCACTGCCTTCACAATTAGACTTGTTTTACCATCTGTTTTCTTTCAGGAATGACTGTGTCACAGGAACCATTGCAGAATCAAGCTAATAATATGTATTCCTGTTACTGGAATGCCATTCTGCCTCAATGAAAATGAGGATTAAGTATGGATACAAGAATCCAGCACCAATTGCTCCAACAGAAACGGAAATCTCGTTGCAGCAAACGCTGACACCAAGCGGCCATTTCCCAGCGCAGCAGCTGCTGACGCTGCCGATGCAGCCGAACACTCACCGAGTGAACAGAATGGGCTATGCCAGCCCCAACACAAATGAAAATCAAAACACAAAGCAGATATCAGCATCAACAGTCAGTGGTATAAAAAAATCCAGGTCGACCTACAACGCTCCTGCAGTTACTCAAAGCTGTTTAGTTGGTAACTGCAGAATTCAATTAGACTGGTGCTGATCTTAATTTCTATTTTCAAAACCTAGCTGTGTTTTTTCCATATTTCCTTTTGTGAACGAATGCTGCACAGAACTGGAGGCTTTCTAACCTGTTTACTAGTAAAGGAAATTAAAAAGAAGATTATTTCCATGTGCATCAAGTGATTTGCAAATGCATGGAAAAGCTTCCTTCAGCCTTTTTCTCTATCCATTACCTGCATGTTAATGTAGAGCAATCCAGTGCCATAGACTGCCCTAGCAGGCAGCACACTTGGCAACACTAACTACAATCTTACTTTTAGCAATTCCTGCTGCTCTACCTTTCTGGTATATATGCTCATGACTTGAGGAATATTTGTAACATTTAAAAAAATCCCTCATTTGAAGTTTCCCTTTCACAGTTCTGTCAGAAGGCACCTCAAAGCTGAGCCCTTAAAGATTTCAAAAAGCACTATTTCTATACAACATGCTAAACTAGAAAAAGGGGGAAGTGTTGGAAGCTTTTTAATTTTTTTTTGTATTTCCTTCAAAATGGGTACACCAATTATACTTCCAGTTATTCAGAAAGTAAGTCCAGTTACTTTTCTTATACTATCAACTTCTGAATAAACCTGTATACTCACCTTGTTTTCCTGTGTAACAAGTATACTTGCACCCCCAGGCTTCAATGGCACTTCTTCCATTGCTCCAAACACATCAGTCTCAACAGAGAAGGTCAGCTCTAAACCCAGATCACTGATATCATTATCTAAAATCCACTGCAAGTTCTTTGCATACTCTGGATCAATAGATGCCACATCCTGATAATTTACAGGTATACCTAGGGAAAAAAAAACAGAGACAAAACTGTTCAAATAAATAGGATATATGGTAGAAGAGTGCCCTCTAGAGAGGAACCAGAATAATGCAGTAATAGGAATCGGGGAAAAAGGAATCCACTGTTAATAACTGCAGCAGAACTGTACTTACTACATTTTTAAAATATTGCAGAATCAAGTTTCCTCTGTGTATTTTTCTTCCCAATGAAGCAAATGACATAACACTCAGGCAAAAACAATTTGCACAATTTTAACTTGCTAATGGATTTCAGTAAAAGCCTCTAACTATACCAAACATACAATGTTAAATGTTTCCTAGTAAGTCTTCAAGTCTTCTACATAACTTTTACAAATTTACATACTGTATTTCTCTACAATAATATATTTGCCCCCAGTGCATTACTTGGAGAGGAGACAACCCTCCTGTACTCAGAAAACTCTTCTGCTCTTCAGTTTTCAATCATGATTTAAATGAGACCTATTACACAAAAAATTATAGGAACTTTACATTTTGAAACTGAACTTGCAAGTAATTTAGAAGCATTAAAAGGAAAGTTGCTAGAAGTTTGACTTTTATCCAAGTACAGAAACTGCTTATTTACAGCCCCTTCACAGACATGGCACTCAAACACACTTCAGCAAATGTGTCCAGAACAAGGTGACCCTGAATTTATACAAGAGAGCTACCCTCTTTACTACACAGGAAAGTAAACCCCAATTACTTTAGCTCTGTCATGATAGATACTTTAACTCTACTAAGACAGATACATATCTGGGAAAAGTGGCAGGGGATGAGGGTGGCAGTAAGTTCAGAGAAAAGCAAGTTATAGGGAAGTACTCTCTTTCCTTCACTATCTTCTGTGCATTGTGCAGTGTCATAAGGGTGCCCATTAGCAGCAGCCTTGGCACACTACAGGCCACAGACGCAGTACCCCAGAGTAATGCAAAATTCAGAGGTTAGCAGCCACTGCAGACATCTAAGTGCAAAAACTGTTACAGTATATCCCTGGAAGAGTTGACTAGTACTGAAATGATGTATACACAAGCTGTAAGGCATTGTTTTTCTAGTAAAATCAAGCAACACTGCAGTTTAAGAGAGTAATTAAGATAGTAATTTAAGATAGCTTACTAATAAATATCACTGTCATCTCGCTCAAAAAAAAATTTAACAGCTTTCTACTAGTTACTGGAGGACTTTCACTTTTGCCAACTAGCAAGCATATGTGCATTTCATGTATGAAATGTGGAAATAATGATGCCTGTGAAGGATATAAGCAAAATGTGGGAAAAGAAGACTGAAAAGTAGGAAGCAGAGATTCAAGCTTTGGAGAAGAAACTTATCTGGAGTGTTATGATGAGAGTACACTTGTAGTGAGTATATTGTGAGACCAAAGCACTAAGCTCACTCATTTGCTTGACAGATATTTTACCAATCAGGCTCAAGCAAGCAGTTATAAAGAAACTCCATCAGATTTATCAGGACAAAATTCGAACCCCATGAAATACTATGCATGTTTCTCTTCTACACCCTTAAGGCACCTGTAGTTTGAAAAGGCAGAGAAATCTGTCTTAGCATAATTGTGATAAGCAGGTATTTCCATGCAACACAGAACTTCAATAAGATACTACAGGTAAGCTCTGAGACAAGATCATTAAGTATGCAAGGATTTAAGGCCTCCAGTTCAAAATACACTGACTCAGAAATTGATTTTCACTTTTGTTTATGTCATTTAAAGGACTACTCTCTACCATACTGTGAAAGAACGGACTGAAGTCTAAGAGCAGATAGCATAGTTAAGAAGTTACATTGCTACCTGTCTTTGTGGGTTGGAGGTGGAAGTTTTCTTTTAAAAACAGAGAAGCAACTGGTTCCTTTATAAAAATATAAAGTAACTGGAAAAGAGCACTAGAGAAACTATCTTCTCTCCTGCTAAAGCAGAAAACAGACAGATACGAAGTGTGAGAAAAACAAACATAAGAAGCCTTATTAATTTCTGACTGTTATTTCTGCCTGTGCTACATCTGTAATAGAGTGCAGCCTTAATAAACAGAAAGGACTATGGAATAATGTTTGATTTCACAGCACACACACTGAAAAAATATGCATGGTACGTATCTAACACCTTATAAAGCACATTAGTTACTGTGTTAGATGGGTGATCACCTAAGTTGGTGATCTTTCCTCGCCTACCAGATATTGTTGCAGAAAGATCTTAGTTCACCTCAATGAAAAAAAGTGATGTACCCACCTGAGTCTCAAAAAAGTAGACACGTACAGATTTCAGCTTCTAATTAAGGCATTTCCAAATCATATCTGTTGACTAAAAGTTCCTTTGAAAAAGGTTCACACTGTTCCTCAGACAGAAGGTCTTACCTCACAACTGATGAGGTTTCAGTGCCATCAACAGATGGATATACTATAGAAAACAAGGATCTCAGTACAAGGTGAGAAACCAAAGGAATGGAAACAGTCTAGATTTCAAAAGTTTCATATTGCTTTACTTATAGGCCTGACAAGTAGCTGAAGGGAAATAGTATTTCTGTAACCTTATAATTGTATTTGGCATGAAAAACAGTTGACATAACCCACAGGTGAACCTGAAACAAAAATTAAATGAAAACACCTCAGGAGCATCTGCTGCTGCACATCTCTGACTCCTTAACCAAGAAAATAGAAGATGCACAAAGACGATGGAAAAGGCCTTGGAAAGGTTTAAATAAACTACTGTGATTGAAGTAGAAAAAGCAACTACTCTGGGAAGTGGAGGTGTAATTTTTCCAGTTCTCTGTGTCTGATAAGTAAGAAGAAGTGATAAAACATTATGAACCTTTTGAACTTAAACAAGTTGAATGTATCCAAACCTCTAGAAAGTTTCAGGGTGCCTGTTTAACACAATGACAAGACCTCACTGAGCCTGAAGAGATCTTACTAACAGAGACTACAGACTTGGTGGTTTGCAATTGGTTACCCTAGCAAAGTGAAAACAAGAAAAAAGTAACTAATAGGTCATCTTGTCAATTCAGAAACCAACAGGTCAAGTATTATCATCATGAGTCAAACTAGTAAGGAACTCAAATTCATTAGTACTCAATTCCGAAAGAGATAAATAGATCAACTCTTGACTATTCTCAAGGTGTCAGTGAACAGCAGGGAAAAAAGGGGGTTTTTTTTGTGAATACATCACACAGAGATTAGCCTGTGATGTTATTCATAACCATATCCTGGACTGCAATGAATGAAGTGTGACCAGCAGGTTAAGGGAGGTCATTCTGTCCCTCTACTCTGCACTCATGACAAGCCATCTGGAGTACTGCATCCACCTCTGGAGCCCTCAACATAGGAAGGACATGGACCTGTTGGAGCAAGACCAGAGCAGGGCCATGAAGACGACCAGAAGGCTGGAGCCTCCTTCCTATGAAGCCAGGCTGTGAAAGAGTTAGGATTGTTCAGCCTGGAGAAGGCAAAGCTCCAGGGAGACCTTAGAGCACCTTCCAGTACCAGAATGGGGCTACAGGAATGCTGGAGAGATACTTTTTGCAAGGGCAGGTAGTGACAAGACAAGGGGGAAGAGCTTTAAGGTGAAAAAACAGTAGGTTTAGATTAGATATTAGGAAGAAATTCTATACTGCGAGGGTGGTGAAGCACTGGAACAGGTTGTCCAGAGAAGCTGTGAATGCTTCAGCCCTGAAGTGTTGAAGGCCAGGCTGGATATGGCTTTGGGCAACCTGGTCTAGTGGCAGGTGTCCCTGCCCAAGGTACCATTAAGATCCCTTCCGACCCAGACCATTCACGATTTTTCTGCTCACTCAGAGGAATCTCTTGATGTCAGAGGCCAAGCCTTAAGTCACTATCAAATTGTGCCCCACAATGATACTTCTACTTACAAACCACTTTCCTATGTAAAGATCAGTAAGCAGGGAAGCAATGCCAACTTGGTGCTGCTTCAGACTGGCTGTCTTCCGCTGCCCCTTGCCCAGAACAGTCACTCTCCTGTGGCAGAAAATGGTACTGACGAAGAGTGGTAAAATACATTCCTCTGTGAAGTTCTTGTCAAAGAACTTGAGCCTGCACTATCAACAAACTGCAACAGTGTTACCTGAACACTTTCAGGAAACAGAAACAGTAAACTTGAAGTTAAAGAGTTGAGATGTCCTCAGTAAATATCACAGGAAGACTGCACCTAGGCAAAATGATTACAGAAAACCATCAAGCTACCTTATACTTCTAAGGAAGATCAAAGAATAGCACTTGAACACAAAAGCCATTCTGCGTGCAGCCGCAAATCAACTTATGTACATAGAGGAATACTAAGAATGCACAGGGAATTTAGCCTTCCATCACATCTTTATGCAAGAAGAAAAGTTTTTACAAGACAAGGCAGAGGAGGGTCATCATGTTCAACAATCAAGAGGCACAAAGGTTCTCAAAGAAGAGCAGAGAAGAGCCCTAGACCACAGATAACACCAGATAGCAAAGGTTCTCCTCTAATAAAAAAAAACAATTACATTTTTATAAGGACTTCTGATCAATCCCCTTGAATGCTACAGTAAAAGCATATGAATTAAACTGCCTCACTAAAGAGACAGGATGAACCTGCAGTAGTTCCTAAACACTATTTCAGGAAATAAGCAGTGTTTGTTGGAGTGGGTAGACATGGAAGTTTCAAACAGCATGGCTCTGTGTAGACATGAAGTTTGCAACACTATGGCTTCAGCTTGCAAAAATATTACACAACTGAGAAACTTTAGGCATAATATAGAATGCCTGATAGACTTCTTCCAGAGTTCACAATCATTCTCACCTTTGTAAGTCTGTTGCCAGTTACCTAGGGAACAATTATTTGCTCAAGAATGACAGGATAGATGAATTTCTCAACTGTGATGCAAAGAATTGCATACACCACAAAAGCAATTGGTTGCATTGGTCTGCCTTTCAGGCATTCCTAGTCAGCAACACTTAAGACAATTAAATCACATGATTAGGCTTTAGACAGAGTAATGATGCCTTCCTTGTTTTTAATTTAAGATTCATATTCAAATATAAAAATTAGGTATTTTTTAAAAATATGCCAACTGTGTAAGATTCCCACATGATTTTACTAATGTATTTCCATATTTTTGAAACTACAATAGCTCCTAGTGAGGGTCAGACTGGAATAGCAGTTACTGCCATATTATGTTGTGACTCTGATGTACATAAAAGATTAGCAAGACATTAATTTCCAAGACTTTTCCACTTTTAACACACAAGAAGTTAGCAAGGAAAAGGTTTAGTGCTCAGGCAACTGTTCTGATTAATAAACAGGATTTTAAAAAAACCATACCAAGAATATGTTTGTAGAATGACCTCGTGAAGTAAATGTTCACCAACTGCCTGTGATTCAGAGCTAGCCCGAGGATCTGGCCTGCAAAGCGGAAGTAGTTCAAATGATCTGGATTTACAGAAGAGTTGCTGTTGGGCTGGAAAGTTGTTCCTATAAAACAGAGAGATTATAATTTTTTTATATACTTTTTTCCAAGTGATGTTTTTATTTGTCAAATACACTAAGCATCTGAAACCACTGCAGGAGTTTTATTTTTGGGTTACAGAAATTTGTTCAGGTCTTTTTGTTTACACAAAAAAGAGTTCCGAAAGAAACGTATTAGAATGTAATGAAATCCTACCCTGCAATGACACTACCTAGCCACTCTCTAAGTTACCACTGAAATCATTATCATCAACAAAAGTGTAATTATGAACTGCTAACTCTGGTCCTCCATCTTAGCATATTGCTACAGGCATTTTTTGCTCACTCTAATGTGCTTTGCTTTTATCAACTTGTGAACGTGCTCAATGAAGAATCAGAATGTATCTACTTCCTTTCATCTGTCTCCAGCAAGAAGCAGGCAGGAGACAGTCCAGTTCTGGTCTCCTTGGAAAAGACTACCTCAAACAGACATCACAGAACTTTTCACTTTAGTTTTCATGAAATAATCAATGCTTCTACTATTGACAGAATCATTTGCCACTTCGCAAGACATTGTAAGGTAGAAAACTAAATATTTATCACTGATGATGATGTGAAATCTTTTATTGATAAAGACTTGTTTTATATGAAGAACCCAGAAGACAAGAAGTCAAATGCAAGGGAGACCTGTGGAGATCAACATCTGGTTTTACAACAAAAATCAGCTGACTGAGTTTCTGTATCTCTAAAAGGAAATAGAGGAGTACCTCCACAGTTCCCTTGCAGATGCAGAAGTAGGGAAAACTCTTGATATACTGCTCTCAAAGTGTTACGTCCTTCTACTACCAGGCAGAAATAACATCGACTCATTAAAAACAACTCACTCTCTTCTTACAAAAGAAAAGGAAGCTTTGAATGAAGTAAACTATTTCATAAATTCTTATAAAAACAAACAATGAATAGATCATTTCTCTATATACAAGATCAATTCTGTCAGTGATGCTTCTAAAAGGTAATCATCTTATATTCTGAAACTATTTAAGTGTCTTTTTTTGGATTATAAAGATGCTTTTACAAAAGGCAACACTAAAATTAGCAGGGGAAAAAAAGGCAGAAACATACCATCAGCTGATTGGGTAAATAAGGCATAATCCGGGTTAACTATTTCACTGGACAGGATATCAAACCACTCACGCACCACACCCTGTCCCTGCACATCAAAAGAATAAAACATATTAGTACACAGAACTTTCACTGCACAAACAGTCATGCTGGATAACCATGTATTTCTTCTAAAGTAATTTTAAAGGAGGATTTAGCTCAAAACAATACTTGTGAAAGAGAATTAATATTTCCATATGAAAATACCATAAAAAAATAAGTTTTACCCACCATGCCTTCTTCTCCATGAAATCTCACAGCAATGCCTTGCTTTAGTTTTGCACTATTTGCTCTAGACACAACTTCACAGCTACTCCTAAAAATAGAATCTAAATACAAAGCATCGATTAATTTTTTAATCTTAATTCATTATATTTCAATGTATTTCAAAGATATACTAATTCCATTTATAACACGATACCTCTGTGAACCAAAAGGATGTCATTTTCATTGACAGGCCTGTGCACCATGTCTGAATCTGGCTGCCCAGCATGCAGATGCTCATAGAACCATTCACAGCGATCTTTAAACGGCTACAAAACAAAGTGTAAAATATATTATATAGATGCATTCCACTGAATAATTCCTCTCTCATATGCATGTCTGGAAAACGGTTATGCATACTTCTCAATTAATTTTTGAGATGTGCAGAGTTACCTCAATATGCTATACAGTATTTTGGGAAGAGCAAAGGACAAGCTATGCCCGTAAGTGCTTGCTGAAGTTTGGTATGCTGAAGTTGGGTATGAAGGAAGACTAGACCATCAGTTATCCAGAAACAGCTATCAAAGTATTCCACACAAGAAGGAAAAAAAAGCACAAAACTTCTTGCAGACCAGGAGTGGATGTGAAGGAATCTAGATAAGAAATAAGTCACTGGCTTCTGTAACATTACTAATAATCCACCACAGTTGAGCACAGAAGCACAAGTGATATAAACAAGCCCTACTTGCAGTAAAGTTCACCAGCAATATGAAACAGCCCAAACAAACCAGAAACCTTCCAAAGGAAAAGAGAGAAGGTGAGAAGTGAGAAAGTTCTAACTTGTTTGACTCAGGATTTAAATTGACATTTTGCAGCTCTTCCAAGACAGATATGACACAAGTATGGCCTTTCCCTTCTATGGCAATTCACAGCACATACATTTAGTTGACTTGAGAAACAGGGTGTCAGTTCTCAGGGTCTCACCATTATTCATAGGTAATGAATTTCAAAAACACACATTTCAACCAAAGAATGAATAAACAATACACCTACACCATGTTCCAAAAATGAAACTGGATTACTAAAAACAATGTGCCTTTAAAAATCAAACACTGTACTGTTCACAGTTAAAGAAAAAAAGCCTTTAGAACAGACTTTCCAAAATTACTGAGGGAAGGTGGTGTTACAGTTGGGTAGGAAATTTCACCTTTGTTTTCAGAAAACTCTGTATTTGATCAAAATAGCTGACCAAAAACCATTTAATGTAAGGAATCTTTCTAATGGAGAACAAACTAAAAGTAAACCAGTGCATGCTAAATGAAGACATTCCAAATAGCTCACCCAAACACCATCTTTATTTGTAACAGAACAAATATACAGCACAGTACTGAAAACATGGCAGATGCCTAAGAGAACAGTGCTATGTATAGGAGCAGACTTCCATACAAGGCTTTGCTTTCTAATTGTATCATGTCTGGTCCCCCCTAGACTAAACTATTTAATAATCTTGAATTCATGTCCCATGTCAAACTGAGAAATGAGTTGATGATTTTACTTGAATAAAAAAAAGAAACAAAACAAAGAAACAAAAAGATATGGTAGGAAACAGAGAGCAAACGGTAACAGACAACATGATGTTTCACTAAAGGAGCTGCCACATTAACTATGGCCAAATCAACTAATAATCGTATATTTATCCTCTGGTTTGTCTCAAAATGTAAATCAGTTAGGGGAAAAGTACAGCATTTTAAAGCTCAATCTATCAGATGTGCATAAAAGGATTTAAAAATAAAAATTTAACTTTGTTTAACTGAAAATTGGACTTGTAAGACATATCGAATGTTGGTTATCTGAAATGGACTCACATGTGTATTTTAGAGAATTACAAGTACAGAAATTTAGCTGTCATCTGATCTTTCAGCATCCCAGATTCAGAAGCACTAGAGGCCATGCTTAGTTCTTCCATCCTCCCCAAATGGACTTTCTTTAAATATTATTTTTAAACAAAACACCCTTTGTATATTCACTGAAGTTGTAACTCAGCATTGTCTGACATTTACCTGAGCTTTTATGATGTGCATAAATCTGGACATTAGTTCAGGACACTCCAGAAGAAAATGAAAGTGATCAAAAATTATTTTGGGATTTCTGAAAGAAAAACAGGTTAGAAGCCTGTTAAGAGATTTAGTAACAATGCTTTATGATACAAAAAGTCTATATAAAGAAACAATCCAATCAGTCATATAGAAAGGTTTCAACAGACTCTTCTATTGTGTCATTTTTTCCCAACTTTTGTTTCCAAATACCTCATCCATTAAACATGGGAGGATCAGAAGCAGCTCCCCACACAGAAGCAAGGTTATTAACCAGGCAGTCCCAGAGAAACTCTGGGAACAGCCAACTATAAAAAGATGGTTTAGACTCCTTTAAGAAGTCACACATTTGAGGAAGAATGAAAGTTTTCATCTGCCTCAAAAGAGAAGCCCTTTTTGGGACAAAGATGAGGAAAGAATCCATTAAAGAAATTATTCTGTTGCTCTGTGAAACAGATTTTGTACATGAAAATCCACAGAATCTTACAAACAGATCATTTAAATATGCACAAGAGTTCATGTAAGTCTGATCTCTGAATCACTAATCTATACTGTTTTGGATTTGGCAGGACTATTAAAAGTGCATATAGTACATAGGTTACAACAGAAACCTAAAAATACAACTCAGTAAGAAGAAAAACTGAGTTTGATTTACTGCGGGGGGGAGCGGGCAGAGGGGTGGATTACAAAGACTGTATTTGTTGAAGCTTACCGGTTAACAAAACACTTAAGGACATCATCATGTTTGCAAACAAATTCTATAAAACGAGGTGATGTCATCCTGTTAAAAAATCGTAATATGTTTTTGATTAGTGAAATTGAA
>JAOXXN010000446.1:73325833-73341665 GCA_026770055.1 Myrmophylax atrothorax | reverse complement strand
AAATTTTGCAGCAAGTTTCCCTAACATGCAATCACACCAAATAGCAATTGGAAGAGCATTAGATGAAAAAGTAATGAATATAAACATCATCAAAATTATTATTCATAATTTTTCTCACTTGTAAGATCTTATTTGAGTTAGCAATAGCTTGTTCCAAGCTTGTGGCACAAAAGTCAATGACTCTCTTGTATGTTACAGGATCAGTACAAGAATGTGAATAATAAGAAAGTGCTTCCATTTCAAAACATTTGGATAGGCCTGAATTACATACAAGGGAATTTCAGTAAAGCACAGATAGTCCTGTCATATTCTTGACCTTGTTAAGCAATAATATTCCTCAGTAGACTCAGCTCAAGGTATATTCATATTTTCAATCCCTTCTCAGCCATATTAGTGTCAACTCTTCAAAATACATTCAATTGGTGTATTAATAAAGAAAAACTTAACCCAGCATTGAGAAAAAAGTCAAAAGAAAGAGTTTCTTGATTTCTTATACTTGATAAAATACGGTATTGCACCAGCTTTTTAAAAGGAGTTGTGAAGTACATCTTTAAAGGTTGTCAGGTACAGATCTATTTGGACCTAACAGGAGAGTATTTAGAAGGAAAGGAAACAATTCCTTCAGACATGCAATAAGGCCTGATAATGTTTCTCCACATACCCAAGCACAAGTCAGAACTCCTGCCACTGCTACCCCTCTATCCTCCATGGGTAAAGGTCTATTACTGAAAAAAGACAGTATTGAACAACAGATTAAGTTCCTATATTGTAAAGACAGACAGTATCTAGAGGCCTCCGCTTGCTCAAACAAACACCATTTGAAGAAGTGAGTGGTGACCTGTATCACTTTCTTATGCTCTGGAAAGTACTCAGAACCTCACATGCAACATGAAACATCAGTGTACCAAAATTCAAGTTACCTACATTTATACCAACTGAATTTTAATATCAGCAGCAAATTCCAATTTAAAGCTACTGACCTCTAAAATTTTCAGTATGGATCATAAATTTAAAATCTTTAAGTTGCATTTTGACTCTTTTCAACAAAGATCTAATGCCTGTTTTGTAGCAACAAACTGTGGTTTCCTTAATAGTCTGTACTAACCTGTTAGACAACTATCTTCAAGAAAACACAGAACAAGAACTAGAAAACAAATTCTTTGTCACTAATCTGCATGTCCCACATGCAAGTACTGGTACCAACGAAAACAGACAGGTCTTCCAAACCATTGCAATAATCTAGAGATATAGCCAGCTTTTTTTTCCTCCTCCCAAAAGGCAAAAGAAACAATCACAACCACATTTTCAAAGAAAGTACAGAAAAAGAAAAGGCAGGAATAAGAGAGAAGTGGAAGTCACTCAACTCACTCAACACTATGTGCAATCTCCCACCACCCAGTCACTTTAAATTCAGGGAAGAACAGACTAATCCAACACAACTGTTGATTAACTTAGCATTGCCAAACTTGTGTGCCCCACTCCCAAACAAGTTCTCATCAGCAGTTTTATATTTTTGAGTTTGAAATTTAAATCAATCTTGAAAATATCATGGGAGACAACAGTGGCCCTAATGAAGGGCTGCCCCAGTTTTAAAACTTGTAAATAAATAAATTACAATAACTGTAATAATAACTTTTAAATCATCCTGAAATGTTAGCTAATGCAACAGTAGTACAAACTTGGCTTATTTATTAAAGAAATAGTTGTGGTTTTCACACACTTGAGAATTACTGATGTTTTCTGAGACAACTGTGGTAGTTGTGTAATACAAGTATACTGCATAACACTTAACTGCACAGTTAATTCAGCATACAAAGTAGTTTGGGCAGACAGATAAGTGATTCTGTGAAATATCATTTCCATCGCAAATTGCTATTGAGTGTTTGTTTTTTGATACTGAGTTCTGAAATTATGTGGAGTTGAAAAGCAGGAAACCTTCATTTTTTTCTCTTTGGGCTATGAGCAAGCACAAAAGGCAAGATGAGGTCAGCTACTCCTAAAACCTTGAAGAAGTAAAAGGTAGCAGAATCTCTAACTGAAGATAACTCTTCTATGAAGTATGTTTAATATCTGCTTGTTATTTAATCTGATATACTTGAAGTAATTTTCATTAAAACTGTCAGAAAGTGCTGTCTTTAATAAAATAATTCTTATGATTTGAGTATGGTAGGTAGCCCTATTTTAGTGAACAACTCTAAAGGACCACTATTACATTGCTTACTGTACAACACATTACATTTTGCACACAGCATTTTTCAGACTCAAGCACTAGTTTTATATTCATTATATAAATCAATTTGTTCTTAAAAATATTTTGCTACCGAAATAACAAACATTTGTGCTTATTTTTTTAAATAGTCTAATTCTTTTCTTCTTTCCAAGAGAAGAAATTTGAACAAAAACTGAGATACTCCACTAAATAAATTGGAATTAAGACTATTAAGAGTATCATCTTTCATGACCTTATCAATATAGCTGTCTTACAAGCCCTCAGAAGTAACCTGATTAACAGATATCATCAAATAATTGCAGTAATTTCAAAATACCATTTTCAGATCACTGTGGAAGAAATGCAAAGGTTAATGAAAATAATGATTGTCATCTAGATTTGTTGATATGAGCTGTGCCATGTAACAGTACGGAAGAAGACAGGGGAAAAAAAGAGACTACCCTTCAGTTATTACTAATTAGGTGCTCTGAACAGTATGGCAGTTGTATATCCAATGCAGCCTGAGTGACACACAGGAAACCAGGACTTCTTTACAAAAAGGTAATCTATGACTTTCTACAGAGGGATTCTGCAATCAACAAACACAAAAAACCCAAACACTTTCAGAAATTAAACATCTAATGGCAAGCACATAAAGCACGTGTTTGAAACCACCTATAAATCAATAACCTTGCAAGGGCAGTTGTAAGCTGGTATGTTTCAAAGCATGCAATAATAAAATCCAAGAACAACTCAGGAAAAGACTTCATGGTCACAGTGTAAGTAACACACACATCAAGATTTCAATTGTTTCCATTTGTCTTGTGAAAATGGATAAAACTAAATTATCAGAACTCTCAGTGAATCTCCAACTACCATTCTGAAATTACATTAATATAATAATTATATTAATATTACACCATTTAGAGATTACTACATTCTCAAATAACAGAAATAAAAAACCCAAAGTTTACCAAAATCAGCTGGGTAACTAGACCTTCAACATCTAATAAACAATCTATTAAATAAGAAATAAACATAAATCATGAGATGTGCATCAGCGGTTAAACAAATGCAGTGGGAAAAAATAATGAAGAAGAAGAGGTAGGTTTAACTTAAGAAGGGATAGGGACATTAACCAAACTTACTTCCTGTTCATGAGATGTCTGATTAATGAATGCATGCTTTGTGAAATTCATCTCTTTAACGTCTATCTTCCTAACAACATCATATACTTTTCTGACCTTGAACACCTGACTTCTTGGAGTTTTATTTCCATTGTAGCCCATGTCATTTCCATTACTGGGAGAGGATGGGCCAATGCGAAAGACATGGCAAAATATCCTCACGATCCTTAAGAGACTCTTCATTTGAGCTTCATAATTACTTGACAAGCTGGAGGGGAAAAAATGGAATGTTTAAGTTTCTTTTCCTAGATGGAACAATTTAGTAAATTAAGGAGATAGCAATCTGATAGGGTCTGATACACGTGCTGAAAAAAACACCTCAGCTTTAAACCCTAGTGAATTTTAACTTTCATTTTCTGCACCGGCCCCAAAAGTCAAATGTAAGCTCTATAATTTTACTAAAATATACATATAATTTCAGCTAGTAGTTAGAACAGCAAATTCCAGGTCTTGGAAAACATGTCACTTGTTTTTTATGCACATGTACACTTCTTATGAACCACCAGTGGGAAATTCAACTTACTACAGTAAAGATCACAGCATATGAAACGAGTTGGGATATCCAGATGAGAATGTTTTCCAATTCAGAAAAGAGAGAATCCAATGGTAAAAGCATACTGACTGATCAGATATGCTGCCACAGCCCATCCTCACCAGCTATTATTCTACCCTGAGATTAGCTCAGTTGGTTAAAACTTGGTTGTAATAATGCCAAGGTCATGGGGTTCAATCCCCTGTATGGGCCATTGACTTAAGAGTTGGACTCGATGATCCTTGTGGGTCCCTTCCAGCTCAGAATAGTCTGTGAGTCTGAGGTAGTAAATGCCTATTAACTACCTCAGTCCAACAAGGGATCAAGGATGGTAAAGATGCCACTATTTCTACTCAAAAAACATTACCTAAAAGACATTAAACAAAAGCACCATTATGTTATTTATTTATTTATTTATCCAATAAACACCCTGAAAGTTTTATGTCTCCTTAACTGTACTGGCCAACACTGAACCAATGGTGTGTAGAATCTATACCAACACACTGTAGAATGTGACATATTCATCACTTTTTGCATAAGCAGAACATTCTGCACCAAACTCAACTTGGTTTTCTTTCTTAAGCCGGAAGTAGTAAGAATTCTTCTGTCCTAAATGCATAACAAACTGCAAAAAATTAATTGTTTTTCTATCAAAATCGACTGACATAAATATTATAGAAGTGAACATAAATTCAAATCTATCTTTAAAGTACTTGCCACTTAAAAGCAAGCTTTCTAACCATAAAATCAGTAAACACCAGAAAAGTCACATCTTACAGGATGCTGTAAACCTCTCATGCAATTAATAATGTTAATTCACAAATCTGAAACATAGCTAGTTGTAACATTACAGTACCTTTATCATGACCTCATTTGCCATATGCCATGGGTAAAAGCAAGAGACCTACTTGCTCTCAGCACTACATTTTAATGTCTGCCAGTGAGTTGTTAATTTTAAAAAGCAATACACTAAGAATTTTACTCAACTAACAAAGTATGACTTTGTTGTCACAATCTACACTTTACCAGTTTTCAGTAAATCAGTATAAGAAAGGAACACAAGGAACAAACAATGCAACAGTAGGAATGTTAAGTTTCTAACCAAGTGAAGAAAATCCTCTGACTAGAAATTTGTAATTGTATTACTAGAAGCTCTGGTCACAGCCACAAATGAGCACTGGTGAAATCTTTGCCTATATACCAAAAAAACCTATAAATACAAGACTGTAACTCAAGAAGATAATTTAAATATTAAAAAAAAAAAAAATAACATTTCAACAGAGGCCTATCATCTCTCAGCAGCAGTGTTTTCGTAGTGAAATTTCCGCTTAAATCTGGTCTCCAGGAAAAGGACCTACATATATATAAAAATCTCAAAATGCTTTAACTAGTTTACTGAAGCTTTTACTGGCATGTCTGTAAACATTAATCTAGGCCCAACCTGCACCACCAAGACCAAATCATGTCACACTTCAATTATTTCTTGGAAAGAGGAAATACAAGTTGAAGGGAATTCTAACTGAACGGGGTCCTTGCTGGTACTCAAAGCAGAAGTTCTCAGGAAAAAGCTTGTTGGCATCCCTGGCTACTTGCTAGAAGCATTACGAAAAACAACTTTAGACACTTCTGAACTAAACAAAGACAAACCCAAATGCAATGAGCTGTGGGTTAGAATCCAGGAAACTAACACTGATGAGACTACTTCAGCCATGCAAGAATACCATTACTGGAGATCTTCATGCACAGAGTACATTTTACATACTTTTGTTGGAACAAGAAGAGAGAGGAAAGAGGCCTAAGCTCAGAGCACCTATATTCACCAAGTACTACCTTAATCTTCATTCTGCACAATAAAGCAACTGAGAAATACTTTCTTGCATGAGAAATTTGCTGCTTCTGACAGGAGGCAGAACTGGAGAGAACAGAAACAGCTATTGTGAAATTGTGTCTTGGAATCATTTCCTTTTTGTATTGCATTTCTGTTGTGACATATTACAAAATACCAATGAGAAGTGAGCCAGTAAGAGTCCACAGGACACTGACTCCTCATCCAGTGCAATGCAACACTTTCATCTTGTCTTCAGCCACCGCTAGTCCATCCACATGCAGCAATACAGGAGTACACAGCAGCTCAAACTGAGAGACAGTACAGGCACACAGATATTGCTCCTACTGAGGGAGCTCAACAGAGAGGAGCAGTAACACAAAAAAAATCAAACCTTGACAACAATCAGTTTAATTTATCTCTGAGGATAATGAAACAGAAACAAATACTACCTCGTATGATCTAATCCATCTACCACAACTTCTGATAACATACCTGTACAGAGGAAGTCTGAAACCCTTTCCTGCAGAATGGTTTTACATTTTATCACAATTTATTTGTGGGAGATCTATTTGCTCTAAGGAAGTCTGCAGTCAACAACAGCTGAAGTTCTTCAGAAAGTTACCTTTGCAGCAACAAAATGTCATGCACTTTAATCATAAACATTTTAAGGATTTAAGACTTTTACACTAATTCATCAAAGCGAACATCAATCAGAATAAGACTCTGACTAATGGTGTAATGAACTTCCTAGCATCACTTAGGAGTTCTGACCTACTCTATACAAATTCCATCCAAATGTAACATGACTGATGGGGAAGAAGAAAAATGCACCTAGAAGTAAGAATATATATTTCTCCATCTAACTGATGGGTCCCTCACTTCCTGGCCCCAGTTAAAATGAAGCTTTCAGTCCTATTCCTCCACAGCCTATGCTGACAGGCTTCTTTGGTTACAGAACACTTTTAAACTTTTTCGGAAAAAGTGACACAGAACATGTTAGTAAGGAACTTCCACTCATGCTTTCAGACTCCACCTGTTTCAGTAAAGACTTTCTTAGTTTCTAGTAAAGCATAAAAGTGAGACCAAAATCTGTTAGCTTTTGAGGACAGTAAAATGTTACTGGTGATCTAAACAAGCACTGTGCTACAAATCAGACTTGAGATCCATCTACTCCAACACATGCTGAGCATCAGACAGTTTAGATATTAAAAGTACTAAGTGGCACTAAATACGAGATAGTTTATCAACCTACTTTTGACCTTCTTACACTTACCTAAGCAGTTTGTGACCATTTGTTGTAGCCACTTCAGCAAGACTTGTTAGGATTTTAAGGTACTGGCTTTCACTTTGCTGAGACAAGTGTTCCAGAACTTGCCGCAACTGAAAGATTAAAACAAAAAGAATTGCATAGTGCCAAGGAGCATCAGATCAATAACAATTTAACAATTATTTAGAACATTATCACCCAAGCACTGATATCTAGCAATAATAATGTATATTGTCCAACATGTAATCTAACCTCAGTAATGTTTCATTCTGATCTACTAAGATTACTGAAAAGTTACAGATTCTAGTGTCAATGCAAGTACTACAGGATATTTAACATTACAGAATCTATAAACACTGAACACTTAACCATGTATTATTAATTCATGGGAACAGCTTATGACATTTAAAATATGAGTCCTGACTTCTAACACACCCAGTCTCCTCATGTCATGACTTTCAGGTAATACAAACTGGTCATAATCCACAACTTTGAACAGAACAACTCAGACCTGGCCACAGAAAACCATTTTCAAAATACAATTACATTTTGGCAATGAAGCACAACTATACCAAGTATTATCTAATTAGAGCACGGTGCTAGTAACACCAAGGTCTGTGGGTTCAACCCCCATATGGGCCACTCACTTAAGAGTTGGAATCTACGATTCCTGTGGGCCTCTTCCAACCCAGAATATTTTGTGAAATCTCTGACTGTTTTGCATATCCTCTCATTAAGATCTTGGTTTTGCACACACCTCCATTACTCAGACAGATGAAAAATTCATTTTTCTCACTTACTGTCTTCACTTCTACGATACACAGAAAGTTTCTCTGTTCCACTGTTTTAGTTCTTTTCCTTTCTCTTTTAATTTAAATCACCTTTATCATCTCCCCACACATCTAACACACACTTTGAGAATTCTCATCTCTGATTTCACTCTGTAAAACTCAACCCTGTCTCAAAAATTTAAACACTATTTCTATACATAAATTCTCAGTCTCACAGAGGAAGTAATGGAGTTAGAGAAAAAATGAAAACGTCAAAACTCTAGCAAAGTAAGTTCAGTGAAGTGGCAGACAATACCTTACTGATTCTATTTTTTTTAATGTACAATCTTTAAAATTGTTTGCAGTCATTTTCAGACAAATAATGTATTAAAAACCCCACAGCTAGATAGATTTGGAAGGGCAAAAAGCACCTGATGCTTCCTTCCCCCTACACAATCAAGAAACAAAATTTTTTTCTTGTCTTTTTTTTGCTTTAGGTTGTACTACCCCACAATAATAAAAGAAACAAGGTATAGAAGAATCACTAAAAAAGAAACAGAGTAATTTCACCTAGAGAAACAATCAAATTGAATTGCAGCTGCAATCTTTTACACTCTAATTGTAGAAGGCACTTTCATACAGATCATGTATGAATACTCTTACTATGAATGTTTAAGTTTGTCCTGGACCATTCAAGCGTCAAGACACATCCTAGAATGGACGTATTCCTATATTCAACGTAGGTAAACAGGCCCCATTACACAAGGTAACTGTATATACAGAATGCTCTACCACCACTTTCGTAACTAAGTCTACTCTTTCAATTGTCTAGAACACTTTGCCAAATATGCAAAGTTAGAACACTAAAAGAAAACAGATTCTACATTTAATTCCCAATTCTTGTGTTTAAAATAATGTAGATATTTTCCATGGGGAAAGAAAAATAGTTAGTGGTCAATTACTGTGGCATTGACAGCCAACTGTTGGCACTACCTTCTAACCACAACACTCATATTAAGCAAGCAGATCTCCACAACACAGATGGATCCCTATCTATAAAGTATGTAATACTGTATTACCATGTTTTCACGTAGATCTTCATTCTGTGTCATTTGAATTATTGTCTGGAAAAGTCGAGGATGGTACTGTATTAAGACTTCACAAGTCTCTCCATAACCACCCTAAAAAGCAATCATTCAAAAAACATTTTAATTTCAAGAAACTTCGGGGGTTTTAATGCCGAATTAGAGATATTCTATTCTAAAACAAACTGAAATTCAATAATCAAAGTTAGATATCACAAAACTTTTGAGAGAAGACAGAATCAAACTTTTTTCAGTATACTGGCTCACATACATGCACTCCATTTTCTGTTTTTTGAAATGTTTTCTTACTTACCAAACCAAAGTTAAAGTTGAACACTTCACCTAACAATTACCAAAGATTAAAAACAGTACCATATTTCACTCCTCTTCTGCTTGCTGACATGTCTACTTAGTTACACTCAGAATCTAATCCTTCAAAACAAATATTTTCTAAAGGTTCATAAGGCACATATCTGACTTGTTATAGAAAGAAATAGCATAAACCCATGAAAGGATTATTTAACTTTAAAATTAATATACAAGTATGATTCCACTTGTGCCCTAGACTAACTTCATACCCTTCTGAGAAAAATTGTTTCCTAGAAGGAACAGAATTTGAATTTGTGGTTTATTTGTATCAACTCTTATTTAACACAGCTTCACTTTTAAGTAGACAGCTAATACCTGAATATGTATTAACTTTCACACTGGAAAGACGACCATATAATGTGTTAAATTCTGCAACTCAAGGGACTCCACTTGAATGACAGTTGACAACTTACCCCAGTGATAACAGACCCATTAAACAGATTAATTTTTTCTGGTACCAAGAAGTTAAGCATTAAAAATAACACCACCCAAAATCTGTAAGAATTAATGAAAGTCAAACCCTCAAAACCAAGGTAATACCATGTTGGCAAAAAGTATATGCATCTATAACTTCAGACCTCTAAAAACACTTACCTACACTGAAAAACAAACCTGTAGGCATACAATGAAACCTCTGATGTCAAAGGAAAGAAAACATTTTGTTTTCTCCTTTCATACATGGCATCATAAACTTGTAAACTACATGATCTCAAATACAGTGAAATCAACACTACAAAACAGCAAACACCAGGTGTCACTACTCACACTTGAAAAAGTTAACAGAATTTTTATGTATAAGCGGTGCCCCAGGGTTTGCAAAACTGCAGATTGAAGCAGAAATTCAAAACATTAATTATAAAAAATAAGAACAGTACCATTAAGTACCCATCGGTATAGAATCATAGAATCGTTTAGGTTGGAAAACATCTCTAAGATCAAGTCAGGTCATCAAACCTATCACCACCACCACGTACACCACTAAACCGGGTCCTCAAGTGTCATATCCGTGTGTTTTTGGAACCCCACCATTAGTGGAGTGGTGATGACTCCACTTTTCCATGGCAGTCTTCTCCAATGCTTTAGAACCCTTTCCTTGAAGAACTTTCTCCTAATATCTAAGCCAAACTTCCCCTGCCATACACTGTCTTACAGGTCTGTGGCTGGAGAAAGCCTCGAAGTTTTATGGTAATGTTAAGTCATTTTGCCATAATGAAAAAAAAAATCTAACTCTGAGGTTCACAATCAAGTCAGTCACGAGACAGAAGAGTGATCTGGCACTTCTGAGTGACCAGAGCGGACAACTTACTAGGATTTCTTATATCCAAAAAGAAATGTTCTAAGGAATCTAACTTGATCAAGGCTTTCCACAGATAGTCTATAAAATAAATCTTCCAGAGTTAAACATTCCAAAAATATCCCATGAGTACTGGAGACAGCACAACTACTTCAAATGCAAGACTTAGGCACATGAGCAATCTTCAGAAATTAAATAACTTGAGTTTGAAATAATCTGAAAATACAGGAAAAAAATAGAAAATTTCAACTAAGTCCAGTGATTTGGTTTTTTCAGCCTCCAGTTCAGTTTTCTAGCCTGCTGATTACCAGCAAAGGTTCAAAAGTTTCCATTCATTTGTATTACTTACACACTGACCCTCAACTGATTTCATAGAAAAACATGCAAGTGTTCACAAATCAAGAAAAGACACTTTATCAGGCAGTACAAACAGTATTGGGTATCCAATGGGAAAGGCTGAGTTTTGCAGTTGAAAATGCTGCATTAGTTGAAAACACGTAAGATTTTTTCCTTGTCCAGATATAGTAATACCTTTGAAAAGGAATCGTCAGCACCATTTAAGTTTTGTTTGATTTTTAATAGTAATTAATATCTCTTCAAGAGAAAAGAAAATCTATTAGCTGAGATTAAAAAAAAAAATCACTCCTTTCTGCATGCCTTTACCTCTTATTTGTTAACAGTTAAGCACTTAAAAAGTCTACTATCATTATACCAAGGATTCCCAAACTTTCAAGTCAAATGGAGTTCTGTAAACTCTTTCTCATACAGTCAATTCTTGCCTTAGACTTATGCAAAGGGTACAAACTATGGATCTGCCGGTAGGATCAACTTAATGACAAAAAAAATATTTTTTGCATTTGTTTTGCCAAAGGACAACAGTCTTTCAGAGGCCTTAAAAACTGAAACAGTAACACTGACATTGTAGTAAGCCATAGAAGTTCACAGAAAAATTATTAAGTTGCTAACTTAATACCTGTACACAGAGATCCAGTGGAGTAACGCCATTCTTGTCTGGTAAATATTTGGCTCCTCTCATCAAAAGAATTTGTGCGGTGTCTCTCTGACCATGGCTGTTCAAAAGAAGAGAACACAGACAGTTAGTGCAGCATTTATGCTCCACTATGAGTCATAAATCTGTCTTTATTGCACCTAATGAACAAAACCAACATAAGCTAGGAGAAAACAAATAGTTATGAAATTGCACAGAACAGGGAAAATAATGACTCAGATTCTTCTACTACCTGTCGAGGCCACAGCAAAAAGAACAGTGCAAAATTAGGTAAGGCCCGTTTATCAAGCCAGAGTCACCCTCATCATTCAGAAATTATTCATCTTAGCCTAGCCTCATAAATATCTATGAGCTGCATTTCCTGCAAAAAAAAGTAATATCCTAATGTGCTTCAAAGAGACAGTTCTCTTCACTGAGTTCTTTGCTTATTTCTACCAGATTTGGGGAAAAAATAATCTTAACTGTGCTTTAACCATCAAATATTGATAATTTTTTTTTGCACAAGAATTCAATACGCCACTCTAATGGCTCTAATTTCTTTTATCCAGTACATAAAAACATCTTGCCTAGCCTTTAATTGTGATGAGTTTTACTTTTGCATTCAAAGTTTATTTCACAGTCTCACTCATCTATTTATAGGTTGTATAGGACACTTAGTTTCCTTGAGCTAAGAATTTCAGAAACAACTAATCCAACATGCCACCACTGCCGAGCAAGAAAGAAGACCAAAGTTTATCTGTATCTCTCAACATTTTCCCAAAACCTTCCTTATGATGAAAATGAGAAATTGAGTAGCAGCAATCAGATCTTTACTTCACTAAAAACAACTGAAAGACTAGTTAACTATTGCCTTCACAGGTATTCCATGTGTATGCTACCAAAGGTAATAAAGAAGTATCTAGGGGGTGAAATGAAAGATTGATACAAATGACAGCAATTAAGGTTATGGATACAAGGTTTTCAGTGAAGTTTTATATCTCAAGCTAGTTTGCAGTATACCCTTTATGCAAATGTGTGAGTCTTTGCCATCCTGGAATACACAGAGTCTGCCTACACTATCAGTTCAGAAAGGGTACAAGAAAAGTGACAATCAACAGCTGTGGGACACTGATCTCTCAGTAGCTCCCAGTTCAGTTATTACTCCTGTCCTTCCAGCCCAGGCAACCAACAGGTTAATCTACTGTACCAGACTTTCTCCCAACACAAACACTGAGTGCCATGATCTAGTAAACAGACTGGAGTTGGACCAAGGGTTGGACTTGATGATCTCGGAGGTCTTTTCCAACCCAATCGATTCCATGATTATACGATTCTATTATTGCAGAGGGGCAGTGTGCTGAACAGTGTGCCAGAAGTAGGAAAGAAGAGAGGAACTGGCAGTTTACAGCATGAAGGCAAAAGCAAGAAAGGAACCAGAAAGCAGGAAGCTGCTGGACTCACTGCTGTGGTATGGAAAAAATGATCATTTGTCTAAGATTTCTTAGCACTGGTGTGGGATCAAATTAGGGAGAATAAATGATGATTAGACTAACAGTTGAAAAACAGCTCTGAGATTAATTCCAGGAAAAAAAGTAATTCTATGGAAGAAGGTTGATGAAGCAGAAATTTTAGCAACAAAAGTATTTTACAATAAAATCGTTGTTCTTGACCATGTTAGAACATGGTTAAGAGGAAAGGAATGATTATAGTCTGGGGATACAGAGCCAGAGAACTAAGGAATTGGTTCCAACTCCATTCTAGACAAACTTAGAAGGACTCTTATCTCCCATCTTACAGTTTCATTTAGAAAAAAAACCCCCTTGATTTGAAAAGTTCTAGTTTAAATATTTTTATGAACTCCTATTAATTTATATCTCTCCTTTGTAATCAAATTAATTGGTACATATTAAGAGCTATATATGCTTGAGTGGCATGCCTCACTCTCGCAAAGGAGAGTAAGGATTTATCTGTATTTTCAGTGAGATCACTGTAATATTCTGTTTTTGAGTTCATAAGAAGTCACAGCTCCTAAGAGATTGTATGTACTTTTCTAAATATTGGAAGACATTGGTAGGTCTGTGAAATAACAAAAGCAGCAGCAAAGGAATTTGTAGAGATTTAAAGATCCTTAACAAAATACCATACTGTTTCTGAAATGCACTTGAGTAAAGCCTGAGAGATTTATCTCTATATCAAAAACACCAAAAGTGCTTCAAACGTGTTCTCAACAAAGAAAGAAGAGAAAAAAATCCCCCAAACAGAGGCAGATGGTATATGTAAAGTACACATACTGTTCCGCCTATATGTTTCCAATTATAAACTATTTCTATGTTTTAATGCTTAGTTCAATGTTTTTAATAATGGCATTCTGAAAATGTGATAATTGCAATGAGTGCTTCAAAAGATGTTACATATATATATAGATATATAGATATGTGCGCATATTCATCTGAAGGAAACACCGAGAAGAGGAGTATCTTGACTCATCCTTATAAAGACAATTGCTGCAAACTCTGCCACACCAACAGAGACTTTGGCCGTGCTTTTTCCAGTTGACTTGACCCGTGAGTTAGCACTGAAAACATTGTCTTCCTGATGCAAACAGATGCAGCTGCAAAATTTTACCAATCTCATTGGTGTTTCAAAAGATCACTCATTTTCAGGAACTAAAGCAGCTGTTCTTATTCAGTGGCTCTAAAGCAGATATGGGGGATATAAAAGTATCTGTTGGCATCCCTACATTCTGGATTCAGGCTGAAGAGAATTTTTCTCTGTAGTAGTGCAGAAATGTATATTTAGAACTGTTTTGCAATGTCTTAAGAACTGTTAAGGGCGGTCCCATGGTGTAATGGAGAGCATTCCGGACTCCGAATCCCAAGGTCGTGAGTTCGAGCCTCAGTGGGACCGTCCCGGGCAGTTCAATGCTGCCTCCCTGCCATCCCATCCCGTCAGATCTCGGATGCTCAGCAGGGTCAGCCTCGGTTAGTACCAGGTGCTGTGACAGTCCCGAGGATTTCCCTGTCACTGTCAAAGCTCACTCGTCCATGGCAAATGGGCCTTAGGACTTAAACAGTGGGGCCAGTTCTGTGTACGCTGTGCCTCACCTAAAAAATCCTCTGCGCAGGCTGGAAGGGCAGACCCATGTGGGGAGAGCCCTGCCCAAATCTTTGTTTGCAAAGTCTGGACATACATACATACTCTTGCAGTCTGATGTTTGTTGGTATGCTGATTCATCTTTTACATCACCACATAGGTTTTGTTTATTTGGAAGAATGAGATTAAAGACACATGCTGTTTTTTCTTCTCCATTCATAGACTATATATCCTCTTTTTAATCTAAACTCAGACTTAAAAAAAAAAAAAAAAAAGCAAAAGTGGATTTCTGCAGCTAAGCCAAACTGGAGAAATCAATGGAATTTATTATCAAGGAATGTCTAATCTCTCAAGCTAACACAAGACTTTGCAGCTATTGATTACAGTCTAAGGATGCACAAACTGTTAGTCATGCATGGAAGCAATAGAATAAATGTACTATCAAGAGGAAATGGTCAAATGATTGTCAATAGTGCAGTTACATTTAACTCTTCACTCTATCTCTGATGCAAGGACAGCTGTATTTTGCATCCAAAAAGATACGTCCTAAAATGAGAATCCCCTCATTGCTAATGAAACTAGTGTAGTAGAGCTGATTATCTATGTAATAATTGAGATGTTTTCTTCAACTCCCTGAGGTATGTGGTCAATAAGAAATTTGTAAGCTGGTTTACTAAGTCAGTTGCTAGATGGAGTGAAAAGAGAAAAAGCTCATAGATTCTCATGCAATTGCATTATAACCTTTGTTTGCACTAGAATAATTCTGTTGTGCTAGTAGAGTATAAATACTCTAGTTTCATTTGTTCTGGGTTCATATTTCACATGATACATACATGGACATACTAGTGTACACAACGTGGATTCTTTCTGTGTTTGTATCCATATTTGTTTTGTATTCTGTATGTGTTAAATATTTGAGAAGGGAGACACCCAGTAATCCATTTGTTTTTATTGAGGGAATATGTACCTGTTAATTTTTCCTTTCCTGTCAGACTGCTGAAAAGACTTCAAATTGTACTACTTCTGTCAGCTTCATTTAACATCTCTTTCTTTGATGTTCACTATTTCTTAATGCTTCTAAGTTTATAAAGATTGAAAGCCTGAGTTCCCAAATGTGACTGCCTAAAATCAAGTGTCTAAACTTCTGACATGGAACAAGATTCCAAAAAACCATATCCCCACCACCACCACCTTTCCCCCACCCCAAACC
>JAOXXN010000446.1:73278682-73308668 GCA_026770055.1 Myrmophylax atrothorax | reverse complement strand
GATCTAGGACCCCCTGAGCCTCCTTTTCTCCAGGCTAAATAACCTCAGCTCCCTCAGTCATTTCTTTCAAGAGTGGTGCTCCAGACTCTTTACCAGCTTCACTGCCCTTCTCTGGACATGCTTCAGTACCTCAATATCCTTCCTGTAGTGAGGGACCCAAAACCAAACAAAGGATTTGAGGTGCGGCCTCACCAGTGCTGAGTACAGGGGGATGATAATTTCCCTAGTCCTACTGTCCACACAGTTTCTGATGCAAGCCAAGATAGCATGGTAGTCTATGTTTCATCAAGGAGTGAACCAAAAAATCTGAAAAAAGTATGAGATTTTAATGGGATACTCCAGACAGACAGGCATGATCCAATGTGCCTTGATTGCCTTCCTAGCAGTAAACTTAAAGTGCAAATTGAGTTCTTCCTGGAAGCAGCTCTGCCAGCAGAGATTCTCTTCTCCACTGCATTGCAGTGCTAGAAGTCAGCATATCTTTGGAATGTGGCTTGGAGCCATTTTTTCCAACAGCCATGTGCTCCTTGTGGGCTGAATCAGCTTCTTCTGGACATGCCAGCAGACTACGGTTGGAAACTGCCTGCATCTTCTGTGCAGGGTCTTGCCTGAGATGAAGATGACATTATGTAATGGAGGACATTTGCAGAAGTGGAGATCAACTTAATTCACAGAGACTTACTTCAGCTATATTCCTCCTCACCATGTTACCATCAAAGAACACAAGATATTCACAGAAAACAAGTGCATTCTGCTTTCCCTCAGCTCTTGAGGGGACTAGTCTTCATAGAATCATAGAATGCTTTGGGTTGGATGACCATAAAGATGATCTAGCTCCAACGCCCCCGCCATGGGCAGGGACACCTTCCGGTAACCAGGTTACTCAGAGCCCCATCCAGCCTGACCTTGAACCCTTCCAGGGATAGATCATCCACAGCTTCTCTGGGAAATCTGTTCCAGTGCCTCACCACCCTCACAATAAAGAATTTCTTCCTAATATCTTATGTAAACCTGCCCTCTTTCAGCTTAAGGCCATTCCCTTTGTCCTATCACTATGTGACCTTGTGAAAAGTCCCTCTCTAACCTTCTTGCAAGCCCACTTTAGGTATTGGAAGGCCAGAGAAGGTCTCCCTGGAGCCTTCTCTTCTCCAGGCTGAACAGCCCGACTCTCTCATCCTATCTTCATAGGAGAGGTGTTCCAGCCCTGTGATCCAATCAGTGATCCCATAAATGATCCAGTCTTATTGCAGGATATATGCTCTTAGGGACTGAGGAGATCAGATCAAGGCACTGTAGTCAGAGAACTGTGCATAATTCCAGTGAAAACAATAGTAAAGGACCTATGCACATCTGTGAGAATTCCACTGCTAATGCAGCTGACTGTCTGTCCTATACAGTTTCATACAGCCGTATTTTAGTATCTCTGACAATGTAAAATCCTACCACAGCAAAACTTACAGTAAGGTTTTCATCCTTGGATAGATAGGCTTTACACATGTATACATGAATCATTTTTCCAGATGCTTTTGAGATTCCAAAATCTATCTTTAGCCTTGTCATCAATAGTATTGAGGGTAAGAAAATATAGCATTAAGCTCTTTCCCTTTTATGTGTTATTTAGACTGGAAACCAATTATTTCATTTGCATAACTATCTTAAAAACAATCCATGCAATCTCACTTTTTTTGTCAGTGGGGTTTATAAGACAATAATAATAGTAATAATAATGATTATTTTTACCTTTTTTCTAATGCCAAATATAATGTGAACTTGTCTGATTTTAGAATTGAGTTGAGCCTTATTTTTTGTGCAATAGGTGCCAAAGTAATGCTAATAGAGCTGTAGTAGTAGTAATAATATTATTATAATTATTATTAATAATTATTTTTATTATTACTGCTACTACTACAATAATGAATAATCATGATAAAGCTCACAAAATAAGATCTATTATTTCTCTGTCCTGTCTTATTTTTGAGTAATATTATCCTATGTAAAAGGTGCTAGTTTTATAATCACTTAATGGGATTTCTTAAAACCATTTTAATATCTTCTTTAATGAATGAACTTAGTTCCCTAGATAACATTGAAAACCATGTTCTAGGAAAGCACAAACTGTGCATACTTTGACTGAGTTTCTTTTCATTTTACTGTGAAGAAATTTCATCAAGGAGGGAAAGGCCCTGAAAGTACTGCAGTTACTTTGATTCTGTCAACTGACAGGTAAGCAGCTGTCAGTCAGGACATTAGAGAAACTGCATATCACTTCTTCTGGTTTTATTTTATCAGCCTTGTTGAACTATCTTGGCTTTTGTTTCTTTCCTGCTTTCTTATCTGAACTATACTAAATCCTGGTTTCTCTTTGTGACATTATGGCAGTGCTGCAAAAATGTACAGATCTTTTTTTTTTCATTTTTTTAAAATTCTAATAAGGATGTAACATAAGGTTTAAAATGTTATTGTCTATTTTTATGATCCATATGGCTTAAACTGACTCTCAACATTTCTAAATAAAGGACCATCAATTACAGTTCATGCAGCATCCATTTCCATTCTCTGTGGAGCAGTTAATGTTACTTGACACCTGTCTGTATTTCCTTAAAGCTGAGTTCTGAAATTTCTCAAAAATAATATGTCCAAGCTTGAAGATGTATTTTTAAACTTTGTCTAATTGATCCATGTTCCTGGCCTGAAGCAGCTCTTGCCAGTTCTGTTATATTTCTGCTATATTTGTGCTACATTTCTCTTGTATTTTTTTTTCAAAAGGAAGTTTTACTGGGTCTCAAAACAAATCCACAGTGCTCAAGAATCAATTAGAGTGAAGATACTTTGAACTATTTTCATAATGTCATAACCTCTAAGTTTGCATTGTTTTTACTGGAGCTTGAAAAGCTTATTGCTATGCTCATATTTAAAAAATATCTTCAGTCTTCTTTTAGTAAAACCCATCTTCTGCACAGAGTGTTTTTAAGGAAAAAAATACCGAAGGGCGTGTAAGACAAACACAAGCCTTTGTTCTGCTAATTGTTATATTCATCTCAGTATAACTCTAGGTGGGATCAGGGAAGTGCCAACTATCTGAACACCTGCTTGGCCAGTAAGAAGTCAATAATCACTCTGTTCTTGCCTGTCTAATGTTGGTGATGCTGTTCTTGCAAAATTCTTTCTGACTGATAGGTTTTTCCTACCCCTTCTCTGGTTAGTTGTGTTTGCAACTTCATTCTGTGCAGCAGCTGCTCTCTATTGATGTTAGGATTTGGGGGTTTTATCTCCAGATAACTATGGCAATTTCTTTATATTATCTCATGTTTCTAAAATATGCATATTTACAATTCTGCAACAGTAATCGTGACTTAAGGTCCTGTAACTCATCATCACTACACTCACACAGAGATCACACTGAGGAAACCTGCAAGTTGAAAAATGCTGAAATATTATGTTATATCCTGAACAACAACCTAAATATGTTGAATGTACAGTGGAACCAATTCTTTTGTTACATTTGCTGCAAATTTAGAGTTTGTGATATGCTGAGATTTTCATTATCCATCTCCATTTCAGGTCCTTCTTAACTCTAAAAATTGCATTCAGGCTGATGCGATTTGCTGTCATTACAGAGCTGATTCTCTTTTGAAGGACAAGCAAAATCTATTAATTGGTTCCAGCCAACTAATTTCCATCTTGGAAGTGTATTAAAACTGGGCTATCTTTAGTTGGTGGGAGACAAGGAAGCATTCTGTCAGTCAAAAAAGTTCAAAGGAAAGCCATTTCCTTTCTTTTCTCAAGGAAATAAACACTCGTGAGAAAAGACAGGGTTGTTCTATCCTTACTTAATAAAATAACTGGATATACTTTTTTCTGCTGTTTCTCTGCTACTTGCTGCTGATGCTATGCAAGTGGACTCCCCCTGATATACCCAGAACCCAGGTAAAGCATTGCTGCAGGAGCTGTTGATATCTGTGAACAAACTAATCAAGTACCAATAGAAGATTGAAAAGTCTCAGATAAGTGTCCAAATTAATTTCCAGGTTTTTATCAACACATTGCCAGTTGCAAATTGCTGATAACACCAGCTGTGAGATTAAAAAAATAATGTGGCAATTGCTATCCTCTTCGGACTGGCAATAACAGTATTCTCTGAAATGGATCCTATTTTGCAGACATAGGTGGTGCATCTTTTACACTTGCACCACACTAAAATACATGATGAAACCTTGGGGAGCACAGCTTTGTGCCCAGTAACTATTGTGATTAAATACATGCAAAAGGCAGATGTCACTACACACATGCTGTAACTTTAAACTCACAAAAGGCAGAACATCATTAGAGAGATTTCAGGCTTAAGTAGACTCCCTTGTTACTCTAGCCAACACCTTAAAGTTTAGTGTTCTCGGGTAAGATTGCTATCAGTTTTTAAAATTTTAAAGCTGATAAATATTAGCATTAAAAAGGGCTGTGATTGCAGTGGTAAAATGCTTTTGTACATCCAACACCATAAAGCTCCAGGGAAAAGAGAAAATGTGTATTAATTTTGATATCAGCATTATTTTTTTCTCAGCTCCCTTTTGAGGTTGCTGAATAATATTCAATGTAGCTAATACACCCTCAGTAACATAAAGAACTGTTTAAGCCGAGGGAGAAGTTCAGTCTTTCCTGAAAAGCTCGGGCAGAAGGCGGCATACAAAAAGCAACCACAAGATGTCAGCCTTAATGAATTGCAGCAGATTTTTGTGATTGGCTCCTTTCTGATAAGTAACTAGGTAGGGGAAAACTATTCATCATGTTGAAATATTTGTAGAGAAAGTAATCTAAGAATATTATTCCTATTCATAAACATATTCAGAAAAATGTACGATCCCATCCAAATACAGCCCCCATGAATATTTGTTCCTGCTAGGAAAAAAGCTGAAGATTTAACCATTCTGCTAGAGACTCACAGGAAGGACACAGCAGAAATTTTCCTCTCCCCACTTGCCCTTTTTTCACACTATTTCTTCTGAGCATTTTCTGTCAGAGCTGGAATTTCAGGCCACATGGACTTTGGACTTTTTTCTGTAAAGCTATTTTTATTTTCCTGATATTCTTGCCCATGTTCTCATCCTACAGTTCTGAATGCTTTTAAGATAGTAAGAAAGTCCAATTTCCATTTCCAGTCCAGATTTGGAGACATCCAAGTGACAGATATGGAGCATTGTTCCTGCAACACTTTGCAATCCATTTCCTCATAGTTCACCATTTGAGACCTGACAAAGGAGTTGTGTTCTCCATTGCTTTTGTGGAGGAATACTCTGTTTACCTCTAGCTACTCACAGGAGCACTGGTTTTGTTTTTGTTACCAGTTTGCTCACCAGGTTTACCATTAGCTACTGCCATCAATCTCAACCTTCCATTCTTGTTTCTGCTGGTTTTTCACACTGTGCTGCTTTGCTCTGGTCTGTTCTGCAGCAAAACTGCTGACTGCTTCTGTGCCTCTGCTCAAGCCTTTATTTCTGTAGTCCATAGTCTTTCAGCTGTGCTTAAGAAGTTGAAGTGATACCCAGGATCATAGAATTAGCCAAATTGGAAAAGACCTCTGAGATCATCAAGTCCAACCTTTGATCCAACCATTGTCCTTACTAGACCATGGCACTAACTGCCACATCCAGTCTTGCCTTAAAAATCGCCAGAGACGATGAATCAATCACCTCTCTGGGCAACCTATTCCAATTCCTGATTACTCTCTCTATAAAACACTTCCTCCTAATTTCTAACCCAAACCTCCCCTGGCACAACTTAAGACTGGGCCCTCTTGTCCTACTGCTGGGAGAAGAGACCAACCACTGCCTGGCTAGAACCTCCTTTCAGGTAGTTGTACAGAGCAATAATGTCTTCCCAGAGCCTCCTCTTCTCCACACTAAACAACCCCAGCTCCCTCAGCCTCTCCTCACAGGACTCGTCCTCCAGTACCTTCACCACCCTCATTGCCCCTCTCCGGACCTGCTCCAGCACTTCAGTGTCCTTTATGAATTGAGAGACCTGGGACTGGACACAGTACTCAAGGTGTGGCCTCACCAGCGCTGAGTACAGAGGCAGGATCACTTCCCCGGTCCTGCTGGATCTGCACAGAGATGTTGCCAAAGTGGGCAATTTCCCAGCAGGATCTTATCCACGCTCTGAAAAAAAACAACAACAACAACAACAAAAAAAAACCCACCCAAAAACAAGGAAAAAAAACCAAACCAAACCAAACCAAAAACCCACTGAAAGATGCTTTGACCCACATTTGCTTTTGGTTCTTAGGATGTGAGATGCGATGTCAAGCTCCAGCATTTACTTCCTTGGCAATCACAGACAGGTAGCCTGAAACACAATTAAAGCCTTACAAGTCATCTTGTAGCTGAAATATCCTGAAGCACCACAACACTTACCAGGAAACTAAACCCTAAATCTTTGGTTCCTTCACTGGCTTGCTGTAGATAGGCCATCTTACAGGGTTCTCACGCAGGTCGTCAGTCTCCCCCACTCCTCACACCTTCAGCCTTACTAACCACTTAACTGAAGTTGACCAACTCTTGGCATTCAGCTATTAAGTGAAAGCACTTCTACTAAAGTTACATTGTTAAAATTTAATTCACCTTCTGTGTCTTCAGGTTTCATAATGCACTGCTTGATGGTTTTCAATCTCCTTTGGGGCATTTGCTTCTGCTCTCTGAAGAGTGCAGGCATCCTGATATGCAGATTAAGGGTGCTGTGTGGCTTGTCTGTTGTTTCCAGTGAGAAGAAGAGGGCAGAGAGGAAAGAGACCACCGTGTGACTGCCTAGTAATAATCCCAAAACAGGGACACACAAAATGTGGCCATACAGGGCAAGAAGGGAGATGATGCAGTCATGTGAAGCCTCCAGTAGCCTGAATCTGCATCCCATGGCTGAAAGTCCCCTGCTATCTGGGGCAAGCATTGCTGCAATTGTAGCTTGTTTGTGTACATGGTTGAAAGATGACTCGTGTTCAACTTAGATTTGTTCTATGCTTCATAAAATGAATGTGTTATAGTAGTAGGTTTAAAAATTTAGGAGGGAAAATGTTTGGAGATGTGAAAGCTTTTTCCTGATACATCATTTATTGTAACAGTATCCTTTATTTACAATAATTCTTTGCAGATATTAAAAGTAAAATGGTAAAGGATGAAAAGCTGTTTTTTCCTGTTTCTCTCAACTTCCATCTTGTAATTTACCTGGAATCTGTCTGGGGTTTTAGTACATTCCTGTGTACTTTCTACTCTGAAAAGCAACTAGACATATTGGCCACTACCACAGTCACAAAGGATATAGAATCATATACTCAGGAGTGAAGATACACTGATTTAGTACTCACTGGACCAAAGCAAAATACCAGAATTTATCTAAAAATATATCTGACGTAGATACTTTCTGCAGTAAGTCCAATGCTTCCAAAATAAAAACATCAAACTTTCAGACTAGTCAGTTAATTATATTTACATCTTTCAACATTTATAAACAGTCTATTAGAACTTGCCATTTAAAGAGCTTGTTCATGTCACAAAATTGAGTAGTGTAGCACCCCAGCTCTTACACTAGAAGCTCCTCAAGCACTTGGTTTCATGGGTATCTTTACATTAGTCAGTACATCCTGAACTGAAGTTTCATTGAAGACAGCTAATAGATTTACTGTATTGCATTAAGAGGGAGTTTTCTTTCCTTGCCTGATGCTTAATCAGCTTCTTAGATGTTATTCACTTGCTCACCTATTCTCAGTATGCGATTTTCAACTTTTACCATTTTAAGACAAAGTTAGAGATTAATGTTTCTTTCAACATCAGTTTTAACCTGACAGCGATGGTGATAGAAGATGTATACCTTCCCCTATGGCAAGACACAAACTCACAATGCATTTCATGCCCCGCATTCCTAAGATTACCCATCACATTCCTTATCTTCCTATTCCACCACTTTTATTTTAAAAACTTGCCCACTCATAACCACTACTCTCCTCTTCCTAATCTGCATCATCTTCCAGCATCTCTTGGGGCCGTCCAAACACACACTTACAGGCAGGAAACAAACAACCCAAACCCGATGAGCTATGCAGTGTTACCAGTTTTCTGTCCAGTTTTCCTCCTTGCACCAGGGTGCTTCCCAGAGGGCAGGATGTGGCTTAGCAGTCTGCCTGAAGAGCTAGCCAGGGTTGTTGTGTACTTTAAGCTAAGGTTTCTTTTTAACAGGCAAGACCATGGAAGGATAGGATTCCAGGTGCTATCCTAGCTTTAAAAAAACCCCATGAAATAATTCGATTTCCAGATTTATTTTTGTATGTGTTTTCCTGTACTGCATGAAACCCATACTTGGATTTTGAAATTTTTAGACCTCTCAGCCTCTTTCTCACTCATTTTTTATCTCTCTGAATTTGGACACATGTCAAGGTTCCTGTGCAAAAAGGGACCTGATGAGGGACAAAACTAGCACTGGAGTCTGTTTGACAGCTGCACTACTGGGTGCTCCTCAACTTTGCAGCCTACCTTGTCCTCCCTTCCACATGCAGCTCATCAGTTGGGTTTGCACCTGCACCTGGTCTGTGGGATTCTGGAGCCAGAAAACACACCAAGTTAGTTTGGGGATACATCCTGTGGGGAGCTGCTTGTTTAGTATGATGGCTTGGGAACATGGGCCAGGGGATAGTTGAACAAGCATCAGTTTTAAAGGATGATTTGACATATCTAGATTTGAGAGGAAAGGTCATTCCTGCTCTGTTATTCTCAAAACACTTGACAAAGCTTGAGCACTAGAACACAAGTAAATAATGATAATAAATGGTAACATTATTAATTTTTAATAATAATTTTTTCTTTCTTATAATATCTATTATTTTTCAGAGAGGTTTGTTGTTGTGTCTGTTGGCAAAAAATTCATTTCTATTAGTGAAAGCAACTTTGTAAATGAAGCATATATATGGTTGGGAAAAATAACTGCATAGAATACCCAGTCTTGTCACACTTGCTTATGTCATCATCTCAATAACGTCCTTGAAACAAGGAGGGAGTGTGGATCCTGGAAAGAAGGGAAGGGATGTATAGGACAAAAAGCAGAATGGTTTACATCACTCTGAGCTATTATTTTAGGCTCTTTCTCGTTTCCCTCTCTGAGCTCTTTGGGTTCACCTAAGAGAAATCAGTGAGATGAATGGTCTACTTTGTATGTTTTGGACAAACCCTCCCAATTTATAGCTCAGCTTTTCTGAAGGCAACATATGTATAAAAAGATTAATACATGGAAAAGGAAGCCATGATACAAACAGCTATTGTAAAGTGCTATAAAATGTAGCCATAGCCAAAAAGTGGCATACAGCCACTGACCATTTGGCAAAGATTTCTTCTGCATTGGTTATTTGTAACTTGAGTTACAGAAGCAAGGAAAAGTAATGCTTTTCAGCAAGTTGCTGCCTGTAATATGCATGGGCTGCCAGAGAGGGCACCTGACAGCACAGAGCAGGGGCACAGTACACCCATGGTGGCAGTGGCCCTCTAGGACAAGCAGACAGGGATGCACAGGAAACAGCAGCAGCATCGGAAGGCTACAGGCAGATAAGTACTTACAGAAAAGTTTAATTTATTGCCTACCACTGTCTTCCAGGGACTGGAATGACTTTCCCATGAACAAAACACTACCAGCAGAGCCCCATTCTCAGGCCACACATCCTGTCTGAATTGCAGGGCCGCATGGAGCACCAGGACCATGCTCTGTGGAGCTCACTCAAAGGTGCAAAGCAGAAACCTAGAGTTTTAAAACTTTCATGTTCATATGCAAGGAGGTTTAGGGCATGAGGTCAGGAGACTTCTGAGCTGTCACATAAAAATTGCTAAGGCAGCCTAGCACCCACAGACTGTGCTAGGCTTTTATGTCCCTTGGCAAGTTTCACAGCTGACACAACTTAAATTAGAGTGTGCTAGAATAAGACGTGCCAGATCTCACATTAACGATATACTGTATTACCTACACATAAAAATATAGAATATGACAGACCTATGACAGACCACTGGAAGGTTTCCAGTTCTTGCAATGACCTAGTTTTTTGACTATTCATAAAGGCAGACAATAGCTATTTTAATCAGAAACTTCAATTTTATACTGCACCTAAATAATTAATCAAGGAACAACGATTATCAAGTAAACATATTAATCTACCAAGTTACATGCAGCCATATATATACAAGAGAAATACGTTATTTTTTTGACACTGTCCTTATTAACATACCCTTGATAAAATTGGAACAGAGATTGAATAGTATTTTTGGTCAGTTTTCTATCTATAACAAGGGCATCAGATTCCTTGTGAATAAGGGAATCAGAATCCAGCCATAAAAGAATTAATACTGATTTGTTTACACACAAATTATGCCCTTACATAAATATTTAAATAGAACTTTGAAGAGGTATCTATCCCCATGCAAGACCAGATTTGTATATGGGTATGTATGTTAAAAATTCTTTAACATGTTATGAAGCAAATCTAATTTCTAATTATGCTAACTCTGCAGAACTTGTGTGCTCCAAAGGTTTAATGTCTGTATCTAATCCTGATTATTCCTAATCTTAAATCACAGAAAATCCTCTGCTTCCCTCTGCAACACCTGATCTTGATTCCTGGATTACCTTATAAATACTTCATTGCTCATTAAAATAAATCATCTCCATTTTTAAATATATATTTTACATAAATAGGACCTGAGTTTCATTTTCTCACCCCTAAGCATTGTTCTCTTATGTGATAATGTCTCCTAGGTATTCTAGGTATGCTGTAGAAGAAAAGAGCTGGACTCGTCTAATTTCTGAACACTTTTCTTCCACTCCAAACACAGAGCAAATACACATGGAAGCAACGTCAGAGATCTGAGAGGACTTGCATCCACTGTGCACGTACACTATAGTGCTGATCTTACCCACCCCTGAGCATCTCTCTGTATAAGTAAATCTGTGCCTAGAACTGTTGCTGGGCATTGGAACTGAGGTGTTTGTATTGCTAAATTGTTGAAGGAGTCCATGGAAAAGTTTTGCCCAGGCACATCTCTCCCAAGCAATTCCCAATCATAGCTAAGGAACTGTCCAAGGCCAGGAACATTTCCGACAGGGCATGCATATGGCCACTCTCATTTAGAAACAAGGTCCAATATTGGCTGTTGTGTCAGCCCCAGAGAACTACTAATTTGTTAATTAATTGACTAGTAAACCCATTCCTTCATGGATTAAATGTGAGTTCATTTTATTTTGAAGAACTAATGATGGCTCTTAACAGATGTCCCATGCTAGGTATGGTGGAAGGAATGCCAAGCCTCCCACAAGGTGTCACCTCCATGCAGGTACCATCTCTTTCAGGGTATTTATATGGAACAACGGTCCATTTTCCTGGGTAAATCAGTGAAGAAAGAACAAACAGAAAACCTCGTTGTACCTCTGAACACTGTGGGTAGTTCTGCCTCCTCATCCATCTCAGAAAGACTAAAGAAGTATGTCAGGGATAGTCAAGGTTATGAAATTACTCCCATCTGAGAAATTTCTACATACTCAGAGACAGAGCCGGGGGTGAGGAGATCTTTGGAAAGTCAGGAATACCATAGAAAGTTGTACAACAACAGAAATGCACAACAAGTGATTATGGAGCATCAAGTGACATTTCCAGCAGCATTCTCAATATGAACCAAAGGAAGGATTGTTACAGACAGCACACAGGAAACTGGAACTCATTGCCACACAATATTGTGGTAGCCCAAAGTATCGATGGGTTCAAAGAGCAGCTGGGGAAGTTCCTAGAAAAAAATGTTCATCAGAGACTATTAAACACCAAGTCCTGGATACAACTCTGTCGCTAAAATGCCTGTGGACAAGATCAGGAGAGCATACCAAGCATATGTTTTACATGCTTTAGTGAATAATGCTGATCACTGCTTGAGATTAGGATATTGGCTTTACATTTAAAATACTAAAATGTTTCTTATTTTCTATTCTTCAATAGAGTTAATTACACAGCTAATTGTTAATTACTGCCAGGCCATAATTTACATTGCCCATTATTTAATGACTTTGCACTAATGCAATTACAAATTACAGTCCAAATATTATTTACATATTTGTCCCATGACTCAAACATTTGCTCCTTAAACATGACTAATTAAAAATGTATGTGTCCAGACTATAATATAATCATCCTAATAATAATTCATTAGCTGAAGCTTAAGCACTAATGAAAACTAAAATTGGCCGTACCCCCCAAAAAATCTTTTGTTTGGATCTTTGCCTTATTTAAAGTGAAATAACTTTGAGGAAGAATGATAGCACCTCATCAGATACTGGCCTGCCAGATATCCAAGATGTGCAATTGAATACATGCTAGGGATAGAACAGAGTAAAGTTTCCACACCTGTTCTTAAAGGGATATATCATCATTACTGTAGCTCAGAGCTGGATTAACTTTGGATATACAAAAATAGCTTCAGCATCTGCGCAAGGTGAGTTTTGATTCTGAAGATTAGTGTCTCACAGGAAGAAGAGATACTCTAACAATGTCTCTATTCACAGCCGGGCCTTGGGAATTAATGAAGTCAGGCCAACCAAGCTCATGATTCACTTCAGTAACAGCACTGAAAAATGGTGAGATTATGTAGCTCTGGGCCATATTTCTGCTAAATGAGACCCTTAATAAATGAATAGCAGAATAATGGGCATCAATATAGGAGGTTCTGGGTATGTAAAGTCACACAAAATTTATTTAATATCCTGACAGATCTTTAAGTTGACCACCGAGAAAAAATTTGCCTTGTTTGTTTCCCTCTGTTCATCATCCTCTTTCTTTTTTTCATATTTTTCCTTCTTCCCTTCAAACCCTGGCAGGGTATATATGTTTCTGAGCCTAACAAGAAAAACATTCCACTATGTTAAACTATACAGGGCAAAGGAGTCCTTTTAACATAACCTCCTGAGAGCCTGGCCAAAGAGCTTGTGCAGATCTGTACTTTTTAAGTATTTCCCCTCTGTAGGATGTAAGTTTAAAGTAATATTGCTGTCAGCACACTCACAGACTGAGTTAAAGGTCTACATCAGCTCTCAGTCAGGTAGGATTTATGGTCTCAACTTCCTTTTGAAGAAATCCATGCCACTACTGAGCCTCAGCCCAACATGCAATATCCTGGGATACTGTATTACAATGTACATTAGTGGAAGATACGTTGGTGGAAAAAGTAATCTTGTTAAAGGAAAAAGAAGCATCTTAAAGGTAGGCCTATGGAATTTTGGTTTCCAAATATGGCGCTAAGCCAGTCCTTGGTAATGCTAGAAGTTAGTCCTGCAGTTTATTCCATCTTTGAGCTCATTTGCATATTAATAACTTAAAGAATTATTTTAGAAAAATATGTATGTGCCAACTTATGTGCCCCCTGGTGCTGAGTGCAATGCAACTTACCAGCAGTGAGATTGAAATGCTGGTTAATTCAGAGATCGGGGAAAACAGTGCAACTGGCATTGCTGCCTAAGAGGACAAGTAACACAGAGTTGCAAGAGGGCAGCAAGATGAACACTGGCTTGCAAACATGTGTAGACTTCCAAGCATATTGCCTTGACATCCTAAAGGTGTTAAACTTTCAATTCCCTTGCATCTCCCTTGAGCACATGCTGTTTTCTCCTCCCTCCATGGTCCATGATGTGTAAATCAGTAGCCATCACTACCTGCTTGTGTGCACCTGTGCAGGAGGTGAGCTCAACAGCACAATGGAATCACCTCAGACATGGTCAGGGAAGAGCTGTCTGTGAGCAGTTTTTCATGTCCTTTTTATGCCTCAAAGACCAAAATAAGAAGCCTTCCAAGTGGTGTCTTGAAGATACCTGAGTTTCTTGCAGGCGGATTGAGCTGAGGAAGAAAACTCATCCTATACTTGGTGTATAAGTTACATGCTTTTCAACACTTTCCAATATAAGTCTAGCTAATTGAAAGATTTAAATGTAGAGATAAAAATAGTAATTTTCTTTTTTTCTTTTCTGGCTGATTTTTTTTCTATCTTACTTTTCAACCAGGTCCATTAACGAAAGTTTCACTGACCAGCTGCACTGGCATAGATTCTGGTGTAATGCAGAGAAAGATGTAAGCAGAAAACTTGGGAGTTTTGCTGGTGTGAATTTGAAAGTGACCTTCCACACCAAATGAAAAAAAAAATCAGTAAATTTCACCGAATCTCCAACCTTCTCTTCTAAGGTTCAAAAAAATTTTGAGGAGGGATTTTCTGTCTGTTTTTTATGAAGGAGAGCTGATGATCAGTATGTAAAAATCTGATGCTATAGAAAGGACAAGAAAGCAATTTCACAGTTATGAAAGAGATTACTGGTCACAAATTCCTTTCCTGTTGAAATTAACTATTTGGTAGTTGGAAAACCTGATTCCAGTAGTATTTTATGGATAGGTGAAACAGCTATCAGCAACAGCAGAATAAAAAAAATTCTTTTAGCACTCCCTTTGAAGAAAAAAATAATTGAAGTTCACATTCATCAGTATCATAAATGATGGAAATTTGTCTTTATAGAGAAAGGCTGCCAGTATTTTGTATTCCAGACTATCCTCTTCTCTGGATGATCTTCTTTATCTCTGTCTTTCTTTGACTGAGAAAATTTAGTCTCCAGCCCTTCCTTTCTTCAGCCAGAGCTCTGAATTGTCCAAGAGGAGCACAGCTGTGGTGGTACTTCAAATTTCAGGACATAATCTGTAATATAGGTCACATTTGACACATGAGTAAGTTCAAAAGCCAGCAGGACAAAGTACTCCATGAAAGTTTTCCTCTAACTACTCTGTTGTGTTTCATACACATAGTAAATATATATGTCCCACCTGTCATTTACTTCTTGCTCTGTGTTGTAGTTTTGTTAGAAGTTCAAAAATAACAGGAGAGTTGGTCTGCTGCTACATCCTTCATGGTTAGGTAGAGTTTTTTGGACAAAGAAATATTTAATTACCAGCTTCTACATAGTCTGCACATCAACTTATATGGTTTTTCAAAGAACAGACTTATCTGGTTAGTACCAGTGAAAGTTGGTAGAAAGAGTGTCCTACTTCATTGAGCACAAAATTTAAGCAGGAAAGGGGTAAAAGATTATTTTGTTTCTTCAAAGTGTATTGAAGGAAGGTTCCTTGCTTGCCTCTCTGAGTCCTTGAGTAGATATATTGAAGGCAGAGAGACTAGCAGCATTGTTCAGTGGAATCTCTGGAGAGAAGGGACAATGAGTTTTACATAAAATTTGGAGGATGTCAGGAGTGCCTTGGAATGGGGGAGAAGGGGGTAATGAGAGAGCAGCTTCATTTCCAAGATTTTGATTTGCTCCCAGTCTACTTTCTTCTGTGTCAACAGGGATTCAGCAGGAGCATTCATGCAGGAGAGAGCAGGTGACAGGACAGCCAGTTCTGGGAGGGGGCAGTGCTGTCACATCCCTGATCGCCATTCCACATACCACTCCTCACTGAGCTCAATTTGTGGTGATGAAGTAATTTGTTAATAAGATGTCAGTTCCTCTCTCCAGTCAGGCTCTACATTGCCTATTTTTTAAAATAATTAAAACAAAACTAAACCACAACATGTGATTCTTTCTGTGCTGTTCCTTGCACTTATTAGGAGCTCTCAACTGCCAGGCTATTTCATTATCGTTTTTCAGATATGTCATTTATATTTATTCCATAATGCCTGCAAAAATATGGCAACTGTTACATTACTGATATCCAGCAATCACTGTTAACTCATTGATTCCTGATACATTCTTATCGATCTTCATTCTTATTTTGAATTGGAAATTCTTCACTGAAAATACTTTTTTCCCCCCTCTGTATTTGCATGAGCCCCTACACAAATGTATGTCATGTAGGAAAAAAAGCAAGGAAGAAAAAGAATCCACTCCACATAATTTAATTCACCTATTATCTGCCTGTTCCACTCCCTTTTTAATCACTAGGTCCCTTTCAATCAACAAAAGTTGTAGAAGACTTGTGTGGCTGCAGTTCAGCTTTCACAAGCAAAGCCTTAAGGGTGAATCAGTGCAATAGGATGCAGGTTCAACTGAAAAGCTCTTCTATTTCTAACAGACTGGGGGTTTTCTGACCATAGAGATAATGAAGAGATAAAGCCTTATCTCCTCCTTTCCTTACTTTTGCTATTTGCCCCTTCACAGGGGCTGACTGGTTATTTAAACAAAAGAAAAGAAAAAAAGGAATCCGTTTTTCTTCAGACTTCCAGCTGTGTTAGCATATCTGTTTATTTACATGTTCGCAGGTCTGGTGAAGCACAATGGGATGGCTCTAAAGAGCTGAATGAGACTTGTCTCCTCTTGTTAACTGTCAGTTTATGGTTGAATGGCAGAGGAATTTATAAGCAGAATTAGATTTCCAGACCCAGAAAGGGCTATAATGAAGCATAGGGAGTGTTCTATATCTGTATCATCTATATCTAGCTATAGCTATATCATCTATATGTGTATCTATTAAGGAGTTACAGAAAACTCATAGTTGTGATTTGGTTTCCATTTAATTTTCCTCTGAGGGTTCCACTGTTAACTGTTAAGTAGTATATACAGCATGTCACCAAGCTGAAATGTGTGAATCCCAGTACTTGTCACTTAAACTATGAAAATGGCATGGTGAGGGAGACAGTTCTCTAGCCTTTCTGACTCTTCCTCAAATTTGGGGTTTTTTTAAGAAAGGCAGTGAGAGTTGTGGGTAACAAACTTTGTGAAAAATTCTTTTCTCTAAAGGCTTTCATTAAGAGATGTCTTCATTCTTGTGGTGTAAAAAGGGAAAATGAAGGAATCCTATTCCCATCAGGGAGAAAAATTTTAACAGGCAGAATACATTCCCCAAATTCCATTGTACAACTTATCCCTAATTTCTGTATCATAGAGTGAGGTTAATATTTTTGTAAGTATCAAAAGTAACTCATTTTAGGAAGAATGCTAAGCGAGAAGTAGCACTCCTACACAATATAGCATGTACAATTAAAACACTCATCTCCAATTATCATTTTAGAGCAGTAACCAACAAATAGAAATGAACTTCTTAAGCCATCAAAAAATTCTTCAGTCATTCAAAGAAGCTTGAATTACTGTCATGTAACATTCCAAATGAAAGTTTATCTGTGATGAACTTAGGGCAATGAATTTACTTCCTTTTAGTAAGTAAATGCACATGTCTCTATTATATTCCACCTAATCTATATTTTTGGAATACTTTCCTTTTAAAAAATTGACATTTCCCTTAAAAACTGTTTGAATATACACCCTAATTTCCTTGATGTGGGGTATTTATTTCATGCAATTACAGTGGCATTCACTCCTGTTCAAGTAAGACATCCTGTTTGATACATTTGTATTTAGTGCATTGTACATTTTACAATTCTTTTAAATTTATATCATACTGTTGGGGAGTTTACCTCAAGTCAAAATATAATCTGATCTACCTCTATATCTATATCTTAACAGAGAACCTCAAATAGCTACCATGTGATGACTTTGTAAATTAGTGGTGAAGAGGTTACAACAAAATAGGTAAACATATGTAGACACATTTTTTTTTAACTGAAAGGTGATGAAAGCTTCAGAAACATGCTTATTTTATCAGGTCAGATCCACAATTCCCTTTGACTTAAAGCAAAGCTGAACACTTCCTTAAATGTAAAATTCTACAAACAACATGCTCAGGTATTTTCTCAGAGCAGCATTCAAAGATGATGTTTTAATTAGTCAGATCTCTATGATCTATAATAAATCTTTAAAAGTTCAATTGTTTCAGCTTTGCTAACAATCTAATTAACCTCTATATTTTTATAATCAAATTTAACTTCCTTAACTTTTTAAGGGTTTACTATACAAGAAAAATAGTCTAATGAATAGGCTACTAAGCTAAAACTAAAGTGATAGCATTTCACTTTTTAGCTCAGGCATATGGCCATCAGCAAAAACAGGAAAATACATGTTTTTTAGTCTATGTCGCCTCTCCATAAAATGAGAAGAATACTTCTCTTTCTTTCATGGCTGTCATGAGAAATAAAATTCATTAATGGCTATAAGGCATTCAGATACTGGGATGAGACACACGAATGCACATAGTGTAGTAAACTAAACAGTGATGGAAGATTGGTCTGAACCTAGGAACTTGCTCATCTGCATGAACAGTGAACCAAGTAGCTCTTTTTTCAGCAATTTGGGACACAGCTCACAAGTTAAAAAGAGGGGAGCACCATTTCCAATTATGAGGTTGTACCTGGCCACAATTTGAAATTTAGAGACTTTAGCAATACAGATCTTGGCTTGGTACCTGAAGTCAGATAGGCAAGAGGCAGAGAAAAACATGAAGCCCATTAGTCCTGAGATGCACTGTTTTCTCTGTGCAAGCAGGACTTAGCTGCTGAGTATATTTCCTGGTGATAAAATCAGATCTGCAAACCACATTGTATGGTGCATCACTGTTTTATGTGAGCAGATTTGAGGAAGGAAACGGCTCCCATTCCATAACAATCATTTTTTTGAAAGCTCTCTGCTCTGCACTGGGCAGCTGCACAGAAAACAAAGGACTTTCCAATTTTCCTTTATTTTTTAACTGAAAGACAAAAGGACAAAATGCCACACTGGCTGCCTCTGCTTCCAAAAATATGTTTGCATATTTTAAAACCATTGTCTGAATTCAGAAAACAAATTATTTCATAGTTTATCAGCTCCAACTAACTAACACAATGCATTTTAATTGCACTAACTCTATATCGTATTCCAATATAACAAATTCTACTTGGACAGCATGGAGTTACCCAAGTACTTGGCCAGATGAGTTCTTATTCTAAGTTAAGAAGAACCGAAGTATTTTCAATTTTTTTAATTTCCACATGGCCTTACCTGACCACTGGTCTTGCAAGCTGTTCCACCCAACTGAGCCCATGCAGACACATACAGCTCCAGCTGAAGAAAGTGCATAGATATTTTTGATTGGTTGGTTTTTTTCTTTATATTGGTCCCCTTTTGTAGAATTCATTTCAAGTTTACTACTCCCATCAATCCTGGGATAGACTCCTAGAATGAGCTGTTCTTCAAAGAAGATTGTTGCAAGCTATATATCTGCCTTCAAGGGTCTTTTGTTGCCCAGCAGAGCTAGTTGATGTGAGGAAATAACTCTCCTTTCAAAAGTAAAATTGAATCTTTAGCAAAATCCTGAAGGTTCAAAGAAACTTTGGAGAGACCAAGATTTTGAAAGAGTTTTCCGTGTTTTTTGGGTTTTTCTAGAAATGATGTTTGAAGAGAAGCTGAAAAAGCCAATACCCTTAATATCTATACATGGCAGGTTCTGAAGCAGTGAAGGATATCAGTATGTTTGAAATGGTGAGAAGAGCACTGAAAGCTGCTAAACCAGGTCACATATTTGAAATATGCAGTTAGACCAGGTGATTGTCACCTGGGAAAGGCATATGTTTCTAAAAAGTAGTTGTCAGCTATGACTATTTCCTGTGAAATTATAGCCCTATCTACCTATGCAATAAGTTGAACATGTCCAGCAAAGGGTCACAAAGATAATTAAGGATTGCAGCACCTACCATACAAGGAGAGGCTGAGAGCTGGGATTGTTTAGCTTGGAGAAGACCCTTCTCACTGGTATCCAGCGACAGGACAAGAAGCAAGGAGCACAGATTGAAATATAGCAAATTACATTTAAACATAAAACTTGTCTTACTGTGAGGGTGGTTGAATGCTGAACCAGATTGTCTGGTGAGTTTGTGGAGTATTTGTTCTTGGAGGTATCAAAACCTGACTGGACACAGCTCTCAGCATCCTGCTGTAAGTGATCCTGCTTTGAATAGAGGAGCTGAATTAGGTGATCTCCAGAGGTCACTTCCAAACTCAACCATTCTGTGAACCTGTTTGGTGACTGTTTTCTTGAATGAGAACTGAAGGACAGTTTTAAGGTATCCTAAAGACCTCTTCTCTTTAAGCTACTCAGCTACACTGTTTTACTTCACAGGTAAACCTGAATGGCAGCTGCACCACGACAGAATGAAGAGATTTTTGATACTCACCCAAGTCTTTGTCTCATCATGCCATTGTCACAGCTCAGAGAATGCTATGTCCACAGCAGCTTTCAACACAGAAAGTTAGGGACTAAATCAGACTTGACAGGTGGGGTTGTTTTCCCCCTCTTCCCACCCAACTCACTCTCGTTCACTTGCACAGTGAACCACTGAACTAGCTGAAAAAAATCCACTTCTCTGTAAAAAGTATCTAGCTAAAAAAAAAAATGCACTTCAGCTATGCCCATTCCCCAGGCCAGTTCCCAGTGAGGGAAGGCACCATTTGTTCCAGAACTGGCTTGAGGCAGAATACTTTTTTTTCAATGGCCCTTCCAGCTTACTAAATGGTTCTAATTTTGATGCATGAGAAGCTGACCCTGTGAAAAGAGACCAGACCTGGGAAAAAACCAAACACCTACTTCTGAGACAGGCATCATGTCATCTAGACTACAACCTCTTCCAAACCGTACTCTTGTTTGTGAAAATAGTCTCTCTAGGTCAGGATCAAAGAGTGTCTTCCAAGAACTCAGCTACCCATGTTGCAACTATTCTGTGACTGATCCCTAATTTCAGAGGATTGTCAGTTTATAATCTTTTAATGGTGTAACCCTTGATTACACAAGGGAAAAAACAAAGCAAGTACAAACCATGTGTGTATCAGCAAATATCTCCTGCTTTTTCTGAAAATGTCTTACCCACCACTTGTTTTGTATGTCATCACTGTTCAAGGCTCGAGAGAGTTCAGTTTTCATCTCTCTCATGACTGCTTTATCCCTTCACTTCTTTCCAGGCTTGTTTGTTAGCTTTTCCTCTTTCTTCTGAAGAAAGCAAGCTTGATAGGTTTTAACTAATGATCATGCCCTCTACACTAACTATAACACACGTATAATTAACGCTGGAAGCAAAAGGTTAAGTAAACGAAAGGTCATGACAATTGAGGCTGATTTCATTAGACAGCATTGGTATGTTATTGTTCCCAATGCAGAAATCTAGGTTTAAAGGAAGATAATGCATTCATTAAACTGGGATACAGGAAATGATCATTCTTCTGTTTCTGTTGGGTCACCTGCAACTATTACTTTAATTATGGTCACAGGCAGCAACAAATAGCCTGAAAAATACATATGAATGCGCTTTCATGAAAATTATTCACAAGCATTTTGATTCTTACACACTTACTCATTGGGTAAAATTTCCCAACCTTACATGTAAGAGTGGAAAACTCTCTTCACTGATTTGTGTCACTTCCATTTTCATCTCTCGGTAATAAGAAAGGAATGGGACACTCCGGATATGTTATGATCAGTTAAAATAGAACTAGGATTAGGAAAGGATACTTTATCACCTGTAAACTGAATGAAGCATATATTTAAAGAAACACACTAAAATTGCAGCTCTCAGCTCCCTAGATTAGAATATGCTGCTGAAGTACAGATAAACTGCTTTGGGAAAAGGACAGTGTTTGAAGCTAGAAGTTAAAGACTTGGCTACTTATTCACATATTTGTCTGTATAAATTGCAGTGCTGGAGGTCCAGAAGAATTTTTTGATACTTCCATTGCCTGCGGTGGAGTTTTTCTAAGAATGGATTTAGTTCTACATTTTAGTAGCCTATATTACTAAGCATAATAACTTCAGTCTCAGTGAGTTTATGCCAACGTTCTCTTCCTGAGAGGGAAAAATGCCAGACACCTATGTTTTTTATATATTCACAGTTCATCACTGAGCTTTGCAGATGCTGAGTGTCAGCCCTGCCTCTCTCCTTCACCCACGTCCACTTGGCTTTGGCACAGAGTCTTCTCTTCAGTGGCTTCATTAACCAGCCAAATACTGCTGCTAATCACACTCCTTGGTCCTTCAGTGATTGTCAGATTTTTGACGCTCCAGTTTCTCTGCTCTCCTTTTCATCACCAGTATTTCTTCCTTGATTGCATCTTTCCCCCTCCGTTGCCATTCTGTAGCTAACTGATTTGTTCCCCCTATTTTGAGTCTCAGACATGCCCTTGTTATTTATACTTCAGAATCCATTGGGAAAAGTTGTAAGATCTTCTATTTCCATAGCAAGTTGATTCTCCACTTTCTGGCTCAGCTTTACTTTGGCCAAGGAGCACCTCTTTTTCTCCATTCATTCAGTGGTTTTTATCTCTATCTGTTATCACTTTTTTTTCTGCATATCTACAAGAGTATAAATAAGATTTGTGAAGATCTCCATTCCATGCTCCATTCATGGAAGATCTCCGTTCACATTTTAACTTTTGTACTCTCTCTGCTTAATTGTTTTCCAAATTTGTTCTGATAGCAAGTACAATGGGACTTAAAGTACATTGACTTTTAGTCAGAAAACAACTCAAAATTTCTTAAAATGACAAGTTTCTGTTTCTGTTGTCTTTTTTAATTTATTTAAAATGGTATGGGAAATATGAAGGGAGACTCTCCTGTATGAAAGCCATCTCCATTTGAATCAGTGTCACTTTCAATCAGTTCATCCTTTAGCAATGTGGTTTACATCTTCAATTAACTTATGAGTGAATTCAGATTGACTCAAACTGAAGTGGCAGAGGTAAGCCAGGAGTGAAACAAAATCTTTTGAGACAGTATTTTTGAGTAGTTTAAGCCTTGCTTATCAACTAAGGTTTCATTCTTAAAAATTGTGATTAATGGTACAAGTGATGCTGAAAATGAATGCTTGTAAATTATTATTCTAGTTGCATATTATTCTAGTTCAGTGGAAATGCAGAGAAGCTCCTTCTGTGTTAACTTCTCTACTTGGTTTTTCAATATTCAATGGAGTAGGGAAACGCTGACCTAAATGACTGTAATTAGTTCTTGTGATTGTAGCAATGGTAGGGGAAGAAACAAAGTAAATGTATAAGCCAACTGTGGCTTTCCACCCACAAATGCATAAGGCAGGCACTTTCTCACTCTACGCCCCCAACTCCAAGTAATCATTTCCTTTCTTCACCACTGTACACTTTGAAAAATGGTCTGTAATTTTTTTCTACCAGCTAACAGTTCAATTTTTTTGAGCCTGCAGTTCCCCAAGGAAACTAGTTCAAACTCCTTAAATCAGGCTGCTATAAAGAGCCAGACAGTTTCAGGTGATGAAAACTGCATACAGTGTAATGCAATAAAACCCACAGACCAGTCTCGGTCATAAAAACATAAAATTTATTCCTAATGTTAAGCTAACATTTTCGTGTTTTTTACTCTTGAAGGCTACACATATTGATTTAAAAAGCATTAAATGTTAATGGTTAACCAAGTGTATGTTGCTGAATTCCTAAAAAAGTGTTTGAACATGACTGTGGTCCTTTTGAAGTAATTGTTTAAGTGTGAAGATCTTGTGCACTAGTTCAGCTTTACCATAATTCCCTCATCCTGCACCAGGCTCTACTGTTGCTCTTGTTTTTGATGAGCATTAGATGAAAAGCTCTGTATAATTTTTCTTTTTAACAAAGTGCCATAACCACCACTCTGTTAATTATTTTGTAGAGGAGCCTTGTTGAAACCTTTCTGTTTGAACTGGACTGAATAGGAGTCCGAATCCTGGGATCAGAAATAGATTGAACATTTAAAAACTTACCCACAAACTTTGGGTAATCAGCTGGACACAAGGAGACCCGAGCCGTTATTCCCTCCCTACTATCCTTTTTCTTTAATGGTAGTATAATGTAAAATATAGAAGCAATACAGATCAGCAACCACACAATTATTTGTCTCATTTTTAGAGCCGGTTCTTAAAAAAGGGGTCCTGATAGTAGAGACCCCCTTGCTCCCCTGCTTCCATCCTTTCCCTCCTCCCACCAATGTCACTGTGGGGTCAAGACCCAAAGGTGATGTCTATTCTGCTGAATAAAAGAGTACAGGACTCATTCTCTATTACCCTGTGGTTAACTAGCCTGGCACATCTCACAACCACACAAGGGTTTAAGACAGTTATTCCTGCAACCAGGCCACTAGCAATCTGCACATTAGGGCTTGGCTTTCAACCATGCTAGTTGCACAGCCATAGCCTGTTGCCTGGTAGGCACTAAATCACTTCACAGACTGCTCACAACTGGCGCTCTGGCATTTGCCCTGGCCCTGTTCATTTTGCTAATTCATATGTGGCCAGGGAGTCTCCATATCTCTGAACAAGCAAACCAGCAGTAAGGACCCGGTCATGGGATTTTTCATCCATGAAACAAGACATGATGGGTAGAACAGACAAATCAAGAACAATAATCCTGTATACTCTGTTTTGGCAGGAGCAAAATATTTGTCTTCTTCCTTGAGGCAAAACCAATGTGACACATACATGGCATGCTCATTCCCATTAACAGGAAAGCCCAAGCCAACACTTCTGGAGTTGCATGTGTGGCTTTGGTCTAAAAAGCAGAAATAACCATCTGCATTGACAGGGGGTTCACAGTTTCCTGTTTGGTTTGGTCTTCCTGATCAACCCATTGCCAGATGATGTTGTGGCAAGGGTTTGGATGGACCCAGCTCAGTGTCTATACCAGTTTAAACAAGAAGCATAATGCTGACTTTCAAATTAGTATATCTGAGCCCCTGAACAAGGACATAAATGATCAAGAACTTGAAGAAGGCAAAATATCTACTGGTTTGGAACTAAGTGTAGTTTTGTAAGCTGCTAAGTATTGGTTTAGAAAAGGTATGGAGAAGTAACAGCTGAGGCTTGCCAGAGTGTTCTGTGTGCCCGTGATAAAGACTTGACTCAAAGAGAATTGATTTTGCTGCAACTAAATAAATTTCTAAAAAGCCATTTGTGACAAAATAATTTTCACTTATTACCATATTGAATGTTCATGTGCTTAGATATCTGTCTAGGTTTGCAAATGGAACATTCTTGAGAATCTTGCATTAAAATTTAAAGCTTCATAAAATCCTGCATGATTTTCACAAGGCCACAAAATAAAGCAGAATACATATTTTGGCACAGCTTTCCAAACAAATTCCTAAAAAGTCCCGTCTTTTCTTTGTCCCCACTGGCAAAAACAAATATAATAGGAGGAAAACACATGAAAAATAGGAAACTTCCCTGTTACTAATATTTTTCTGAGTCATTAAAAAATTAGAACAAACCCAAAGGCAAAAAAGGAGACTAATGGCTAAAAGGAGAAAAAAGAAAACTCTGTGACTGCATACAGCCATTGGCAGCTAAGAAACAAGAGCACAGTTTGGACCATCAGGAGACATGAGCATTTCTGGGGGAGAGAAAACAGGAAACAGAAAACAAGACCCTCACCTGGGTCCTCCTATAGCACATTTCATATCAGTTTTGCTGACAGCATGCAGGGAACACTTAGCTTTATAACTGCAATAATTTCTTTTGATTGAGTTTTATAGTAGACTTGGTGTATTTTTTAAAAATAAATGAAAAGGGGGTTAAATGGGATACACAGTAGTCAAATGTGTTATCACCAGGCTTGAGACCATTGGGGTATATACCTAGTATACACCTTCCAAAGCTGAATCTTACTGTAGTTTTACTATGTTACTGCCCCTGAGATCACTGGTGGAATGTGAAGCTGTAGGAAAAGGTCCACATCGAGTCCACAGTGCTGGAGGCAGCAAGAGGAGGCTGCTCCACTGCGGAAGGAGAGCCAGGAGCCACAGGTGATGGCAGGAGCCTTACTGACAAGGATGCAGAGCAGTTCTCTTGCTGGCAACAAAGGCCAGACAAGAGTCCAGATCGCCAGACAAGCCCACAGGGATGAGGCAGGTCTGAGTTCAAGTCTGTCACCTGTCAGAGTCCAGATCAACAGGCATGGCCATGGCTGCAGGACAGCTGCAATGGAGCTTGAGCATCAAGGGCGAGAGCCTCAGCTTAAAAATAGCTCCTGGGTGAAGAAACAGCAGGCTCTCACGGAGGTTTCTCCCAGCATTTTCTTTCAAGGCGGCAAGCTATACTCTCTCTGTACTGGCCCTGAGCCCACACAGCTGCATACCCAAAAGGAGGGATGCACACAGGACCTCCACACCAGCCATATATACTGTTTCCACTCAAGTTTTTCCCAAGTTTCTGTCTTGCCTTCGTCTGCAACAGTTCCTTATCAAATCTGTTTCAGTACTCTTGTAAACCCCATTTTGTAGACAAGATTCTAAATATCTTTTTAATTCTCCACCGCTTTCCCAGGCTCTTTTTCCTCTTTCTTCTTTTACTGTATCCTATTCATCCACTAACTTCCCACGCTTCCCTCATGGTTTTCTAATCAGTCTCCCTGGTCCCTGCCCCTCACGACTAATAGGAGAGATGCTGCTATTTCCTGCAGATATATATAACAGCTCTTCCAGTCAACAGTAACACTAGTTTTCATTAATTCATCTTCTCATGTTGTGGATTTCGCTATGCTGGCAAGTAGACATGTTGATATGAGGTGACATGTTTTTGGCAGCAAATCTTTGCCTCTGCTCCTCAGTTTCTAGACTTAGCTTTCTGCCCCTTGAACAGTCCTGATCTCAAAAGACTCTTCCTCTTAATCTATTTTTTTTCTCATCCTGGTCTTGCATTTGTCTTTTTTCCATTTGAATCATACAGCATCTTCCTTTCTGCTTCCAAGGTGTCAGCAGTAGTGTCTTTAAAAGGATAAGAGAGAGAAATGCCTTGTTCCTAGTTCCCAAACAAGAACCTCTTTGGGGAAAAGTGCAGCTAAAAGCATACATTCAAAGTTTTCCCTCATATTCCATAGCCTGGACAAGGAGGAGGCTGTGAGCACTGTAGAAGACCCAGAGCATATCAGCTGGTTGGTGTTCAATGTTGGAAGTGACTTGGATTTTCAGTGGATCCAAGGCTTTGTAGATTTTAGCAGTTAGGAAAGTCTTTCAGTGTGTGCAAAGTGGGGTCTAGCAAGGGGTTATAGCTCACCCAGGTCTGGACAGAGTACCCATATAAACAACAAAAGGCATTCTCCTGCCATGACACTGGATTTGAAGTGCCTGTTCTAAATGTTCAGATGGCTAGATTGTCTTGAAAATAATATCTGAGCATGGACCAAATACATATTTTTTAATCTTCTTCTTGGCAATGACTGAAAAAATATAAACTAGCTGTAATAGGAGACATGAAAAATTTCATACCAAAGTGCTTGCCAAAGATACGAGGAACTGGAAGGCTGTGTTATAGTGGGAAACTTTTAAATTATTTTAGTAATAGATGACAAAACCACACCCCCTATATAACAGATAGCAGTGCATAGAAGTATTGCAGAGAAACCTATACACAGTCTCCAGAAATGCCTACAAGACTAATGAAGGAGCTGGCAAATGATCCCATCAGGAAAAAAACCAAAGGATAATCAAAGCAGAGCACAAAGAGGATAAAAGCGGAAGGTCAAGCAACATGAAGCAACAGAAGACTCTCTGCAGGACAAAATGAATAAATGGACAAAATGAGTAAACATGGTCTCTGCTCTGAGTAGATGTGCAGGTGGAATAGGAGAAACTGTTCTTGGTCTAACACATCTGGCTTCAAACTGATGTCCAAAACCTGGGAATGTGTTGGAGGAGATGTTACCTGGAATCTCAAAAATTCTCTCCTGAAGATCAGTGTCTCAGTCCTTCATTTCAAACATTTGCTGAATATTTCCACAGTTGGAGATATCATTACAGAATGGAAAACAGTACTATTTACAAGTTATTCTTTTTTTTAACTAAAGTGAAAAATATTTAGTAGACCTCACTAGAAAAACACTATATGCAATTATTTTATGACATATTTTCATAAGCTATTCCAGAAATTATGTTTTATAGCAGCACAACACAAATAGACTAAATGCTTTGTTTTGCTTTGAGAAAAACATATTGCATGAAAAATTAAAAGTGATTTTTCAAGCACTAATATTTTTGCAAAATATCTACAGTGTTTTTAGTTTTTCACCAGGGATGGCAAGTTACTTTAACTGGTCACCTTGAGAAAAAAATTCCACATCTCATTAAGCTGCCTCAAAATGTTTAATCTACATAGGAGAAAAACAAATTTTTCACCAAGTTCTCAGAGGAAACCCTATAAACAAGACCAGTGGTAAAAAAATGAGAAAATTAAAGTAATAGAAAAAAAATGTGCAGTGTTTTCATAGCCTGTATGCAGTTCAGTTATTTATTGAAATAGTTCAATTCTGCTTATGTTCTGTATAAAACTTGTTTTATACAAACTGGCTATAAAATTATGTCATATGCTGAAGGCACAAAAACAAATCAGGTGGGGAAGTTTCTTTTTCTGAAAAAAAAAAAAAGAAAGAAAAAACTCAGCAGAAATAGCAGGGACCAGGAAAGAACTCTCCCCTATCTACTAGAAATATTTTTTTTTAAAAAAAGGTGAACAATCAAGTTCTGACCATGATTTGGTTTTGTTTGTTTTTCATAAAAGTCTCATGCAGTCTCAAAATACTAGCAAAATACAGCTAGACCTGTGTTAAGTTAATATGCACACAGAATATGCACTAAATTTAAGGTAATAGAGTCAAGTATTAGGAGCTCTAGATAAATATGGGTACTTAACTATCATCTGTGAAATGTGATGAAGTAGCTTTCTACAACTGTGCCTAGATAAGTCTAAGTGGAACAGTGTCATTTAGTCACTGGAAGGCTCTCTACTGAGCCTTGGAATTGCCTCTGCATCCAACACAAAACCTTTCTGAGCTAAGTAAGGCACAGTATTTGAAGGCATGAGATGTTCCACAGCTGCTTTAATCACAGGCTAAGATCACACAGAAAAATTCTGTGTAAAGATTTTTTTTGTGAAAAAGAAATTAGAAAGCTATCTACACTAAGTATTTTAGCACTGACTTGGCCCTTACTTAGACTCACAAAGTGCTGATAAATTCTTGAAAGTCTTACTGTACCCTCAAAAATTAAATCTACAGAGGAAATCCCAAGAATACCAAGTTCAAGGCAAGCATAGTAATGCCTAATTATAGGGAATTGTATGTGAACTGATCTCACTACAAAGTACAAAATGAGCGCTTCAAGAGTGATCCTTACCACGTGGCACATTTTTATCTTGCTCTCTTCGGAAAATGTAATTGCATTTACTATCCACCTCTTTCCTCTCAAATAATTTTTGAACCCTTTTCACAATTTGGGCCAAATTCAACATAAAGGACCCAAAAATACTGTCATGAAAACCAGCAGTAAGGAAAATGAGACTGCTGATCAGTGTCCCCACCAGATGGAAGATCGTGTGTCTTTACCAGTTACCTACTGCTTGATTTACCAGTTGGCTAATCCCCTCAGCATGTGTTTCTGGTGAGGTACCACACTGCTGGAAACCACCTCAATTTTTGCTAGCACATGTAGGAAGTGGTGACTACTGGAGTGGATAGGGGAAAGGATGTGGAATGCTGACCCATAAGTAGCCAATCTTTGTTAACCCTGCTATTTCAAGAATCATGACCTATATACACTTGAGTGAACTCTGTTCATGACAGTATGTAAACTACTATTGGGGTATTCTGTGGATAACTCAGAACGAGCTGGAAAAATGAAACTTTGCCATTAATATACCAGAAAGGAAACCAATCGTGGTGCAAGACAACTGGGAATCAACAAGCCCTGGAAAAGCCAGTTTTACAGCTGGAATCCTGCCTGCTTTGTGGACATGGACCACACATTGTGAGACCCATCACCAGCAGGTCATGAAAAATGTGCAAGATGCTGCACACAGGAGCGATGCCAGCAGCAGTTTTGGGGTGAGCAGCAGCACAAGCATACACGCTGCAGCATGGGGAGTCCAGTCCTCGGGGCGGCGGAGCCGGACAAAATCACAGTGGCCAAATGGCCTCCACGACCTGCAGCTGAGGAGGGGGCCGAGGGCGACGATGCTTGGTCGGATATGGTGAGCGGAGCCCCCCGTGCTGGCTCCCAGAAGAAGAGGCCCCCGACCCCAGCGAGCGGCGGCCCCGGGGGGCTGTCGGGCGGCTCCCGGTGGGG
>JAOXXN010000446.1:73261809-73272684 GCA_026770055.1 Myrmophylax atrothorax | reverse complement strand
GGGCGGACGAGGACCGGCGGAAGGCAAGGCCGGGCGAGGAGAGCGGATGGACGGCGGGACAGGACCCGCCGGGCGGCGCGTCAGCCCCGAAGCGGGCGGGGATCGAAGGACGGGGCGGGGGCAGCGCGGAGGGCGCGGGGCTCGGCCGCGCTGCGGTAACACCGGCGGGGCCGCGTGTCACGCGCGGCGCCGTGTGCGCGGTGCGGGGAGTTTAACGCGAGTGGCGGCGGGGCCGCCATCTTGGATGGATCCCGCGCGGGGAGCGCGGGGTCGCGGCCGGGGCTGTGGGGACAGCGCCGGGGGGGCGTCTCCGCCGGCGACAGGGCGGGCGGGCTGTCCGGGAGGCTGTGACACGGAGCCCCGCGGCTGGTTCTGGGGTGCCGGGCACGGTGTGGGACGCAGCGAGGAGGAGAACAAATAAAGTGCCGAAGTGCCTCCAACACGCCTTGTTCACCCTTGTCCGGTGGTGCGCCCGCGGAGAGGGCGGCGGGGCCCCTTTGGCCGCTCGCCCCGCCGTGGGGCTCGGCGGCGGCATGCCCCGGTGCCGCGCTCTAAGAGAGCGACCGTGTCTGACCGCCGGCAGCTCCATGCGGCTGTTGCGTAGACCATACAGCGGGTCAGATAACCAGCTAGCGAAATTAACCTCAACATAAGCAAACAGCAGCAATGCACGCAAATATTTTGCTCAAGCTGCTACAAAACTATGGAATTGGTGTCTAAATAAATTTGAAAACTCTGGGTTAATTTTAAGTATCCTTTAGCTTTAACACGAGGGAATTATCCATTATAATCTGATAAACATATTACCTAAAGAGATTTGATTCATTTACTTGTTTCTCTCTTACCAGTCGTTAGCTTGTTAGTGATGGTGAGTAGGTGATGTATGACGATCTTGCAGTGATGGGACAAAACAGTAGTGCACTACACCAATTTGTTTACAGACTTGACACTTTATGTAACTGGTCTTGGTGTTCTTTTTATATAGGCCATACACAATGCTGTGGGGTTTTTTTTCCCCTATCTAATAACCTGGTTTAGAATTTCACATCTGGCATGGAAACACTTAATAATTGCAAGTATAGAGAAGTGTCCTGTCATGAATATGTCATCAGATACTAAGAAAATACTTATAGCTAAATTTGGTTGTAGTTCATTTAAATATAGTTGTGTATAGTTTTAGTGTTGTCTGGATATCACATTGTACTGAAGTGCAATAGTGTATGTTTACTGTTAGATTGATACTTGTGTGCTTTGCTTACAAAACTACAAATTATTTATTTTTTGAAACTCACACAAAAAAATGCTACAGAGGAGATGATGTTGACAAAATTTTTTTGAAAATTATTTATAAGATCTGCAACTAAGGTGTAGTTCTTTAAAGGATGATTTTTCCCTCTTTTGTATAAACAATAAGAATCAATATTGAATTAAATTATGACCTTAATTATTAATATGCCAGGAAGTCAAGTTTCCTTTGCTGTAGTCAAGTGAATCATGTATGTAATGGCAAAAATAATGGTTATGGGTGATGTTGGTCCCATACAGTAGTTACAAAAAATGGAGCTGTACTAGAAACTGCCCGTGTGTGTATGACAAAGACAACTGCCTTCTACTGTCATTATTTTAAAATACATTCTGTAAATGACATATGCTGCTGTCTCAGTTTTATCAAAACTTTTTTCTTTTTTTTTTATCTGAAAATGTATTAGCTGTCATGTATCCAGAATTTCATGAGAGGGAAAATGGTGATAAGTGAATGGAGGAGGAAGCCCCAAGCGCACTCCCTCCTAGGCCTGCACAGCTGCACTTTAGGCCATTCGCAGGATGCAGCTGTAGGTCACGCACAGCGTTTCACGTAGAATCCCCATGCACAGAAGTGAATTTTGAATCCCAAGCGGTTAAACCATGTGTTCCTCCTCTTTTCCTGATGTGTAACTCCGTGGCAGCGTTTTGTTGGCCTCGCAGCCGAAGCGCGCGGTGCGCAGGGCGCTCCCAGGGTGGACGGACCCGGGCGAGGCACCGCGATCGCTCCGAGCAGGGCGCTGGGGCGGGAGGCGCTTTCCCAAGGCACCATGTTCCCCTGGGTGGGGAGACGAGTCCCCCGCGCCGCCAGGCGGGGCAGGGCGCGGGTGGTGGTGCGGCCCGAGGGGTCCCGGCCGAGCAGCGCGGTGACCCCGGGGCCGGCGGGCACGGCACGGCCCCTCCTCCGCGGGCGCGGCGCTGTCCGTGGTGCTGAACCCCGCGGCCATGTTATTCCCGGCGCAGACCTGCCCGGCCCGTCCCGTCCTGTCCCGGGGCCGCCTGTGGGGCTCTCGGTGCCTCAGCACGGGGGGGGGGGTTACGGCAGAAGAGTGCTCCCACCACGGCCTTTATGTGATACACTGTATGGTTCGGGTATCGAATGCTGGCAGCAAAATCAATGGCAAATACTACAGTGCTTTCTCCTTCCGAACACGAGCCCTCCCAGCAACGCAGATTTTTTTGCAACCAGTTTGGGAAGCATAACCTTACGTATATGAAATGGAAGTGCGGCTGAAACCAGCAACTTGACAGGAATTTGGCATTTGCTATTTTTAACCACAGGCTTGGTTTATGAAAGGACATTCTGAAAGCGAATATCAAAACAGCGTGTCATCAGTGAAAACGAAATAACTACTCAGGGTTTTCCTGAACCTTCCTGAGCAGGGAAGGTTCAGGAAAAAAGCAGATATCCCTTAGCAGCAATGCAAACACAGGCGTGAGGTTTTCTCCTTTCTTCCTCTTTTTAAGAAAAAACAGTTAAATTTAGAAAGGTGTGCAATGTAGTAGATTATTTTTTCTAAATTCACCTTAAGGTGATTCAGCCTCTCTAGTACATGAAAAAATAAAAAGGTCTTTTTTCCTCTCAGAGACAAGTGTTCATTTTCTGTAATTGCACACGGGTGTTTTGAATGCAGTTGCACAGCAAAAAGCAAGGATGCTCCTCTGGTGTGATGAGTAGAGGTTAAAAAACAAGACAAAACCAACATGATGTGTTTCATATGGGAGGATAACAATTTTAAAAATATACATTCTGCTTCTAAAAATAGAACGTATTGATATGCAGGGTCTTCAAATTAAAGGTCAGAGGTGACAAATGGGGACAAAGGTCATGCAGCTCATTTTCAAGCAATCAGTTTCTAGTTTTTTCATGGTTGAACAAAAGCTTAATTATACAGAAAAATGAGGACTGTAATATTTAACTAGTCAATTTGAACAGAGAAATAGATGTAGTTTTACACAATTCCCTATTTTCTTGAATGTAGCTTTATTATGGATTTATTTGTGCTACTGTTACTGATACAAAAATAGGTCTGTCTTAAATTTAAACATTTAAATACATTTCTTTAGTTAATTAAAAATCTACAATCTGTATTTAGCCTCAGTACTTGGGAAGTAAGAGGAGTGTGTAGCCATTTTCATTTGTCACTGGTTTTCAAAAAAAAAATCTATCCTGATCATACATATTTCAGTAAACTTAAACTGCCAGGTCTATTCATTTTGGCATTTGTGCATATACTTATTATTTCTGGCAAAGTACTTTCCCAAAATCCTGCTTCCACTCTGCAGCATTCTATGTGTCCATGTGCGGTAATTATACAGACCTAAACCCTCACTGTTTAACTCATATGTGTATGTGATTATCATTCTATTACATGCAGTGTCTAAGATTCAGGGTTCTTAACAATTTGAGGGGATTGGTTTAATGTTTATATTATTAATATCACATTTAGACCAAACCAAGCTTTCACAAATATTCTAAAGGTGTGTAACAAATACTCTATAGGTTGTATTGATTTAGATCACCTGCAGAAATGCAATACCTAAGGCTGACTCCCAGAAAGTAAACTGTTAAAATTTGTACACTCACTAACAATTTTGTGTCACATATTAGGTTTTTGCTTTTCTTTCAGATACTGTATCTCCTGTACCTACTTCAGCTGCTGATGTGTGCACTGATTTTAGATTGTGAAATTTTAGTTATGTATCACTGATGCTCCTATTTACTTTTTTTTTTTCTGGTTTGAATTAATGACCTGCCTGCACTAAAGTTTATAAAAAATGACCATTGCATTACTTCATTTATTTGGTTGTTTTAAACAGTGACTCAGTCAGAAGGCATGACATACAGGACTGATGCCTACTCCAGCTGAAATGAGAAAGATGTGCCCTGCACTATCCGTACTTCTAGGAAAGTGAATATTCATGTTTAAAATACAGACAAACTTACCTGCTGTTTAACTTCTGTAATGTCTGATTGGATTATTTTAATGGACAATATCCATATCAGCATTTGATAAGCATGCTAAAATAAAAATGATAAAAAATCAGTCTTTATTTGTGCTTCAAAGTAAAAATTCAGTGACAAAAACACCCAGCCAAAATGAAGAAAGAGGATTCTGTGTTTTGTAGGTAAATAGCACATGCAAATAAAACAAGAATTCTGTGCAAAGGAAAATATGTGAAAGGTGTGTCAATTCCATCAAAACAAATGCTAATGTGAAACATCTCATAGAGGTCTGAACAAACCAGTTCAGTTGTTATAAAAGCAAATAAAAATTATATATTTTTTAAAATAAAATGTGTTGTACCATCCCTTTTGAGGGAATAATTCAACATCTTTACACTGAATGTGTGCAATATGCATTCGATTTAGTGTAATCAGGATCACTGGGAAACCCCACATTTTTCTTTAAATTAAAGACTTCATTCAGCTTGTTGTCATAATGTCTCTTTCTTACTTTGGTCTTTAACATGTATGTTTTCAGGAGTTCATTTGGCATTGTTTCGTTTGCAAATAGTTTTCAAGTGGGGAAATAAAATCTTACTCTCTCTCTGTAGTTTCTCTTAGAAATAAACAATTTCAATATCAATCAATGATCAAGCTCTGAAAAATACGTTGATCTATCTATGATTTGAGAATTGTAGCTTTTAAATTTGGGGGGTTTTTTTCCTTACAAGGTACTGATACTAATTCATTTTAAAAATACAAAGAAAAATCCATTTGAAAACATAAGATCACAAAGTAGTTTTCTCATAGTTTCATTTGCTCTATAGCAAATAAGTGTGTGGCAATTTCAACATGCACCTGCTACCAGTAAATGGGGAAAAAAATATTTTAAATATGAAGGAAGTAGAAAAACAGTAGTAGAGGATGATATGTTCCATTTTTAAATTGTGTATTTAAAAGAATTAGTCTTTAAATCACAAAATATTGTTTGAACCATACTTGTTTTCCATTGCTTTTTAGTTAAATAATTATGAGAGTTTTTTAATATATGTATATTCAAATGCAGACTATAAGAAACTCTAGATTTTACTAAATCAAATACACTGAAAACAAGAATTGTAAATAATTTTAGTCCTTAAAACAAAAAAAACCTTGTTCAGCGTATTCCTTTAGTGTGTATTATTAAAGTTTTAAACTAAATAGATCCTAAAAAATTTTTAATGCTAAAGCAGTTGTCAATATAATAATAGCATTTGATTTCAAGGAAAAACTCTGATCCTATAGTTATCAGGCTTTCATTGGCTCCCACTCAGCTATGGTGGAGTTTATTACTCCTTGTTATTGCCTAAAAGAGTCAGATTCATAACAATGGGGGAAGCACATTTTACTTTTCTTTTTTTCCTTTTCCCATTGTAGTCAAATGACATTCTTACACATAATTTAAAGGTGCATAACTGGATGTTTGGTCTCCAAAAATGTGTATTTCCTTTCTTAAAACTAATAAATGCATACACTCATTTTATATTGGGGAAGGAGGGGGGAAGCATACCTGGGCTATTGTCTAGCTGGTTTATTTACTTAGAGCTGTAATTACCTTCCTTCAATTCAGTGACAAAAGTGAGTGAACTTAGCAAAGACTAAATTTTAATTTGCTCGTTGTTCAATTAATTCTCTTCAGTCAGCATTTTTTAAATAGTTTGTCATCTTGCAGACACTTGCTTTCATCTTCACTTGCTACAAAAATTAAGTAATGATATGAAAACAGAAGTATGGAAGAAAAGCAAAGTAAATTATGGCTAGACTAAGAATAAACTTACAGCTTCTTCCCCCCTGTAATTACATAAGGATGTTGATGCTTCAGTATAGTTTTTCAGGAAATCTTAATTTTTCTTACATATTTTAAACTATATTTTACTGAATGAAATGAAAAGGAAAAAATGGTTTAAACAATAAAACATCTCAGGAAGGCATCCATTATTTAGAATTGAGGAATCCGTGTAAAAGAAGTTAATTCAGAGTGCAAGACAACACTCATTTATGATGTTTGAAATGAAAATACTGTGCGCATCAAGAACTGCAAATGAGAATATGATTTTTACTGACTGGTTCAAATTATAGACAGTGAAGTTTGTTGATTACAAAATGCAGTTTCTCAGTTAATATATCGACTAGTATGTGTGTGTATATGTATTTTAAAAGCTGATGTGTGCTTGGGTTCTGTACACAAGAGTTTTTAAATTTGGTGTATACTTTGCAGCATTCATCCATTTAAGTCTTTACTCCTGACGAGTTAACTAAAAGAGATCCTTTTAACATTGAGATGTTTTCCCCTATTCATTTTCATCACTATCTTACTTGTTTGTTATAAAATATTGGTGGGTTTTGTTTTCTAGTTTTCCTGCACTTTGATCATACTTAAAAGTATCCACCATTCTTTAAAAAATACTGCGGACTTTACTCTGTTGAAGAAATCACTCCCCTGGCTACCACTAACTTTGAAGGAAACAGGTTTAACATCTGATTTTTTTTTCAACTTACTTTTGGAGGAAAGCATATAACTTACTTAAGTGGAGTAACTAGATATATCTGCTTTATTTTATTCCAAGCAAAATATTTCTAAATCCTTTGGTAGCAAACTTGCTTAAACTAATGAATTCAAAACTATCCATATCTAAGACAATTCCTTTTAAATATATATAAACTTGCTGTTATTTTTCTTTGGCCAATAAGTTGTCAAAAATACACACCATAAGCTGTTAGGTAAGTTGAATGTACAGAATATACTACCTGTAAGGGAAGGTGGCTTACCTTTGTTGGGTGTCTGAGTGTGCCTTTAGCTGATACTGCACTTTTCATTGTATTTCCTATCCAATATTTCCATATGGTGTTCTGTTGCATTATTTTTTTGTACCTACTGTTACAGTATCCTTCCACATACTGTGAATACTTAGTTAAAATGAGGGTTGCTTTCGAAGGGATTTTTTCTCTAATAACATCTTGCTGTCTAGTACACAAATCCTAAACAGCATTTACTTACTTATTTGCAGTTACCAAGTTCATTTAAATGCCAAGATAGTTTCAGAACTAAAATGCTGAAGTATTTTTCTAGTTTGTACAGCATAAGGAGGCACAGGAGAGTTCATCATAAGCCACTTCAGAGCCCAAACCTGCTTCCATTTAAAAGGAATTTTCTTCTTTCAGTAGGATGCAGTAAAATACATGCCAAAATAGTTTCTCATTTAAGTGAGTTAATAGAAGTGAAATGCCCAGGCTTTTCTACACTAACCTCCTTTATACCAAGTTTGGGGTATTAGGAAGCTTTTTGTAATAGCTATAAAAAAATTAGATTTCCTTTTTTTCTGCTTAATAATGTGTTATGTTTATTTGACCCTCTGAAGTATGTGATGCTTACAAGTGTGTTATGACAATGGCAATACTAGAAACAAGAATTACTTGAACTTGTACTGTTTTCTGCTGCAATTTTTAAAAACTGTGCTTTCCTTCTTTTAGTCCTGACACCACTCCCCCAAATACTTATTTTTAATCCCTTCATAAACTGAAGCAGGCTACATGCCAAAGCCAAGGACGGATCCTTTACTCTATGCTTGCATATTTCATTATGTTGCATAAATAATGCAAGTAAATCTGAAAGACACAAAAGCCACATAGCCACAGGTTGGCAGAACAAAGAAGCAGATAAAAGAGATTGGACTTCAGTGCCTGAAGGTGTAAAAGCAGAGCTAGGTTTAATACAAGGCAAAAGTCCACACAATTTCAGTGGAAAACTTAGTTATTACAAAAGAAGAGGAACTGAATCAGCTTGCCAGTGTTGTTGCACCAAAAAGAACGATTCTTCCACACCATTTTCTGTTTTCTAGTGTTGGAAATGATTGAAGATAACTGACTATAGGGGAAAAGAAGAGAGAAATTAGGTTCCCATTTGACTTTGGTCATTCTTAGTTTGCTCACTTAGCAGGATTTTTTTTTTTTTTTTAGAAAGAGAGTAACTGTCTGGATGTGCTCTTAAATTGAGAAAAAAAGACAAAACCCAGGTTTCTCTGAAAGAGTAGAGAACTGGGATTATACCTGAACAGGTTGATACTGCAATTCCTTGTTTGGTTTTGATGGGGTTGAGTTAAAATAGATTATTCAAAAACACAGTAGAGGGTGACAAGAGGACAGGCTTGTGGCAGGTGAGTTTGTGCATGCTCCTATCTATTAATCTTTCATTTGTTAAACAAACTGGACGGCCAAAGTGACAAACTTAATCCAAAACCAAGGTATTTGCCTTCATGCTTCCTGCCATCTGCAGTGGTTTTTTTCTGAATTATACTTTTATTGGCATTCTACAAAATTAGCCAGGTCTTTCTCAACTAGAGCAAAGGTACACCTTCGGTCAAGCTACACATCTGTATTTGTATCACTGATTGGTTTTGTTCAGATTGAGATTTAGGATTTAATATCATTACATATTATGGTATGCAGTTTTACCACTGACATAATTGAAAGCATTTTTCTGTTGAGATTCATAAATTGGCATTGAGTTACAATTTTGACCATGAAAGAATCCTGGAGAATTATTTGTACTGTATTTTTAAAAATCATATAAAAGGTACGACTTGATTGCTTAATATGTACAATTTAAGCATAGTAAAAGACAACTCACTAGTTCTTAGGTTACCTATTGCAATTAATTATTGAGAAAGGAAACAAACACCTTTCAATATTCTGCAAATCTGTATCTTTTCCCTCTGTTGTCATCAACTGCATAGCTTTCATAAGAGACCAATGAAAGGGGCAATGCCTTTACTGGTGCTGGGGCGGGGGGGGGGGCGACAAAAGCAGTGGCTGATTTTTTATTACACCTTGGTTATCTCATTGTGGTTCTGATGAGCTATGTAAATCTAAAACAGTAAGTTTATAGGTCATTTCATCATAGAGTCAATGCCCTGGCATTTTATGGCCTCCTAATGAGCCGTTAAACTGGAAGGAGGGTAATTAAATATGGTACTCTGGTACAATGTACACGGTACTGACTCCAGCTCTCTGATTTTAGGTTCCTCAGAAGACGATGAGGTCATTCAAGAAGGTCTCCTCAGGCTCAGGTCAGTCTTCTCTGTAGCGTCTTACATGGCTGACTGTGTATCTGTGAAACTGAGCTACTGCAGCACTTCTGTCCCGCTGACTTTGACGAGCACAAGGGTGGTAGGGGGAAGACTCATTAAGTTCGTGCACAGGCTTCAGAGTTCTTGATGCAGTTTGATGCAGTTTTAGCGTTCTGCTTCTGTAAGACAAATAAACAATTACATAAGAAAAGTTTATTTACAGTAACCCCACCTCAGATACTTGTCGCAAATTATGGGACCCACGGGTTTGTATGAGCGCTGCAGGACCCCCACTGCAGCAGCCGTCCCAGTGGGCGCACACACCTCAATGGCTCGCTAACGTTTATACTTCTCGAATTACTGTCGTGCCGCGGCCACGTTACCGCCACACAGCCCCCTCCCATTGCGACGCCTCAGCAGTGCCGCCCGCCCTTCCAGTCCCCCTGCCCTTCCATCCCCCTGCCTTTCCAGTCCCCCTGTCCGTCCAGTCCCCTGACCTTCCAGTCCCCTTGTCCATCCAGTCCCCCTGCCCTTCCAGTCTCCCAGTCTGTCCAGCGCCCGCCGTGCCCCCTCGGGGCGGCGCATGCGCGGGTGGGGGCGCGGGGCTCCCTTTGGAGCGGCGCTGGACGCCCGAGGGACGGGCGCGCGTCTCAGAGACACTCGCGATTCTCCCGGGTACCTTCTCCCTCCCGCACGGCGGATGCGCTCCTGGCGCCGCGAGATAGATAGCCTGGGGCGGGCGTTGCCTGAGTGCAGCGGCGGGAGGAGCTGTCCGTGTTACCACCGGGCGGGCGCAGGCCAGAGCGCCTGGGCAGTTAGCCTTCGGGGAGGATGCGCTCCCCGCTGAGATACGTACACCAAGCGCCGGGGAGGCTGCCTCGGGTGAGGAGAGAGCTGGAGAATAAGCGCCCGATGCTAAAACCCGCCCGCTCATCGTCCTGCGCCTACCCCGCGAAAGGCGAAGCGGTGAAACCGGGGGGTGCTGCCGGCCCCTCCGCAACGGGTCGGTCTTCCCTGAGGGGCGTCCGCCCTGTCAGACGGTCGCCCGTGACGGGTGGCCAGAGCCTGCTTAAATCCGTCGAGGAAGCGGCTGCTATCAGTTGCAAATCCGCAGTTGAGGGGCGGTTAATGTACGTGAGACCACATCCTGTACCCGAGCACTCCGAGTGAGTCCCTCCAGCGTCCTCCTGCCCGCGGATCATTCGCGGGATCACAGCAATTCCCAGTATTTTGTGAGTCTCTCTAGCAAACCGCCGGCATTGCCAGCAGAGATCCACGGACGGCAGAGTGGACCTGCGAGCCGCGTTTCGTTTCAATAAAAAATGACCCTAAAGCTTGTGTTTGAAAGCGCGCTCCAGCCGTCAGTTCGAGCAGGGCCGCCTGCGAGCGGCGACGCGATCCTCCAGCGAGGGCCGCCCCGTTCCCGTAAGGGAGGAGAGGCGGGCTCCGGGGAGCCGTGCGCGCCCGTCTTAGGTGTGACGGGAGAGGAGCGCTGGGACGGCCAAAGGAACGTGCTCCGCT
>JAOXXN010000446.1:73237726-73251209 GCA_026770055.1 Myrmophylax atrothorax | reverse complement strand
CCTCCTTTCCCTCTTCCTCAGCAGGGGCGAGTAAAGGTGGAGACGAGCCTGGGAGGTTGCCGGAGCAGGAAGAAGAGGAGGAATCCCAGGTTTTGCACGGAACCGGCCATTGCAAATGGTTCAATGTGAGAATGGGATTCGGGTTCATCTCCATGAGCAACCGAGAGGGAAGCCCCTTGGAGTCTCCAGTTGATGTCTTTGTACACCAAGTAAGACCCATTTTTCTCGTCCATCTCAGCCTGCCACGTTTGGTTGAGTTCAGTGGGACTCTGGTTTCATGTGAAGAGAAGTAACCTATCTTTTTCTAGGTATTTAGGAACATCTGTAATTAAAAAGTTGCCTTAGGTAGTGGTTTTGTTGGCAGCATACAATTTGAGTAAATAAGGTCGTTAGATTGTGCTTAGTTCTCTGTGGCTGGAGATTTGTGTAAAGAGAGAATGTTTTCTCGTATCTTCTTACTTGGTTAGAAGCGTCTCCTGTGGTTTTATTTATTTTCAAATGTCACACTTTTTAACAAGGTTTATCATTTGTCACCAGACTGATCAGGAGCAGATATGCTTTTCCTTGGAAACTGCTTAAAATTAAGCTGGGGGAAAGGTAAATAAATGTCGGGTGTCATTCAGATAACATTTGTGTAGCTTTAAACGGTTTACTTGTAAACCTCGAATTACTTTTTAAAAGCTCATCTGAGATTCGTTAGTGAAATTAAGACATAATTACAGTGTTATTTTGTAGTAATTCAGACCTGAGAGCGTCCCTATCGTGATACTCTGAACCATGTACGTGGTTTGGTTGGTTGATTTTTAATTATTCCTTTCTAGGGAAAAAAAAAGGGAAAAAAATAACTATTAAGGATTCAGACCAAAAGCAGCGTCTCTGTAAGGCTGATGGGGAAAGAAAGGGTGGATGGTCCTTGTTTTTATTTTTAAGCACGACAGCGTGGATGGTTTTGTGTTTTGAACGTGGAAACTGGTATGAATGCCTTTATGCAAAGAAGTTTCAGATGCAAAATAGGTACAAAATAAGAGAACTTTTCCCGAGGTCTGTACAGTGGTTAGTGAAGAAGGAGCATGAGTAGACCTTCTGTGGTCCTTCTGTGAGTCTCCAGTTGCAACAGTGCTATTTTGAATTTCCCCCGTCTTCTCTGTGATCAGAGAACAGAAGAGACGTATCAGGTACAGAGACCATTTTGGGTTGGGGTAGGGCCATGTTAGGGAGGCAAAAAGGCATCTTAAATTTTTACGTGGTTGTCCATTTTCTATGACGTTTGCAATGACGGGGCAAGGGGGTGTTCCATGATTATATAGTGATTCCCATTTAATGTTGCATTTAGTGGCCCGGCTTTCTTATGGTAATTTCCATCAGGGTTTTTTAAAGCATACACTCTTGATTAGGTGGTTCTAAAGAAACTCTAAAGAAACTTCTAAAGAAACTGTTGCTGTGGCATGTTGCCTTGTGATGGGTGGTGGGGTGAATTTTCTGATCTTGCCTTACATGTGCCATGCAACTAAGGACCTGCACTTCAGTATAGCTATTTGCATTTGGAATTATGTACAGAGTATAGAATCCAATAGTGAACTTACTGAATTCCTACACTTCCTGCTTCATACTGGCATATTAGGTGCCCCCTGTTTGCTGCTGCTTTTTTTCTTTAGAAGTGAGTGCATGAAGTACTTCTGAAAGAAAGAGCAGTCTTCCTCCTTTTCCCCCTTTCTTCCCTTCTCTGTATCTTTTTAAGTTGGGAAATTGTTCTTCACAGTTTTAAAAATTTACTTTAAAAATAAACCCCTCCTTTCTTTAATTTTGTGTTAATATATGTATTTTTTTTTTGTTTCTCGAATAGTAGAAGACAAATATTTGAAGCATAGCAGTGCTGTTAATAAAAAACACATTTGAAAACAAAGATATTCTTAGAGCTGTGGAAATGGAGAAGCATTGAACTGCATGATAACCTGATACATTTAAGTAATACTAGACAAGGTGTGCAGTTTCATAATGGAAAATAGTCCTAGAAAATAATAAAGTAGTAATAAATTTGGGAGTTGCTATTCGATTGTGTCCTCTAAAGGAGGGGACAAGAAGGAAATGTTGCACAAGTTTGATTATTACAGTTTAATAATCTACAATTTATCCAAACCCTCGAGTTTCTAAGACCTATCACAGTGTAAAATGCAGTGAAAAATATCATGTTTCATTGCACATAAACTGTGTGCCTTAGTCATTTTGAGTTTACTTAGAGCTATGTCTTACTGAGTGAAGTTATTAGTATTCTGCAATGGATTGCACTTACAACAAAGAAAATATGTTTCTCATCTTTCTCTTTCAGATTAACTCTAAGATATATATACATATAAACTTCATGGTGACATGAATCTTCCTTTTGTCAGTCAAACGCAGAAGTTTTCTGTCTAATGTAATGGGAAGAAGTGCCATCTATTATGTTTCATAGTACATTTTAGATAATTGATATTACTGTATAGAGGGCTTTGTGTTACCTGACTAGCTGACCAGGGATAACAGTAGCAGCCTGAGCATAAAAATGTCTTTAAATGTGTAATGTTATTTAACAGTGATGGTTCTACAAGAAAGTCTGTTGCCTGAACAGTGATTGGATCCTATTCCTATTAGTTTCATTAATTTGAAAAATTTAGTCATGTGAAAGGTCTCTTTCAAGGCAAAGATATTAATTTATTAATCTATTGAAACAAAATATTGCTGTTTAAAACTGCTTTGAAAACTCCTCATCATTTACTTGCCTGCACCTAGTGTTGCCTGCATTCACTCATTCTGCAGTGTCTGTAGCTGCTAGTATAATTTTATAGAACCAGACAGTCTAAGCAGGGGAAAGAAGCTTCTAGTTTACTTAGTTCAAGTCCTGTCCAAGCTAGCTTGAGCCCTGCTACGCTATTTTTACTTTCTTACCTTATCTTTTCTTGGGAAGGTTATGCCCAGTTTATGAGATGTTGCTATGAGCAAAAACTTAAGGTATTTTAAGTCAAAATTCCTGTAATAGTTTAAGCCCACTATACCTAGACCTTTGAGCTTGTAATAAATAATTTTGCTTTCTTCTTGGAGTTCGCTCTTGGTTGTGTGCAGATTATAGTCATGTTTTTCTAAAGTCAGTGATTTGCTAATTGTATATATTGATATACTTTTAGGGGATGTTGCTGTTGTTTGGACTTCCCTTTCACCCAATGAAAGTACTGTTCATGAAGCAGCTGCAATATTGAGTTTTTAACTCTGCCTTTTAAGTCCCTCCTTTGGCATTAAACATTTGGATTGATCTTCTCCTGAACTACCTTCAGATTGTTGTTACGCTTCTGATAATGAGGTACCTAGAGCTAGATGCCTTATTTAAGGTAGAAACACATCAGCTATTATATATGTTCATCTGTGTGCCTACAATGTAATTGCATACACTTACAAACGTCTACACTCTTGTCTTTTTTAGCTTTATTCTGATACAGCTTATATATTAAAGTCATGTTTTAGTCATTCAGGGTCATATAAAAATTACAAGTCCTAAAACCAATTTAATTTTTCAGATGCGAGCTATGCCCAGTGCAGCAATATACCTAGTCCATTGTTCCTTTCTTTTTCTATCCTTTCTGGACTGCTGTTTCTTTTCAAAAAAGAATAAAAATGGAATAGTAGCAATGTTAGTCCTTTGTAACACTGTTAAATCCAAGGAATGTGCCCCTCATTGAATTTGGCTAATATTGTCATTGTGATGTGAATTCTGGTGTAGTTATGTTTGAGCGGGTCTTGTTAAATTTTAGAAAAAAACCTATTTCTCAAAGGGTAAAACAGACTGGAGAGGTGAAGTGAGTGAAACATTTTGTGGTCTTCAAGGCAAAGAACTAAGAAGAGCTGAAGCTCTCAAAATCACAAAAGGATGATGCTTGTTATAATTTTTTTGCATGTTCAAAATTGTACACACAACTTAGATACATACAACTTTTTTGGATGCTGGCAATAAGGTAAAATTGCTGCATATTCTTTTTTGCACATACTCTGTACAGGCAAACTTAGAAACATGTCCCTTTTCCTTTGCTTAGCGTGAAGCCCAGATGTTAATGCTGATAATGAATGGTAGGCTGCTGAATGTAAACAGATGCAATTAAATACATGTTTGTGAATATTAATGGTTATACATTTATGATCCCTTTCTCAATAATGTTGGTCTTTCAGGATGGGATGGATTGTTCAGGGTAGATGATGTTTGTTGGGACCCTGCTCTGTAGTCCAAAATTCTTACTACATTGATGCATTTCTGAACTGGGACCTTAAACACAATCCTTCTTTGGGATCCTCTTTTATGAGATGGGGAGAGGAAGGAAGGGAGGAGCAGCATTTAGGAGCTGGTGTTATTTATTTTCTCACTAAAAGGAACATAGTTGGCATGACATTTTTCACTTTCATCTGAACTTTCTTACTGTTGCTACAAGTTACTGTTACTACAAGATTTGATAAAAATGGGAGAGAGACTTTTATTTCATTGTGTCCTTCTGCACTGTGCTATCATTGTATATTATGAGTTTTGCTGGTATTACTTCAAGTACCTAAAACAAAAGGAGAAAAAATACTGAGACTAGTATGACTGTAAACAGAAGAATAGATGGAAAATGAGACATACAAGCAGCATCGGAAAAGTCTTTTCCCTTATTTGACCAACAACCCTTTTTCATGATGAATCCAAATGCTTGTTCCTTGAATCCTTAGTATTTTAGGCACAGTTTAACTACTCTTTCTAGGACAAAGTTGGTCATGGCATGTTACACTCAGGTCTGAATTTCTTATATTGTGAGCACACGTGATCCCATGCTTTTGCAAGGATGCCTACCTTTTCCATCTGTTTACTATTGGGAGCATGTAAAAGCTCTTTATTTCTCAGGATAACTGGAAGTTCTAGGCAAGCAAGTGAAATCAGTATTGCATTGCTCCTTATTGTTAAATATGACATAGCAATGCCTGTTTTGGAATATAGAAATACCTATGCAGAGTATGCTATTACAGCCTTGTCATCTTTGCTGGGGACCAGACAAGCCCAGTCCTAACCAAAACAAAAGTGGCTAGCAGCATTTAGAGAGAGAAGCTGAGGAAGGAAGTGAATGGAGAGTAAACAAGTGTCTGCAATGAGCATGTGTATGAGAGATCCGTCAGAGATCAGACGTGGGTGTCAAAGTCTGCTTGGCAGCCTCAATACTTACAGCATCTGTAATGGGTAGTTGCTGAGGACCCAGAGCCAAGCTTTGGCACTCACCAGCTGTGTTGCACCATAAAGAGAAAACTGACTTTATATTATGGGGACCGTGGATTTGTAGTGTGGAGCAGTGCAGCACTGGGATTTTCTTTTCTTTTTTTTGGTGGTGGTGGGCTGGGGAATGGGGGGGCTACTAATTAGTGCCAGTCCTACGTTTCAAATCCTACCTATGGACGCATAGACAGATGGCAAAATACACTTCACTGACAGCTTGATAGTTTAAGATGGTTGTCTGAAAGAACTTTTAATTTGGTTATTTAAGTTATGGAGCCACCACCTTCTGAACTTTCCAGATTTCATCTATTTACATCTAAACCCAACATTACAGTGCATTTTTATTGATAGACCTACGTAGGAGTTAAGTGAATGGCAACGCCATTAAACCTAAGTGGTGTTAGATCAGATTTTACTGAAGGATTTTAAACATTGTGTATTGACAAGCAAAAATTGCAAGTAGCCCAGAGGCAGAGACCTGCATTGGGACTCTTTTGTCTTAAGGGGTATTTACCTCTTTGCCAGAGCAGTCTATCCTCCTTCTCTCCAAGACTGAGGAAGTTGTGCACAGGGGTTGGGATACTGGAAGGAAGAGGATATTTTGTCTTAGGCACAAACATAAGATATCAAAGCAGATACATGAACCAAAGCTAAAAGGAAATGAATTGTCAGATTGGGAAAAATGTTGTTATTGTTGCTTGTCCTGGTTTGCAACCTCATTACTGAGGTAGTAAGTATATTTAGAGCCATTCAGAGTTTTGTTTCAGACTCTTTACAGTGTACTCTCATGTAAGTATTTTTTAATTCATCTTCCTTGTGTAACCCATCACAGGAAAGGCCTGTCATCTTTCCCCACTAATTATCAAAAGAAACAAAATTAGGCCCACCAGTACCTATAGAGGTGTATAAACCTGACTGTAAAGGTATAATTTAAGAAAGATTCTAGGAACATAGAAGCCAGAGGGTGAAGACTGTTTATCATGTATCTTAAAATGAACACAAATAAATAAGGACATAATGTTTACATTTTTAATTCCTGGTATGTAGGCTTGCCTTTTTTCATCTTTTGTTCAAGTTACCAGGACTGTTAGAAAGGTATTATGTGACACTTGGTTCTTTTTAAGGGACAGTTACTCAGGAGAGGTTTGGACTGGCTTTTGCTTGCTGGGTTTCACTGGTAAAAAGCAGTGAATCCTTAAATTCCTTTTACATCAGTGAAGTATCAGCAAACACCCCTGTATGGAAGGTGGGGAAGTGCTTCTAATAGCTTGAGCCCATCTAGTTGGAGAAACTGGTGTCCAGGCTTTTTCTCAGATTATTCTGGATGTTCCTGGCTTAAAATGTAGGGGAGTTAACTCCTTGGGAGATGGCTAGAGGAAATTCCAGATCCCTACTCCAGAAATGGCTCAGCTGCTTGCAGAGCAGCTGTGGAACTGGCTGGGAGTTTCACAGTCTGCTGTGTTATGGAAAACTGGCATTGAGTTTGAGTTTTTCATAACATGCAAAGCTGGTAGAGCAGGTCAGCAGCTGCTCTGCAAGCAGCTGAGTAGTGTTTTGCAGTAACAGTGTGGGATGAATAGGTGGAGGTTGAAACTCGTACAGCCACCCTTCCTAGTGGGAATCCTATGGTCGTGACGTTACTTACACAGTTGGCAGCAGTGCTGCTGCTTCACTAAGCTTCAAGAGCTTTAATACCATTCTTCCTGTTGGGCTAGTGTAAGTGCTTTGTGGAGATGCATGGCAAACTCAGCTGAGGAAATATTTGGGGTTTTGTCAGATTTTTATCGTTTTTTGTATCAGAGAAACCCCACGATCCCCACAAATATGGGTGGACAGTGTTGGCACCATGGAAGGGTGGCCAAGGATGCAAAGCGAGCAGCTCTCAGGGTGAGGTGAAGGTACTGGAGGAAAGACCTGGAAGCTGCTGTCACAGAAATGTGAATGAAACTGCAGTCTCCTCCGGTGCAAAATAGCAGAATACCGGTGGTACCCACCTTGAGCTTGGGATGGAGAGACAATGAAAGTGATAGTGACTTTTTAAGAAAAAGGGCACATGAGGGTAGTGGAATGGGTACAAGCATCTGAGCTCTTCTTGGAAGTGGAATGTTTCAGGAATCTTTGGGTTGCACTTCAGTATTATAGGTTTCTCTTGTTTAGTGATTGCAGTTCAGTGGTGGCACTGAGATACACTGACTGCAGTTTTTAGAACTATTTATAAACAAAAAAATCAGGGAATATTTGGTTCATGTAATAATGTGTTTCTTTCTTCTACAGAACAGAAATTAGTATATTTACAGGGTATGCTCATAAAAATTTGAATGTATCTTTTTAGTACATGGGTGAGAGCTTAATGAAATTAGTTGATAGTCTGAAAAGTATAACTCCTTAATTATTCCATATGTATGGTATTTCAACTTTGAAAATTAAATACATCTACATTGAGGTGATTTATGTGAGAGTATGTAGAATATTCTTGTTTTGTTGTCAGTGCAAAAACCAAGAAAATCACACAAATAGTTTGTATTCCAAAGTTTTGATTAGGTGCTAGAATTACATTTTTTGGAAGGAGGGAAGCTGAAATGTTTGGGTTCATATTGTTAGTGTGATAGGTTAGTATTTTCACCTCTTAGTATTGTGTAACAGGTAAAACCTGTGTGAACGTGTAATTTAATTTGGAGTGTATAAATTTGTCTACAAAATCAAAGTAATATTCCATGACTACTATAGATCTTAGGCTCTGTTAGAAACCACTAATGTTGTTATTGCATTCAGAAATGTGTAATTTTCATGAACATAGCTGATACTGGCTTTCCCATCAAAGATAATCTGTTCCCAGAGAGGCCCTCTTTTAATTTGTTGTGGTAATTTATAGGCATGCAGCATTGAGGGATTTTTTTTTCTTGATTGCTTTTGTTTTAGTGCCACTTGAGGCTACTTTAACATTTGTGTTATAACTTCCTCTGTTTATGGTCATATAAATATATGCACCAAAATATTCCCTGGGCTGAAATTGAGAGTAAAACTGATAGCCATTGTGTACTTTAAGGAGACTAGAATAACATCAGCAGGTATTTTTTTCAAAGTACAGGTGTCTTTAAAATCTCTTAATAGTGCATATGTGCTATAATTTAAAAAATGTTTAATTTTACAGCTGCATTTTGCAAGGTAGTAATCAAAATCTTGGTTGGTTTTGTGGGCTATTTGTAATAATACAATCTTAGGGGAAATAGAGGATTTCAAAAAGCCTCTACTGGCCACGTCTAGTAATTTCTGAATCTTCTTAAACTCATTATATTGGAAATACTAGAAATACATTAAAGTAGTAGTATTATAGAATGTACCTAAAAGACCCAAGCTGGCTTCTGTAGACTCTGGATTAGACCCCCAGCTACTTCCTGTATTTGACAAATATATATATTATTACTCACCCTGTTTAATTACCTGGCCTAAACCAGACAGATTACACATCTAGAGAATTAGCTATTTTTAGCACTAAAGTGGAATAAGATCCAAGAATTATTCACAAACCTCTTTGCTACTGTCTTCCTGAGATATTAAATAGAATAGTACATCAGGTGAATGGAAGTTTGAGAGTTGATTTGACAGTGAACAAAACCTCATCCTTAATGTAATCAAACTATGACATCCCTTCTCTTCTTGTGGATATTACAGACCTGATGGGCCAAATTCTGCTCGGTCTTCTCCTGCAAAGTGGTCCCACTGACCTGTGAAATGTGTTCAATAAAATGGGTAGTATTGGAAGTGGATTTTAAATCTCCTGTATGAATGCTTTTACTGGAAGTATGTGGTTTACAGCGTTTTGTTTTTGTAAGGCTGTCAGTGTGCATTTTGTGCTCAAAAACATGAGTGCTATATTATGATCTGAGTTATTCCCTGTAGAGTGCCTAAAACGTAGAGTAGTAAACAGGGTCTGGGTCCCTGCTGCTTAATTAAAAGTTGGCTAAAAGTGGTACAACTTGTCAAGTTCATGCATACACATGATATTATGTATGTAACTTGTATATATTTTTCATAATATACTACTTTTTTGTACTGTGAATGTAATATTTAATGTCTTACCTAAATTCACCTGACTACTCCTCTGCCAGAATGCTTTTATTCAAAGGTCTCAGGCTGATAATATTTCTGGGTTTTTTCGTCTTCCTGTTGAAAAATTGTTCATCCCCAAATTAATTCCCTCACATGAGGAAAGAGTGGTAGAAGAAGTATGTGAATTGCTCCCAATGTAGTAAAGTCTCCTCACTGTGGGTGCAAGCAGGTTCTCTTGTAGGTGAATGAAGTTCATTTTTGCAATGAAAACACCTTGAGATCTTGAACAGCTCTTCTGCCCTGTGCAGGGCCTTTGATTTCTGGCAGCAGGGATGGGATGCAGTAGGTACTGGGAAAACTTTTTTAAAACTTTGTAACAGCAGTATTGCATATCTGTGTTCACAGGGGAATGGTTGGAATCCTCCTGGCAGGATCCTTCAGATCTGTCTTTTTTCCAGGTCTTTATATTAGGGATGTAGAGATACTACTCAGATAAAAGGGAGAGCACTGACTGGTGGGAAGAATGAAGTAGCTGAACCTTCTGCTCAGGCAGGAGAGGGTGGACAGTTCATGGATTTAGAGGCATAATATTGCCCTCAAATATTTGTAAATGCAGTTAGCCAAAAAATGTCCGTTTCACCACAGTGCTTAATAGCTCTCCACTACAGTGAATAAGTTCCCATTTGGCTGTGCCAAATCTGCTTTGTTTGCCTGCTTCATTGTTTTGGAGGTCTGTGTGTCTGCGTGGTATGTGTTAATTAAAGAAAGCACATTACATTTGTAATGGCTGTTCTGTACAAGTCAAAATCACATTTGTTTAATGTTTTAATGTAGCATGTTATGCAGAAACTGTTTAATAGGTGGGAAACGTAGGGTAGAAGTTAACCCTGTGGGGAATGCATGGTTTCTTGTGTAGGGAGTCTGTGTGGATGTAGCATGCAGGCTGATTTAACTAACAGGGCATCCTGTTTGTTATGTGTGGTTATGGTTTAGAAACTATTGCAACCTGGAAAAAAAAAGATAAAATTAAGTTTTAGAAGTGGTTTTGATTGGCTTCAGGAATTAGTGACAATTGTTAAAGATAGACATTACTTGAGTGTGATTGATCTGGATGTGAAGCAGTGCATTAATAAATAAACTCTTAATTTGATATTGTAGAGAATTTTGCCTGTCACTGTTGACTTTCCAGGACTAGTCACAAAGAGAAAACTGGGACTGAACTGTAGATGATAAGAAAGCAAAAAATTTTGAAAGTGATAACATTTTAAGATGAAATTAATATTAAAGATTTCCAGGCAGAAATACAGTACATCTGAAGATAAAATTTTTGCTTAGACCTATTGGAATAGGATATTGTTAGTGTTAACTCATGCTTTTGTGAACACTTAATGGAGCAGTAAATACCATACCTTTCACTAAAGGAGTGCTTAATTCTTCTGGACTATAGTCTGTTATCAGCACTAAGAAAGTAGGCTATCAGATTCTCCTCTTAGCAATGCCTTCTCTTCAAGAATTAAAGAAGAATGAACAAAAGAATAAAAAAATTCAAGAATTAAAAAAAAATCTACTAAACATTCCAAAATACAGTCTATCAGATTTGAAAATATTTGAAATTATTTAAATTCAAAACACTGATTGAAAAGGTTCCTTTAATTATATCTGTGTCTCCATTGTCTTCAGTAATTATCAAAGACTTTGTAAAAAATAAAAATGCGTATTTTTTGCATTTAGTGACCACGTAACATTTTTCAAGAACATAAATGCTTTTAAAATTAACTTGCAGTCTGCTTTGAGCAACAAAATCTGTGTTTAATAATGTAAGTGGCAGGTCCAGTTTCCCCAAAGAATTTTTATATTAATCTTCATTAATTCATTTTAATTAAGCAATTACATATTTTAAATGGCAGCTTATTTTTGTGATATATTTTCTTTTTTATTGACAATAATCATCAGTAGTTTATTGGCAAGTGATAGTGCATTCCATGCTGATGTAGGTTTATTGTTAATCTTCACACAGATAGTACTTTTTTCTTGGATGATCATTATTTAACTGGTGACAGCTGTAAATGGACCAAGATTAGACTGTTGAACTGGCTGCAGTTGAAGCATTTGGCCAAAAAGGAACTATTTTTAGTATTCATTATTTTACAGTGTAATTAATATTTAAGACTTCCTGTGATCTTCTATGTATTAATATATTTTTTCATATGAGAGTCAGTGCATTTTTTAAAATTGTATATAAAACAATAGTATGTTTTTATAGTTACAGTTTAATTTCCTTTTATCCATATGTCCATTGCAAGGGATCTAAACTGGTATTGACCACAATATTGTGTCATGACACCTATAGTGTATTATTTTCTCTTGAGTGAGGTAATGTCATAAAATGATTGATTTTGTTGTAATATTTTTTGGTTTAGAATGGTCAATATAATCTATTAGTTAAATTCTTAAAAATTGGTAAACCTTTGCTTTATTTCTGTTTTCTCTCTCCATCAGAAGTGCATTTTGAAAGTACGGTATATTTTAGCTACAGTTCAGGGACTAAATCTTAGTAAGACATGAAATGTTGAACCAGGTGAAATCAGTGAAATAGTTGTCAAGAAGTTTCAATATGTGTGCACAATTTCCCTCAAGGTTTTTTTTTTTCCTCTGGTAGTTTTATTTAGGAGCTTAAACCATACTTAAAACAGAAAAGCTTGATTAAGTAAATGAAAGGGGATTTTGTGTGTATAGACTGTCATTCAGCATACTTGTTTTTGCTATCTTTGAGAATGCCTTGCAATCTTTAAAATGCCCCCCCAACTAATTATATAACAGTATTATTTGTATGAACTTATCATACATGAATGTTCATCTAAATTTCTTGCAGCACGGTCAGCAGGGTCTTCATTAAAGTTTAACTTTGCCATTTTGTGGACAAGTTTGAAATTCCTGGCATTTCAGGTCAAAAAAAGGACTTAGCAGATAATTATTTATTGATGATATGTAAGAAAATAAAAATGTGTGCTATCTGTGACTTTCTTCACGTGTAAAAAGTTTAGTATGGGCTTTTTTGTTACCCTTTAAATTGAATGGTTTAACCAAATTAATCTGATTAATCTGAATTTATATGTCTTACGAGAACATTGTTCTTCTGGGCATATTCTCATCTCATTGCCAAATTTTTAAAGGTGAGGGACAAAAAAGCAAATTGTTTCCTTTTAATAAATCTGTATGTAAGTAATTATCAAAGAACAAGGGACATGCTAAATACAGAAGAAAGACATTAATCCATGTTTCTTTTAAGTATTGGTTTGCTGGAAAAATACTGATTACATTATTGTAAAATAATCTTTAAACGTTACTAAACAAAATACTTTTGTGTCAAAAGCAGATGTTCAGATTTTGAAATGTCAAGTTTCCATGAATTTGATAAATTTTATAAGGAGCCTTATGGTAACAGTGTTGCTATTCAAAGGTTACTGTTAAAACCCCACATTCATGCATTAAGAGATTAAGCTGGAAGAATTAAATTAGACATTATGCAAAAAAACCCCACAATGAAATATTCATTATAAATATATGATAATATAGGAAATACAGCATCTCTTAAACGTTTGCATACAAGCCTTGAACAGCATTCATGGCTGTTTCAGGAAGCAGGTTTAACAGTGCAAGTCAGTTTGGATTCTGCTGCGTAAAGCAATGGCAGAGAGTGATGTTGCTGTCACCGTGGTTTTTGTATTTGCTAGTCCCCTTCTGGATCAGTGCAGTGCAAACCAACCCATATAACTGTTATAGAACGGGCCAAAAGTAAAGATTCTGGGCCTTAATTTTTCTGCTTGCTGATGAGATTTGCCAGTCAGCTGTTGTCTTCTCTGCTGTGCTTCCACGTGGAGGAAAACCTCTGGTCTGGTGAGGAATGAACTGTGCTTTTTTTCTTCCATGGATGTTGCATTTATTGTGGGCACAGTTGGTAATACCGAAGCAGGGCAGGTTGCTTCTGGAAGAGAAGCTGTGTGGGACTGCTGTGGTGATGGAGGGACTGCAGGATGCTGCTGAGAGTTTGGGTGGGCAGGCGGGTGTTTGGGGGTGCGGTGCGGGGTGTTTGCCGCTGCTGGGGGTGCGGGTGCCACGGTGGTGCTGAGCAAGGGCTGGGGCCTCCATAGCGGCGCCCTCCCCTCCCCTCCCCTC
>JAOXXN010000446.1:73207771-73232884 GCA_026770055.1 Myrmophylax atrothorax | reverse complement strand
CTTTATTTATATACATATATTCTTTGACATATATATGTATATACATAGAATTTCTGTTGGAGTGAGTGGCCTTGGGCAGCTGGGATGGGTAGAGTAGTGGTGCTATTTTTAATTGAGCAGAATGTATGTCCTGAAATGTTAGGAAATACTTCTCTTACACAGAGAGATTGTCACTGATGAATGGAGTCTGTCCAGTAACAAGTCTCTGTGTTTAATAGCATTTGATCAGGATCCTCACTACAAGGTTGTCTTTCATATATAAAATTATAGGTAGTTTGAATTTGTAGCTACTTTTCTTGTAAATGCATGTAGGTATTTATTTTAGGAAGAAAAATTGCTAAACTAAAAAACCCTTCTGTTTAAGTGCAGCACGAAGCTGAGAAGATCGTTACACTTTCCAGTAATCATTTTTTTGCATAGATTAATGATAGATTAAAGTAATTCAGCACTTTATCTTGCAGACCATAATTTGTGTGCATTGTGCACTGCTATTACATGCACAGTCTAAGTGAATCACAACTGTACACAGTTGCTGTAATAATAGGCTGACCAAAGTAGGTATGGATGTTTCTAGCACACAGATAAGAATAAGGAGGATATCAATACTGAGTATATTGTAACAAATTGAATTATTTTTCACATTATTCTAGCAAAGACTGAGCTAAGTGAGTAAGATACCATTTATCTTTATTTGTAGCTTGTTCTTCAAGTCATTATTGATTTCCAAATTTCAGATAGTTATTATAAATTACCAGGGGAACATAACAGTAAGTGATTTGTCTTTTTTCAGGGCTTGGGGAAGGGTATGTTGCAAAGAAATAGAAAATTTAATGTAAGAAGGAACAAGGTGCATGTGACAACATTTTTAAAGGGAGTATCAGTTGTCAAAGTAATGTTTGAAAAACTATTATAAAATGCAAATTTAATTTACATTTAAACGTATTTGCATAGCACAGGATTTTCTTTATTTTTCAAAATGAAACAATGTTTGTCTTCTCTGAGCAAAAATATATAAATCAGTAATTTCCAGAGGAAACTTTATAAACTTATTTTCTGTCCCATCAGCTTAGCATTTGTGAGTCAGCATTTTACAATAAACTAGAGATTTCTTTACAGATAGGGCATAACCCACAGTCAATAAATAGTTTCAGAATTACCCCTGGAAATTTGGGGATGTTGGCAAAGGAAGAGTTTTTCTTAAACATCTTTTTTTTTTTTTTTAAAGTTCTCAAGTAGTGATAAGGAAACACTATTGTATGAGAGCTAAGAAAAATGCAGCTGTACACTGTAGGCATTTCTGCTGGCTTTCCTTCATCTTCTGCAGTGCCCCTCCTCCATTTTGTTTTCCTTTTTCACAAGTTTTCTGCTTGTGCTCTCTCTTGACCTCACTGTGTGAGCTTGTAGCAGCACAGGACACTGGCAAGATCCGAAAATGCTACCGTTGGATTAAAACAAGAGTGCACAAGTCAGGAAAAAGAATGCAAGGGCGGCAAAAGGAAAGTGAAGGTCTGCTAGTTTTTTGGATAAAAAAAATCAGGAGTCTCAAACCCGGTCTTGAGGTTTTGTACAGATCATTTGACATTTAATATTGAAAGATAGCACTGCTATTTTAAAAAAATCCCTAAATAAATTTCGTTTAGATCCGTTTTTTCTACTGTGATTTGTTATTACAATTCAGAAAAGACTAGAGAAATACAAATAAGCACTCTCAGTCTAAAAAAGCACATAAGTGGCAAATAGAATGATTATTTTCTTTCTGTTTTTCTGCATTTCAAAAAAGTTTCTCTGAGATAAACCCTTTAGAACCATGTGATGCAATTTAAATATTAATTTATCCTTGCAAACTAATAGCTTTTATTTATTCCTAAGAAATTACATCTCTGATCTGTGCATAAATGTACTTTTTCATTCAGAAGTTGACCTTAGCTTAGTGTTTTGTAATATTTTAAAACCTTATATTAACGTGTTTCTTGGCATTACTATTTTAAGTTCTGTGTTTTGTTGAGTAGTGTATTCAAATACAGAAGGAAAGCAGGAAATACTTGTACTTTTGGGATAAAGTGTGCTTATTCCTGGCTAGTGAGAACACAGTGAAGCTCTCTAAAAGTGTTTTAGAAAGTGCTTCTTTAGATAAGCGCAAGAAACCTACGTCCCTCTTGTCCTTATGTCTCCAAAGTCATACCCATCTTTAGTTTGATTTTCATCTTTCCTTTGATAGGATTTTAACACTACCATTTGTTAACCTTGTCATACACCTATACACCAGGAAATGTGTTCTGCAGTTGGTATTTCATTTCCATGTTTATCAGTCATGGTTCTCCACATACAATGAAGGGAGGCATTCACAAGTTTTGTGAATTAGGTACAGTATCTGATAACAGAATCTCCTGAATACCGTGTTTAGTGACTTTAGACAGACTTCTTTTAAGAGAAAATACATTTTGCATTAGTTTATTTTGCTGTACCTCTGGGTCTTATTTTTATCCATCTGACTATGGATTCAGTTTCTTGGCAACTGATTGTTGATTATATTAAAAAGTAGTGCAGAGATTTCTCTCAGGATCCAGAGGTGAGAGGGGAGTGCTGCTGACCTGTGCTCAGAGATACCAGGGTACAGGCTTAAATTAAGGCCTGAGCCAGCTATACATAATTTCTGCAAAGACCTGTCTGACCAGTAGCAGAAACTCTCCCAGTTAACAAACCAGTATTGCTCAATTTGTGGACTTGAAGACTGCATCTAGTGATAACTAATCCCAGGTCAGGAGCAGGCTGAGGCAGTGGAGTGTGATCCTCTGTGATGCAAGAAGTTGCATATTGTTCCCTATGGTTTTTTGTTCCCTCTCTACAGCAACTGCTATTGCATGTGGCATATCTGGCAGAAGGAAGTGAGTGCCCAATGCCATCACTCTGGTCTGCAGCCAGAGCACAGCTACCCTGTCTTTTGGGAATGGGGCAGAAGTGGAGAAAGAAAGAAGTTTGCCAGATGAATGTTAACTTATGCCGTGCCACCTTGCTTCAGAGACAGGGAGTGATTCCCAAGATGTTTAATTAGCAGCATGTGTGTAGCCTGAGACATGGAAGGAGACAGCAGAGACTTGACATGGGTGCGTATGTGTCTGCCAGCAGATGAATCAAAACGTTTGTAGTAACGGTAAAATTTTTGTAATTCACACAGTTTTGTTGATTTTTTAGAATTTATTTATTGCTGTTCGTTTTCTCCTCAGCGTTACATTTAAAAATAACAGATTGCAAAGGTGGGTATTTTTGTTCCCTTTCCAAAAGGATTAGGACATAGTAAATTTTAGAAGATGAGAGACCCTACAGTGGGTGAGTAAACCCACACAGCAGTTAGTTTGTACCTGGTTAAGGGCAGCTTTGCCATAGATCTACCCTATGCAAGTGAGATAGAGGCATTTTGACAGCGGTGTGTTGGCTTGAACTGCAGTTGAAAGTGTCCTGAGCTGTGCACTGTTCAGTGTGATTGAGAGAAGTACTTGTGCCATGTGGGAGGTAACAGCAATTCGCTCAGCACACGTGCAAATGCCATGTGTGGATGCACTGACTCATGTTAATGTAATTACCTCACTGTAATTGAGTTAAGTACATTTGATTTCACAGTAGTGATGATGAGCCCACAGTTACAGTCTAATATGTGAGTACGCATTTGATTGTCAGAGTTTCTGTTCCTTGCAGAAGGCTGCAATTTTTCTTCTAACACAGTAAATGGAACTGTAAAAAAGAACTTTAGCACCATCCACAGTCTGAGTGGAACTTAGGATGGTAGTTTTTGTTTCCTTGGGTATATTTTCCAAATACTGTGTGACCTATTGATAGTACACCTTTTGCAAAGCAGGAGGGATCAGCACATTGTGCACAGCACTGTTTTATTTGATCAAATGTTCTGTAGGCTGAGTTCTGATACTGAGGTAGAAATATTTTTCTTGTCACTTAATTGCTTTTGGGGGGATCTTGTGGCAAGAATTTTTAAAGCCCTGTGATTCACTGCTCCACAAGCTTGATCTTTTCTCAAAATATTTTTCATTTCTGCTTTATATTGGTTCCCAGTTACTAAGAAGCTCAGATTTACCCCAGCAGCACTTGCTATCTCTAATTCACTATGTTAGCATTTACTATTCCATGATTTAGGAGGCAATGGGAGTGTGAAGATGACATGAGAAAGATAGAAAGGCTTTGTGACAAATTCTGGATTCTGTGTCCCTCTGAGTTCTGACCACAGTATGTGACTACCTTAATGAAACGTCCCACAAAGAAAAATATTTTTAAATTACTATTAATTACTAAACTTTACTTACATTTTAAATATTTATTTAACTGGTACTCTTAGTGTCTAATTTGACATAGTTTAGCATGTTTACATTAGCTGCATCAGAAGAAGCCATCTTACCTGCTTCAGACAGTTCAGCAAGCTAAACTTGTTTTAAAAACAAAACACACACAACCACACTTTTTTTTTTTTTAAGAATTAAATTTGTGTTGACATTGCTACCTAAATTAGTGATGACTCAGATGAATGCCAAACCTGGTACACTTGGTTGGGGGAAAGAATCTGCAGCTGGGAAGACCAGCACAGAGCTGCTCCCTTTTCCTGAAAAGGCCATTGTTTAAATTAAAAATTATGTTAATGAATTTATATAAGTAATTCTAACATTTTAATTGTGTTGTAATTTCAGAAATACTCAGTTCCAAAAGGTAGGATGCTCTGTGTATGTATCTATATAGAGATATCCATATGCCTGTCTTTGTCCCCACATATTTGTAGGAATTTAGTAAGGTACTGTAGATTCAAGCTGCTGTTTAAAGAGCCAGGTATTTTTATTTTACGAAAAGTTGAGTTACAATGTATTAGTTGGTTTAGTGGGTTTTTTTAAGAACCAAAGTGTTGTATTTGGCCACGAAAATTGCCTGGATAGCTTCTCATATTAACTGAAATGGAGCAGAAGATATCAGGGACAAAACCAAAATATTCCGTACAGTTGTGATTACAGGTTGTTACAGCATAAAATACAGTTAGTATATGTTATAAATCTAAGGACATTATTAAGCATATTATCATTTCTTTATTAGAAATTTCAGTTAAGCCCTGAAGTTGAAGCATGTTAAAGAAGCTAAAAATATTCCTGGTGTTTAGATAGCATATCATTGAGTCTGAAGATTTTCAAGACTTGAGAGTAGGCTGTATTAGAAATGATGAAGCGTTACTATTTGATTTAGAAAAAGGAACACAAAACAGATGCAGCAAATGTTTTATATACAACAGATCATTAATAAGACATCATGGTGGGTGAGATTTTTCAGAGTTCATAAAAACACCACTGATTGCCATCTATCCAGTAGTGGTAGTGTAAACTCTTGAGAGCTTGATGAGTGAAGCTTCTATTGGCTCTTCTGAGTTTTGTCCTGGTTTGAAGCATGGAGACATTTTTACCAGCAAAATAATATCTTTTTTCTAGGAAGTCAAGGTCTAAAACAGTTGTTCAGACATCACCAACTGTAACTGAGACCAAGCCTTGTCTGAATCTTTGTATCAACAAAGCCAGTGTTTCTGCCTTTATGTCTTACTTGGGTCAGGGAGGCAGAAAACCAAAGGCACTGGTGCAAGGGGAGGGACTCTTTGTGTGTTGAAATAAACTGACGACATTTGCAGCGCAAGTACTCCAGACCTTCATCAGACAAAATCTGGGCTCTGGATTTACAGAAGCTTTAACAATACTCAAAAGCTTGTCCCCTTAGCAAAATTTTTGCTCCCAAAACAGGGTAGCATCATGTGTTAAACATGCACTGAGGCAGGCTGCCTTAGCAGCCTGGGCCAGCCTCTCCCTGGCTGAACCCATGACCCAGCTGCTTCCTGGCCCTGAGTCATCCTGTCTCTTGTAAAAGGATCCTGCAATGTTCCTGCTCAGTGTGAATCCCAGCAAGTGCAACTGGGCTCATAAACTGCCATTTTATTCTCTTAAGACCAGTGATGTGGTAATCAGTGACCAGAAATGACCTTCCAACAGAAGTATAATTTTAATAGAACTAAAAGCAACAGAGAGAAAAGCACCTTAAAATCCACAGGCCAGAGAGCATGTGACTGAAGGGCTATGCTGTGTAATTTCCTGGGCTAAGTAACCCCCAGTTTCTCTAGATGGCTGTGGTGGAATCTCTTTGGGCCAGTCCATCTTTGTAGTTTCTGAACAGCAACCCTGCTCTTTCAGCTGGGTAAGGCTTTTCTAACTTTTCAGTGTTAGTTTTTAATTTCAAAGTAGAATATCTATATTACTTCATCCTGGGTCCTAGCATTTGCCCAAGCTACTGCATGTTGCTGTGCTAGGCTGCTCTTGTGGGAGCACTGCTGCAGAGCTTTCTGTCACTGTCCTGGCTGTGTGCTTACTTGACTGATCATATGTAGCCAGTTCTGTGTCCCTTTCACCAGACAACAAATGACTTTGTTATCCATTTTGATTTTATGTGTGATAGGCCTTCATTCTGTACCGTATCAGGCAATGAAAAATGGATTGGATAAGAGTGTTTTTTCCCAGGAGAGATACCTATGACTTAGTTATCTGCAAGTACATTCACAATATGTTCCCTTTGATGAGAAAGAAAAGTTTTTAGATGCCCATTTTTCTTCTGCACCCTTTGGAAGACAGGACAGAAAGATTGTTAGTTTTTAAAAGCTGCATCAACAGGAAAGTGGTTAATCCCCATTTTTGCTCTCTAAGAAAGCTTTTCATTCGCTTTAGGTTATATTATTTGAGAAAAAAAGACGGGTCTTAAGCTGTGCTGTGGTATCCATTTGTTGGTTAATACTTCTTTAACTCTGTTCTAAATCAACAGCTCAATTGAAAATATGACCATTTTACAGATACAATACTAGTTCTTTCATCTTCAGCTATTCCTAGTTTTAGTTGCTTACAGGAGGACAACCTGAGGTCTTGAGTCTGTGGAGAACCGTATGTCCCCCAGCTCTGCATCTATTTTTATGGTGTCTCTTCTCTGTGTATTTAAATGTCCTAATTGCCAGGAGCTGTCCCCTCTCTCACCTTTAAGTTTCTCGTGCTTGTTGTTAGCTTCAGGGTCTTAAATCTCTGGAAGCACTTGAGTGAGGTTCATCAAGTTACTATGTGTTAACTTTAAAAAAACCCACTAACAGTCAAGACTTCAATTTTTTTTGTAGTCTTGACTTTCTGTTTTCTTGTCAACATTTTTCTGCAGCTTATCTCAGAAATATCTTGCCTGTCTACATAACAGATGTTTATGCATCTGGTTACTCTGAAGAATATTTATGTTTGCAGAACAAAGTCAGCCATAAGAAATTGCACATGGTATATGAACCGCAGAAACTTGATAGGTGACTAATCATGAACATAATCTTATTATTTCCTTACATTCTTAAAATAACTGTTCACATGGCACAGTGGTCACATTAAGTGGTCTTGGAGGTGCAAAAGTGCTGTGTAGCTATAAAGAAAAAAACTGGTTTACTAATTTGTCCTTAAGATCTATTGAATTGAAGGGGTATGTGTATAAGAAAGTGAGATAAATTATGTTGGATGGGTCTCAAAATTATTCAATATCCTGATTTGTGTTGTTTTGTTTATTTGGTTTGGGGTTTTTTCCTGTATCTCTGTCCATTAGCACATTTTACTCATGAGCAGAATGTTTACCAAGGCTACATTGTCCTGTAGACCATGTTACTTACCTGTATCTTGGAAGAGGTGGCTGTTTGTCTGTGGTCACTTTTCTGTGCAAGTTTTTCCCCAGAGTGTGGAAATGCACTTTGAGTGCATTGAAGACCACAGTGTCCAGTGGCCTGACCTGCTGTGCTTGTGCCATGCTTGTGCCGTGCTTGTGCCTGCTGGAAATGTTGCTGCACAGCCTGCCAGGTCTTCATGCAGTACTTCATGCAGTCTTATATCCACTCCTGGATAATCATTGTGTTCTCTGATACTGAAAAGGTAATACAAAAGCTTTGTCATCTTCTTCCTACTATGTAAGCTGGTGGTCAGCTTCTGGCATTAGTACACTATTTCTTTGTGGATACAGACATTAGTAGTGTATTTTTTTAAACTTGAAACACTAAGCAAGCAGATTCATCAGGTTAAATTTGTCAACATAGTAAACAAAAATGCAAGAGCTCTACCATAGAATATTTTCTTAAGACTGAGCCTGTCCAATTAGTCATATTTATTGCATTATCCAAAATTGCTGGAACTTTTTTCAGAGATGTTAGCCTCACTTGACTGTTGAGATTTTCATTGTCCTTCCATCAATGAAATTTTTACCTGTTCATCTATTTATGCCTTTTATCCTATATGTGTTTTATAAGAGAACATGAGACTCTCCATTGTTCGTGTTCCCATCTGGCCAAGGCAGGCAGGTCTGCTCGCCAGCTCATCCCTGTGCACCCCCTGTACAACCCCATGGCTCTCAGGCCTCCTCTTGCACAGTAGGAAGGAGACCTGCAGTCCAAATCTGTATTTCCTCCCTCTCATTGTATGGCGCCGGATGACTCAACAACTGTTAGATCCTGATCATCCCCTTTCTGATTTGTATCAGTTTTGAGCCCCTGCCTGAAGATGGAGATAGTTTTTGCCTGAGTGAGCAAAATCTGACTTGGATTAAAAGGTGAGCATGTTCTCCAGGTATCCAAGCCTGCTGGAAATAAAGAACAGTGTCTACTCTGTGTTTTTACCACTGGTACTTATATTTTCTCTACTTCTTTGTTCTGTGCTCTCGAGGATCTCTTTAAGGTGGAACATGAATGGCCTTTCAGAGGGGACCACCACTTAACGTTGATGATAGTCTGCTTGCTACCAGCTGTATTTTTGGGAAGTATTGTGTTTATTTTTGGGATTGCAGGATACAATAATAACAAATCTTCCCTGAGGATTCACTGTGTTCCTACTTGGTGTTTTCAAGTTATTTCACATAACAATTTCATCTACCATCTTTCAAAAGTACTTCTACCAAAACCTGAGTCATTCCCACACATAGTTTCTCCTGGTAAGTTTACTTCACTGCATCTCCACACCTGTTTGTAGTTATAACTGAGAGTCAAAGACTATGCAAATGGATGTTGACCCATGCTCAGGTGAATCTAATGATAATCATTAGATTTAATTTAACCAGCGCTTGAGCAGTTGTTCAGAAGTCTTCTGTGCCTCTCCTCCTGATCCTTCTCGCTTCCTCTTCCAATGGGATACTATTCTCTGTGGAAGCTGCTGCAAGAACTGCTGGGCACATGTAGGTACTGCATGGATTAAAAAAAGGCTTTGTGATTAAATACTGCTACATACCTGTTCTGCCATAGCATAGTATATACCAGAGACGTTTGCAGAACACAAGTTACTGTCAAGTAACATTTTCTGCCAGCAAAAGCTTTTTAACCTTTTATTATACTTTGTAATGGATACTTTGTGTGGCCTAGTGTTTAATTTGGCTTCTGTTTGATTTATTGATTTGATCAAGCTATGTTATGGAGTTGGCTTTAAATGACATGTGTTTCACATGCACATGTATATTAACTGTGATAAGGGAATACCGAGTTGGTACAGTCAAGGGAAAAATACACAGACAATACTGAAGTCACACATACAGCTGCAAGTCTAATTTTAATTTGTATGTACTTGACTTTATGATCAACTACTACCTGTCCCCCTCCCCCCCATAATGTGTTGTGGTTTCAGCTACACAGCTTACATAGGAGCCAGAAAAGAAATGCTGTGAGTATGGTCATATGTTACTGGAAGGAGTCTAGAAAAATAAATAGTACACAGAATTTATTGTTTCCCACAACTCAGCTGTGTTTCTTGCTTTATAGTTACTGTACGATGTAACTCTGATTTTAGCCTTTGGAGCTTTCTCTTTCAAACAGTCTAATAAAAATGGAGCCTGGAGTTTGTTTACTTCTCATATTAAAAGCAAACAGCTCAGAGAGCAGGCCACTTTTATTGGACCTGTAAAGGAGCAATATAGATTGTAGAGATTTCAGACTGCATTTTGTCTATCATGGATTTCAGTTTTTGGTGGGTACTGAGATGTTGGTATGGGGAGGGAAGGGTAAATTTGGCAGCTTTCACTGATGTTATGGCTGACTGCGAGACCAGGCTGTTACATTAATGCAGCAAAAAGACTGAGTGGAAACCTACATATGTTGTAGTGAAAAAAAAATGCAATTTTTATGTAGTTCTGTTCTTTTCTTCCATATGGAGGGAGGAAGAAATGTCTTCGGCCAGCACTAAGAGAAGTAATATTATTATGTAGAAGACTGATTTAATGTTATTACAGATGGGTAAAGTATAAATTAACTTCTTGGAAGTTAAGAAAACAGCTACTGCAAGGCTAGTGTCTTTGGTCTTGTGAGCCCTTGGTCTGGAAAGGGTATTTGGAAGAGGACATACTCAATTATTTTTTGTGTTCCTATCGTCAGCCAGGATCAGTACCCCCAACAGGGAGGGGTAAACCTGAGCTTGCCATATATGCCAGCAGTGCCCTGTGAAACAATGGGCTTTTAATTTTGAAGGAAGGACAAGGGAGAGCCTACAGCTCAAATCATTATGTTGAAAGGATGTTACTAGGTGAGGCAAATAAACCATAAATATGTGTTTGGAAGGATTTCTCCTATGGATTGTTTCCCTTACAACTGCATCAGAACTAGTCACCTGCCTGGGTTTCATAGTGAGATGTGTCTGGCATGTCTGAGGTGCAATCAACCCACAAAACCAACGCATTCAGAATTAGCAGGCTGATACTTCTGGGTCTCCTCTCCCCTAAATGTTGATGGGAGCTGTGTCAGCAGATTGCAAGAGGAAGGACTTGTCCTTAAGGAACCCTTTTGTGTCTTCCTGCTGCAGCTGGTCTGACCCTCTTTCAGGAGGCCTTGAAAAACATTTACATTCTTTGGCAGAGCATGCTGAAATTAGGACATAAAAAGGACAGATTCAGTACTGGAGTCTTAAATGATATTGAAGTAGATTGTGTTGTGTAATCTGAGTAGAAGCCAATTTTACTGTCATTTGATTGATACAGTTGTATGCATGATGTTCCAATTCCACCGTTACTTCCTAAATAAATATAATCATAGCCATAGTAATAAAACAATATTTTGAAAGTAAAGTTTTCAACTGTACCTCTCCAATACCTGTGCTAATAACATTAAAGAATTTATCTTTTATAATTAAAATCCTTAGTCCTCTTTCATAAAATTCACTTTAATCTGCCTTCCATTTACTTGAGAAGGGTTTTGCCTTAAATTCTGTTTTCTCAATTTTATACTGTGAATTCAGAGGTGTTTCATTGAAACACAGGTTGTGACTTTTGTAGCAGGATGTAGTTTATGCTTTGATAATAGAAGTGGCTCCGAACTAACCATTTCTGTCAGTTTTTAAAATGCAGCTTTTTAGGGAACCACTTCACGGTAAAGTTACAAATTAAATATTCTCCCAAACAGTAATTAAAAAGTTCTGCTAAGTTCAAGTTACTTTTTTGAATTGTTAGTGCTATCTCATTCTGCTGCTGTGTATTTCTAAAAAATAGTTTAATTTGAAGTCACTCTCTCATTTTCTGTTATGTCCAGTTAGACATTTATTAGTAGTTTCACTGCTCTCTAGTACCTTAACTGTCATGTATTTAGATCATCTTCCAGTTCCATCCCTCAAAAAATAAAAAGCGATTAAGGTTTGAAGTATAAAATAACCTTGTGCTCATTCTTCATTCAAAACAAGTGTTCTTTTATTCAGATATCTGAATACCTAATAAATATTTTCAGTTCTCATAAAATTCTATGAAATGAAAATACAAGTTGGTAGAACTGATGGCATACTAGATTATTTGTTACTAGAACAAAAAAATTTAAAAATTGAATAAATGTGTATAGTCTGCTGTACAAGAACAACTAAGGAAGATTAACAATAATTAAAAAAGCATAGAGGTATAAGAGACGTGGAATCATAAGCCAGGAATTGTTAATACAGTATAAACATTGCTGTTAATTTTGCTTTTATTGTAAAGGAAAAAGTGTTTTGGTTTTACAGTATAGATAATGTTGTGAAAAGCATTAACCAGCCCCAATAAAAATTTCAGCTCATTTATTGCTTCTTTGCTTTATGAGCAACAACATTTAAACCCCACCAGTTTTGACAGATATTCTTGTTTTATTTTGTGTGCATGGTGACTTTGACTTTAGTAAACCAGTATTCTAACCAGAATTTTATTTTTGTGTTTTGTTTGTCATTTGTGTAAGACCTTGCACAGTGTGACATGAGTCCTTGGTGGGAACCAAAAACACCTGTACCATAAAAGTAAAAAGAATATTTGCACAAAAGCTGGAGAGTAGTTCAAGAGAGGTGTCTGTTTACCAGATAATGGATTTTTATCTTGGGATTGCTCAGGGTATAGTTACTCTTAGCTGGCTAAAATACCACCCATGTTCACTTACTCCCTCACTCCCCAGCTCACAGTAGCTCTCAAGCAGACAGCGTTCTTCTCTGAAGAATTAGAAGAGGTCACTGAAGCATGGAGGAACTTTGCACTAATGCAGCTGATGGTAGTTTTCAGAAAGCATTCTCTGCAGCATGATCTGAGGTTTCTAAGGTGAAGACCTGGGAGGTTGTATTTGTGGCACTGCGATGAGCTGGCTGGCTCCAGTTCTCAGCCCAGGGCCTGGAAGAGGGTGAATGTGATATGAGGACAGTTCTTCAGGCTCTAGCCTATAGGTAGCTTAGACCAACTAGAGAAGGGGAAAAAAAGCAGGTAGGGGCAAGGGTGGACTGCTATCAGAGCCCAAGTCAGAATTAGGCTGAAATCCCTCATTCTGCTTCCAGTTCTTGAGCCACTCATGAAGCTACAAAGCCTGGGAAGAGAGGGGAGTTGGCTTGTCTGCAGCTTTGGGAACCTGTAGCTGCTGTAACTGTCAGCCAGTTCTTTTTCACAGATCAGTTTTAGCTTCAGTCATCAACCAGGCCATTGCCCCAGCCCATTCCTTGTAGGCTACTACCCCATGTCTTTTGGCAGGACCTAGCCCTTCTACCACCCTGACCCCTTCCCCTTGAGAAAGTCAAGTTGTTCAGTTCCAGCACAATCCAGCAACCAACCTCTTACTTCCATCCTTCCCAACTCACAGTCCTACCTATTACTGTACAGAAGTAAGATTCTTTTTGTCCTGGTTATGTATTCTCCTACATTCAACACAGCCCAGCTGCCCTCACCCCAACCTTCTCTTTCCCTTCTGGACTACAGAATTGCTGGTGACAGGTAAAAAGAGGCAGGTTGGTAACTGGGATATATTTTGCCATGAGAACAGGGTGAGATAACAGGTTCAGGACTCCTTATGTATTGCTAATTTGCTAACTTATGTTTGAAATGCAGGATTTTTAGTGTCAGCCTGTGGCTCCTGTAGCTGCCCACAGTGTTAGCCATTCCTCTGTTTCCCAGTGAGATGTGAACTGCTTAATTTTCTCATGTAAAAGGTTGCAAAAAGGTGGATGAACTGCTTTCTCAGTATTTTCCTGGTACTATTTTGCTAGTGCTATACAATTTCAAAGGCTAAGAACAGCTTCCTCAGAGGGTTTGAAGTAAGAAAACGTGACTCTCAGGCCACTTTATGCAGAGGAAGAGAAAGTTGCATGTGAAGAGAGAAATCCTGCTACATCTGAATTAGCAGATCACAATCTGGGCTTAATTTATTTTTAATTATATGCAGTCTCTTGGCATGGTGGGAGGTGATGAGGGAGGTGGATAAGAATTCTTTATATAGCTTAAACATCTCCTGGCACAGGGGATTGTCATTCCCATGCATGGGGGTGTATAGAGGAGCACGGAAATTAAGCTCATAGACCTTGTAGGGCAGGCGTGGAAAATAGAGGTGGTGCAGTTGTTTCTGAAAATGTGGTTAACGACACCAGAAAGGTGTAGTAAATCTGGAGGAAATTGTGGTTTAAGTGAGATAACTCTACCACTGGGTCTGTGCTTTCTACCAGAGTACATTGTCAGTACTTGAAAAATGCAGCAAACTGTGGGTTGTACATTACGCCTTCCTGTGCGTTTGCATTTCCACCTCTGTTTATGGGATGATCTACATTGAAATTGGCTATTTTTTAGATCTGCTAGAGGAGAACTGTGTTTCAGTATATTCAGTGTGCTTTTTGAAATGAGTGAATCATAGCCATGCTGTGTTCTGTCCTCAGCATTAAACTCACAGGAGAGAGATGCATGATGGGAGACAGCTTAGCCAAATCCGTCTTGCAGATTTTGTTGTGTTTGTATCCCTTGTGGAAGAAATGAGAGAACTGGACTTGGCAGTATTCGTGGATTTTCTGTTTTGGGTGGCTGACTCTTATTTTGCTTCATGGTTTTGGGTTTTTGTTTGTTTATTTGTTTGTTTGGTGGGGTTGTTTTGGTTTGGGGTCTTTTGTGTGCTTTCTTTGTTTGTTTGTTTTCCCCATAAAGGGAGGAAGAAAGGCCTAGGACTGTGTACTGTACCTCCTTTTTTCATGTAGTAGAAGATGAGCTGCAGGAATGGATTGTTTTGACCTCTGCCTTGGAAGTTTGTGTTCGGAACAGAGAGGAGGTTTGAAAAATACTATGCCTAGGTGGACACTATGAAAGCATGCAGCTCACTGTTGTCATGAATTTTTCCGTGTATGGCATGATGTCAGGGGAAGACGTACACCAGTCATGCTGATTTTTTTCCCCCTTGGGAAGTTTTCCACTTGAAGCTTCATTAAAATGGATTGAATATCAGGATGGCTTGGAGAGTCTGTTTAGCTTGACATCAGGCCCTATCATGAAAGAATTAAAAACGGTGGGGGAAAAGTGTGTCCTTCTAAGGAAAACAGGGGATAATCTGCCCTGTTTATTGATTACATAAAAGGTCATGTTCATTTGTTCCTAATTTTTGTAGAATGAGCTTCAGGTTTCTGCAAAACTGCCTTGCAGCAGATGAGTATTTGGAACAGAGAATGAGGTGGTTTCAGTTGCATGAAGTGAACTGCGCTTGCTGAAGGCAGGATAGCTCAGTGGCTCGTGAAGGAAGGGAAGCGCGCCCATTCTGCGAGATCTGTGGGGCTCCCAAGGGCAGTGGGGTCAGGTGGTAGCAAGGGAAAACTTGTGAGGAGGGAGTATGGAGGTGTTTGACCATTGGGATACCATCAAGAGAAGATGCTTCTCAGTGGGTGAACTTCAGAGGGTATAACCTGTCTGGGATTAATGATGCGGTTTCAGGAGATCTCTGAGGCAATGTAAGTGGCAAGTTGGCAAGGTGCTGCACAGGACAGCCTTACCTGCCATGGCTGCACACTCACAAGGCTTCTTTTGAGGTGTGCTGGTGTTTTTTTTTACTACATAGAACTGATTCAGGGAGCAGAAACAGCAGAAATCTGACATTACCAAGAACAGGTGAACAGTTTTCTTCCTGAGTTAATGTGAGACTCTGGTGAGGAACTGTCCCTTTGAATTCACTGAAGTGAAGTCAGTTCTCTCTTACTTTGTGCCCAGCATGACTGATGAGAAAATACTTAAACTAAGAAATGAGAGAAGGGACTGGTTTGATTTTCATTCCTGATATTAAAGCACAGAACAAGGAAAATTAGGTAAATGAGAATTGTACATGTAATAACACAAATGGTTTATGTGAAGGAGAAAAGGGTGATAACTGGTAGTAGAACAGTAGTTGTGTAGGTGCTACACTATCAAAAATACTATAGCAAGAAAAGAGGGTGAGGTCAGGGAGAAGAAGCAAAGGACATGTTTATTGTCTAGGCCCTTTTAGTAGTATACAAAATTAGACCAGCTGGTGCTGAATGTGTAATCAGATACAGAGGCAGCGGAAATGTGGTCAAATACCATTCGTGGCCTGAACGCAAATACTGAAAATTATGCAGAAAATTAGTAAGGTGTTGTGAATGAAGTTGTCACTGTGTAAAGAAACAAACAGTAACATGGACACAGTAGACTCTGGCAAAAATCACTTTGGGAAGGAATGACATGTAGATCTTGAGCTTGGATTTATATACAACGTAACAACAACATTATGAGAGAGGAATACGAGTAGGAATAGTATTAGAGATAAGCTGTATAATAGGTCAGATCTATATCTGTGCACAAATGATGATATGATGATGTGATATTTCTGTACACAACAGTGAATAGTTTTCTTACCAAGAGTAATTCTGAATAGAAATTGTGTTGTTTTACACTTGGAAGGAATTGCTGACCTTACAGAAAAAATGACTGTATAAAAAATGAAGGTAAGACATGAACTGTGTTTATTTAAGTTAAATGGGATGACAGAAATTCAGTAACAATTTAAGACAAACGTGTTAAATTAGAAGTGGTTAGTGAACATAGGTGAGCTGAAATACTGGAGGCTTAAATAGAGGAGATGTTCAACTTGAATCCCAAGTGAAGGAAAAAGAGGACTGTGAGAAGTTACCTCATCTTTCTAGCAGAAAACATTTTCCTGGGAGGGGTATTGGCAGAGAAAAAGTAATACAAAAAGAAGGAGTAGATTATCAAAGGAAGTAATTTCTTGGAAGTTGTGATGAAACAAGAACTGGAAGTATTAAGCCGAGTTAAAATTCATTTAAACTTCTTAAAAATGAAAGCAGTTACTAAAAGTTTCTTTAGATTCATAAACTGAGAAAGAAGAAATCCTTCTGTTGTACAGGGAGGGTGGTTTTGAATCAGAGAAAGCCTTTTTTGTTCAAAAGCTAAATAAATAACTTTGCACACTTCTCAGTAAGAAGAATAACAGTGTGGGGACAGCGACAGGATGATGAATGGAAACAGGGTTATGAATATGACTACAGTCATAGTGGAAATTCAAGACAGAAACAAATTCCAAGAAATAAAGATGTGAAATTGCAGTGTACCAGCTGCATCGTGGTTACTGCCTACATACCAGTTCTTTCTCTACTGTAACGTTACTTGCAGTAGCTCACCCTTTCTCATAAACGTGGCTCTTCATTGTCTTAAGAGCTGAAGTGCAAATCTTTGAACAATAGTGTTTTGCAGGTTTATTTTAATGTTAATTTGTGTTATGCTGAACTTCAAAAAAAATTGTAATGCTGTAGAGTTTTCTTTTTTACATAAAATACCAAGGAACACATTCTCATCCCAAAAGTTGCCATTTCCACTGTGTATGCCCTGGAGCTTACTGCACCTTTCAGTAAATAGATTCAGCTCACTGGAAAAACAAAAATCTTTCTCTGTTTCCTCTTCCTCTTATCCTCCCCCCTTCTTTTCAAATGGAGTTTGTTTCCTGTCAGATTAGTGAGTTGAATTGGCTTATGGGGAGGACCGAAAGAAGTGCCAGATTTGGTGCAAGATAAGCCTCTAGGAGCAGGAACAAGCCCTTGAGGTCAGCAGTAGCAATGGTGTGAGGTGTTTTGCAAGTGGCCAGTCTTCAAATTCTCTTAGTGCAGCAGATCTGCATGTTGCCCTCAGAGCAGTGGGGGATTTGGGGTTTTTTAGCATTCTGCCTGCAAAAATACATGGTCTTCACGAATGTGCTAAAATGCAGGTTTGGTGGACAGCAGAAGTCCTTGTAGCAGGACTTGTGTCATTCAGCTAATACCATTTTGCTCTATTCCAGGTAAAAGCACTGGTATCCATCCAGTGTAAATTTACTTCTGTGTCATCTTACCATGTACTTTTGCTTTACTCAAAGGTTGCTGGCTCTTGATGGAACTGTATGAGGCTGTTTTGGAGAGATTTTCTTACAGTTGTTATTGTCACTGGGCTTCAGGACATGCTTTCCCTTCATATCTGGATTTAATTGTAGATAATTTTGGAGGGAAAACAGTTTTTTCGTACTTTGGGAAACCTGGCATGTTAGTGGCATCTAGTCCTTGTACTAAGCAATCAATCAATCACTAGATAAAAAGGGGCAGAAATGAAAGATACAGAAAATAAACAATGTAAGCAGAATGCTAACAAATAACTTTCCCCTCCCTCCTCTAAAGTATTTAACGTCAGCAACAGTAGTTACTCACAGTCCTGACTAGAAATGGCAAAGTTGTTGTGAGTAGGCACTTACTCTCCACAGGTTACTAAAAGGAATGCACACGTATCTGAGGCAATTGGGCCCCTGTAATGATCCTTAATTCCGAACTTCCTTTCTTTTGTAGACCCTGGTGAGAGCTGTAAGCATTCCCTGACGCTGCCCAGGAAGTGGTACTTTTCTTTGGGGACCATCTTGCTAATACTGTTTATATTTAAGTTTTGATTTTTGTTTTGTAGTAGGAAATACTATCCATGAATTTGCAATCATGGATTTTTCCATTCCTATTTGTTGTTGCTAATGCTGCCAGAAAATTGCTAGTATTTTGGACCAAGCTGTTGCTTGTGACAGAGATGGAAGATATTTTACATTATAGGCTAAACCACCAAGAAATAATAGGGTATCTATTAAAAAGAAGAAAAAAAAACAACACAGGAAAGAAACACCAGAAGTGGCCCTGTCAAGTTAAAAAAGAGAAAGAAAAAAGCTCTAGTCTGAAATCACTGTATTGACTGCTAGTAAAAATAACAGTAAAGTCTCTGACAGCTGAAAGAGAGAGAAGCAAGGAAAAGCATGTTGCTTTTAAGTTTTTTCCCTTTGTTCATTGGCGGTGTGCCCATACACCCCATTCAGGGCTCTAGAAATAGTTCACTGACTTGAAACTCTGGCTGCTTTTAATTGTGTTGGTTTTATTTGTTTAAGTAATGTGAGGAAAATACCGAACTAGGTCTCTCAACATTAAATTATCAACTTTACAGACATTTTTTGTCCAACTCTTTAGACAAGTTAAGAGTGATTCAGGTTTTAGATTTGTTTTGCTGGTTTCTAAGTGCCATTTTTTCACAATGGTTTTGAATTGTTATTGCACCCTCAGAGAATCTCACCATGAGTTATATATTTGCACAATAAGCCCGAGAGCACCAAATCCATCTCTAACATTTAAAAGCTGTTGAGGTGTATTCAAGTAGAGTACTGTGCAAGTCATTTGAAGTGTTTTTTTCAACATTTTTTGTTGTTAAAAGTGCTTAGAAAAAACAAACATGTCAAAAATGTGCACCTGCATAACGGGATTCATGAAAACCTAATTGTTGCTTTACTTAGGCTTTTAAATATGTTTAAAATTCTCTCTTGGAAATGGAGTGCTTTATTTGGAAATAGAAGCTTGTTGCTAAAAGTGAAATCAGAAAAATAAACATACCTTAGAGTACTAATAATGCCCTTTTAAAGTTATGTTTTAAGCAAGTACTTATTTAAAGTAAAGTAGGAGACAAAACATTATGTGCATAGCCCATGTCAACCTTTTGGCTTTTTTGTAATAACAGTGAAACTCAGAAAGGAAAAATGCACATAACTCTTCCTGAGACTTAACTATGTCTTTGTTAAGTTGTACTTAAACAAAAAGACTAAAATATCCATGCTGTGTTCAGTATTGCAGGAAAATAAGGGCTTATGCCTTTGAGTTTCCCTTCTGTGTTGTCATGATTGTCTAGTTTTGGAACATTCCATTATATGCTTAGTTTTAACAAGATTTTCCCTGGTGGCTGCTGACGACTGAAGAGGTGTGGATGGACTTAGAGATGGATTCACACCACAGGCAGTATCTGTTGTTTCAGTTGATGAGTGGTGGTGTCTTCTTTGGGCATATGCTGAACTTGAATGTTTCTTCATTCTGACAAAGATCCCTTCATTCCTATACAGACATTTCAATGTGGCTTGAAATAATACTGCCTGCCTGGGTGGCTTGTTTCAATGATTTGTGTAGAGCTACTGTCTTCCTCTTGCATTAGTAAGAACACTTGCATATTTCTTTTTTTGTACCTTATATTTTCATTTTTTTAAAAAGCCAAGCTTATGATTAAGAGAACAGATATTAAATACTTTTTCTTTCATGTGTCCTGCAACACCCCTCTCCCATGTTATTTCCACCACCCCTTTTTTAGATAGTGCTCAACCTCTAGCCTGTAAAATCTACTATTTGTCTCGTGCATCACACTGTTACAACATTTGGTGGAAGAGCCACATGTACGAGAACTGCACAACTGGATAAGCAAAACCTTCCTTTGTCCTAAGCAGTGAAGCTGTGTTCTTGCTTACTCTTGACTGCTGGAAAATTACAAGGACGTGAGCTGCTTGGTCAGACTGGTGTTGGTAGTGTCTTGTTGTGCTGGGTAGACTCTGAGAACTCAGCCAGTCTGGTACTTGGGTTTTCAAGAAGCTAAGGCATGTGTGCTTTCAGATGGTTTCATTAAAATAAATATTTGCAATTATTTTGTAATTCATAACTTAGTCCATAAGTTCTGTCAGAAATAGAATTTGCACTGGTGTCCTTCTTTAGGAAGACAGGGAAAAGTTAAGTGACACAGGTCCCTGAAGGTAACTCTGCTGCAGAACCAGGAACTGGAATCCTGTTTTCCAGTCTCATCAGGTATGGTTCAGCACTGGGTTAAGATCTCAATCACAGAAAAGCCTAGTTTGGAAGGCACCTCTTGATCTCATCTGGTTCGATGTTCTGCTGCAAACAGGGCCTTGAATTAGGTTATTCAGTGCCCTGGTACACTGAGTCTTCACTATTTCCAACAAAGGGAGCTATACTGCTACTTTGGGCTTCTCTGTTTAATTCTTTTTATAGTGAATTGCTTCTTGTGTCTGGATGGAGTTTCCTCTGAAGCAGAGGAAGAATTTAGAGTCGAGTGTCTCACTCGGCTTTTATTTGCATGTGACTGAGCTGAGTTGGCACCTGCAGTGAAGATTCCCCTCTTGACATGTTTTGTAATTCTCCTGGGAAAACTTCTTAAGTGTGTGAAAATTGATGTATTTTGTAATATTCTCTGTGAGTCTAACTGATCTCAATCATGTACTGGGTAACTTCTAAAATAAAAGTGTAGTGCAGCCAGCATTTATCACTTTATCTCCTGCCACTCCATCCCCCAAACCCCAAACCTGTCTCATTTAATTTGATGATCATTTTATTTAAGAGTTTGATTCATCAGATTTGTCCTGGAATGTAGACTTAACTATTGAACATAACATACTTGGCATTGTGATGAAAATGTTCATTGTATCACAGTGGTGACCTCCTGTTGACTTCAGTTTGTCCAAGATTTTGCTGCTGCAGTGTAATATCAAAAGATTTATTGCTGTTTATTTCACATGTCCTGGTGCTGATAATTTCCTTTTCTGTGAATGAAAATACAAATGTGTACATAAATCATGCTAAGTAGATAACATTTTTTGCTGTAGTGAACAGAAATTTGTGAACTCACAAGGTCTATTTGAATTGCCCGTGTCAGTGGACTTTGTTCAGAGTGCCTTTCTCCTGCTTCTTGTACTTGCTCTTTGATTCATTTTAAGAGCAGCAGAGTCATGTCCCAGATATAAAGAATACAAATTTTAAAATTTTGATCATAAATTAATTAGCTCCTAAGTGAACATTTGCTCTCTTTCCAGGCCTTTTCAGTTCTGAACACCTGTTAGGGGTTTTAAGAATACAGCACTTTTTCTGCTTCTTACGCCTGTAGCATTCATCACAGAAAAGGAAAATGTTATTTCAGTTTTACTGATACTGAAAATAGGTTCTTGTTACTTGTTTAGTGTTGAATAGTGTTTTCAGTGTGTCCAGGACTATAATTTGTAGTATTGTCTGCTATAGCTCACACAGAGGAAGCTGTTACTCAACTTGCATGTATTGTAGGATGGCAGATGGTAATTTGTCCTGTTGATTATGAATGTAAATACTGTTTTTAAGGCAACGGTAACCAAGAGTATTTTTCCTATTTACAGAGCAAGCTTTACATGGAAGGATTTAGAAGCCTAAAAGAAGGAGAACCAGTGGAATTTACTTTTAAGAAATCTTCCAAAGGCCTTGAATCAATACGGGTAACAGGCCCTGGTGGGAGCCCCTGTTTAGGAAGTGAAAGACGACCCAAAGGGAAGACAGTACAAAAAAGAAAACCAAAGGGAGATAGGTAATTACCTTACTTTGCTATTCCCCCCTTTTTTTTCTTTCCAAGTTTTTATTGAAATAATGTTTTCAGCATTTTATTTGTTTGTGAAAGGAAACCGTTCTATGTATATTTGGCTTTTACATGTACTTTAGTAATTTGATTAAAGCTATATCTATACAACTACATAAATCACCCACTGATTAGTTGTACTTGGGAACTTTTATTAAATTATAGAGACCTCGCAAAGGAATGTTGTATTATTTTGAAAATATTGCTATTAGACTGAAAAGAGAGGTCTGTCTGAATACAGATGAATGTCATGTTCAGGTGAGAATTGTGCATGCTAAAGAGACTATTGTGTGCGGTGGGGTTTTAAACTGTACACAGAAAAAATTGTAGGTGCTGCAGTAAGGGCTGACATGGATATAGTTTGATTAATTATGTTTTTAGTTAGTGAACAGAGTATAAGGTGTTTCCAAAGGTTTTAATGCCTGGAGGTCTGGAGAACTGTTGTAATAATGTTTTACATATTTCAGCTTAATTTTGACTGTTGCACTTCTTCCTACAGATGTGCAGCAGTGTGACTTGCACTGCACTGTTACACTTTTCTTCCTGCCTCTGATAGCTTGAAGAAGTTCTGTAATCCTCTACGCTACAAAGTCACTTGTATCTAATTCAACAAGGACAGCCTTCCTGCCCCAAAACTCTTTATTTAGGTGAATTTTCCATTTTTAACTCATACTATTTCTTAGCCCAGTAACTGTAATGAGATCAAGAGGATTACGTAGTTTGCAAAGGATCCTAGTGAGAACATCCAAACAGGCAAGTTTTGCCTGCAGTATTTAATGTACGAAATGACCGAGAGGGGGATGGCTCTCTTTCACTGCAAATTATGAAGCAAAGAGTAGCTTAGGAGGATGGGGTCACCTGGAGAGGCAGTGTAGTCCAGCATTGAGAAATTTGGCATCAGAAACCTTTACTAGCTGCAGATGAGCTCCACTTGTCCTCATGTCTCTTAAAGGGGCTTTTTTTTTTAATTAAGGACTGGAGACAACATGATATTTGTCCCTCTTTCACCCTCTTTGTAAAAGCTAAAGGCCATAAAATTTATTACTGCTGTAACAGATCAGAGTCCATATCCACAACAAGGAGAGACTTTGTAAGCGGGACAAAGCTTTCTTTTTGGTTACTCCCCATAGCTGGTGTTTCAGAGTTGTGTTGCATGCAATGGCTGTGAATGTTTCTTATTTTGAGCTAGGCTTCCAGTATTGTTCTTATTTAAATAATTGGTTTTTCCATGGACTGTAATTACCTATCTGTTTAGGGTATTAGCATTACCATTTTTCTTGTTGTTTCATACTTTAGCAGCAAATAAAAGCCACAATATGCAGTCGTGATACTGGTGACCTGTTTGTTGCACATGTATGTGAAGGAAGACAGTCTTTGCTTCAAACCCCTTGAAATTCAAATGGACAGGTGATATGTAGACAAGAAAAACTACATATTGAAAGAGACAGGGATTGGAAAAAATGTAGATATTTATAGTACAGAGTGTAGTCAATGCAAAGGAAATGGTACTTTCCAAGTGCTATTTATCTTATCCTGGAGAAGCATCTGAAATGTTGGGGTTGAATCTTGCCTTATTGCTGTTTCTCTTCAGGGCTCCAAAGAGACTCTAGTTCCAATGCTGTATATGCTTCCCTTGCAAGTCTCTAAAGTGAAGTAAGATGAGTTCTGCTTTCAGTCATGTTTTTTCATAGCTGAAAAAATTGAACGGATATACCCTGAAAAACAGTGCGGAGGGGTGATCTATGAGACAGTGTACTCTCTAATGTTCACTTGCCTTTAAAAAAGGAAGAACTCTAAATTAATTTGAATTAATTTGAATGTGAAAATGTGAGCAAAAACATCTACCCACTTCTGTCTCAGAATTCTTACACTTTAGTCATAAGACACCAAAAAAGCCTGAATTTTGAAATGTTTGAAGTAGCATTGACATTATCACTCAGTAAGAAGCAGTGTCTTTACTTGAAGGAAAATTGGTTTTGAATGCCTAGCCAATAAAAAAGGTGCATCTCCAACATGTATAGTGAAAAGTTTTTTGAAGATTGCTATTGTACTGTGAGAACTGCCTCCATTTATGAAAGCTAATTCCAACTCCTATTCATCTACCTTTATGTTATCAATGTAACAGTGTGAGGACCCAGCCTCAGTGCATCTTTTTATATGGATCCATTTGAATGGATTCTGTTACTCTAATTACTGAGCTAGAGAGAACAAAGATGAGGGAAAAAAAGGGGAAAGCAGCAATATATGCAGACGGTGGGGAGGGGAAAGTCATAGCACTGAGGCTACCAGTGTTGATAGTCCATGATAGTCAGAGTGTCTGTGATTTGCAGTGTTGTTGCTGCGGGGACCTTGATATGGTAATAATTTCCCTTTGATTAATTTCATAACATAGATGGGAAGTCTTTGTAGTTGTCACCAGTGGTGTTGCCCACTTGGTCATTCTTTCTCAGTCAGCGTACTAGCACATGCCAGAACAAGGAAGGGAAAGTTGTTGTGGTCCACGTGGAATGAAGCTGTGGCTGTGAGCAGCCTGCAGGCTTTAGGTTCCCAGACCTTACTTTAAGCTATTGTAATACATGTGTGTCTAATGTATATACTTTTTCACACTATCCAGAGTAATCTGGGCTAGAGGAGAGATTTTTAAATGAGACTGAGCTGGGATTTCCATCTGACAAGTTCTGGGTTCAGAAGTGGTGTTCTGTGGCAGAAATGCACAGTGGAGGGGCTAATCTCTTCCTACTAGAGTAAATCAGGGGACAAATTTACAATGAGTTACATTGAGACAGGTTTCAGCTTGCTTTTTTTAATACATGCCCAATATAGGGTGTTTTGCTCAATGTTGGCAGTGAGCTGACACAGAAGCATGCTATGCCGCTCTCTAGGAATGACCATGGGAATCTTTTTTAGAAAACATAAAGTACTCTGAATTAACACTTTAATCAAGTGTTCAGTAACTTGTAGACAAGTCTGTGACTTAGAGTAGAATAAATGAAATCAGAACCTAGCCCACCATCTCAGAATGAAGTTTGGAGGAGGAAAAAGGAAGGAAAAAAAAATTATGCGCTCTTTTTTTTTTTTTTTTAATTAAAAAAGAAC
>JAOXXN010000446.1:73195854-73206019 GCA_026770055.1 Myrmophylax atrothorax | reverse complement strand
GATTTTGGTGAAGGAAAGGTGAATAATGGTGGTGTGGACTAGTGATATGGACTGAGAAGGAGAGACCTGAACTAGTACCAAAATAGGAGAAGCATATAAAACACATGCTGATCAGACAGATGGGGCCAGGGTGGATAGGGAAAGCCTGTCAGTCCCTTCTCCTGAGAGCTAGGAAGCAAGGTCAGGCTAGTGGTCACTGCGTACAGCTATGACAATGGGGACATGTCCACCTCTGCCCTTGGCCAGCCCTGGGGACCCACTTTGGGCAGGTCCTGAACAGCACTGGGGTGGAATGGAGAGCAGACAAAGTGAGTTCAGCCAGCCAGAAAAACAGATGAAAACCTCAATAAGCTGTAGCCTTTGGCACAAAACGGTGTCAGCGTGTCACTGTGAAAGGGTAGAATCTTTAGGCTCCTCTTCAAGGTAGATCACATTCACAGTTCTGTCATTTTCTAATGGGGAAGCTGACACAGATATAATACAAAAGTTGCATGGGTTTTGCATCAATTTCTCAGAGATACACCCGGCAGAAGGAGCTTTCTCAAGGATAGTGTTTCAGCAATTAGAACAGGAACACCTCCTCCCTGACTCACTTTCACCTGGTATTAGATAGCAAGAATTTCTTCATTCCAGTCTTAATTCTTGCTTTTCCATTTTTCAAGCATAGGGCATTTTCTTGACTGTTTGCTCTTTCCATGCTTCACAATGATTTTGCTGGGTGCCTAGTTCCTCTTTCCGGTGATGTCTGAGACCCCATCTTAGGCTTAGAATGCAAAAACAGCCATCGTTTTGTTCTCTTACATGAAATGAAGTCCCTCTGGCCTATTATCTTTTTTCCAACAAGGGCATATATTTAGGGAGAGACTGTAAAAAATCAGGAGGTATAGGCTTCCGTCTCTGGCAACTAGTGGTTTAAGTATTTCTTCAGTATAGACAACTCATCTGCAAAAGGCAGATAAGTGTTAAGTACCTGAGTTTGCTGGATGCAACTTTTTTTAGATCCTTAAGCAAAGCTTAGTATTATTTGTGCAGAGCTTTATACAATTAACAATTTGCATGTTTAGACAATAGGTTAGAATGGGGATAAACACCAGTCTCGTATATGCTTTCTTAAATAATCTTAGGATTGATATTTGTTGACTGTGCTGCAATAAGCCACTAAACTGGTATGAACTGGTTGTAACAGGAACAGCAGACTGTTCTTAGATAAACAAAACAAACAAACAAAAAAACTCCACCCACAAACAAAACCAAACAAACTTAAAAAAAGCCTGAGAGCTTTGCACTACTCCGGTACTTTAAGAAGATAGTATCTTTGCTGGACTGCAACCGTGAGGAACAAAGTTTTCCATCCTTGCTGACAGCTTTTAGGAAGGCTTAGCAACATGTAGGGTTTTTCCAAGAGTAAGGTAAAACCCAAAAACCAGAGGGCCTTGTCAGTAGGGTTAATAAGTAGTAACGTTTAAAACTAGCTACCACTTGGTGCTGTGCCTTGGAGGCTTGAAAGCTGACTTGGAGATGGATCAGGGCTGTCCAGTCTGATGAGAATAGAATCAGATCTCCAAGACCACATATTTTCTGCACAAAAAAAATGAAAGTGGCTTACGGGAGGAAAGTCAAAACAACTGCTACTGCTTGGTGTGTTTAGCACCCAGTATCTATGGACCATACAATATTTGGCATGATTTCATCTCTGGCATAGAGTGTAGTAAACCAGTCTTCTGGAAAGTGCCAGGGGCAGAGCTATGATAAAGTGCCCCAGAGTGAGAGCACTCTCGGAAGACAGCAAGCCATGGTTAGGCTAGCTTCTACCCCCAGATCCAGCATACAGCACTGGGAGTTGCCTTCCTCAAAAGTTAATGGATTTCTCTTCCTACCTAACTCTAGCTCATTTGGGAGCCAGGAGGCAGAGCTGAAAGATCAGTGCTTACATGTTTGAGCAAAGTGTAGAAACAACATGTAAAACATTAGAAAGAAAGGTTTTGTCTTTCAGAAGAAGTGGAAGAAATCCTATTCAAAATTTTGAATGTAGAGAACATGGTTTGATTTGCAAAGCCATCATAGTTGGATGCAGGCTACAAAGCTTAATTTGATCCAAGGTTACTTAGAATTACTTGAAGGTACTCTGGCACACTGTATTGTGTTGGGTGGTAATACAGGCAATTCCTCATTCATTTGAAAGGCCAGTTTCTGGTTCAGACAATTTAAATACCAAATTCATCATGAGACAACCTGAAGTAAGGGCTTTTTTCAGATTTCCCCTTGCTGGTGAACTTGACTAACCATGCAGTATTTCAGCCTGCTCATTTGATTCCAAGCAGGAGCTGGGCTTTGCACTTAGGCCTACACATCATCAAAACATGTAAAAATATGTGCTGCCTTTCCATCATGTGCCTTCTGATAGGGCTACTGATGTACTACAAGTAAATGCAATTATCTATGCCAAAGCAAGAGCTTGGGAACCTGGTAGCAGTGATACCACTAAGCAGTATCCAATCCTGATTTTCATCATTGCAAGCTTGCGTTAAGAACAGAGTAGAGCCTGAAGAAAGTTGTCATATGTGCTTGTATGCATGTACACTTAAGAAGAGATAGGCTCCAAATTTTTCATAGTGTTTATAATAAGAAATCCAAATTTGATGCTAAAGTAAGTAGATACAATTCTGAAAACGTACAAGGAACAGATGAAGTGAGTAGGAAGGTGTCGTTTTTATGCAGCCTCATGTAGAGTAAAGCTGTCCCTGCACAGCAGATGGGTTTCTTGAGTACATACGCTGTTTTGGAATGCAGAATATTTGTCTTTAATTGGATGTCTTCTCTAGGACTCGTGTTTTCTGACTCTTCCACTCTCTTTCATCAGGGGATGAGCTCTCTGTCATTTAAAGCATCAGCATATATTCAGGTCTTTGCCTGTACTGATATACCTAATGATCCCACTGCATTCTTATCTGTAGTAATGATTCCCCATATCTGAAAGAATTTTGAAGCACGAAAGAATTGAGAACTGTGCTCAATTTAACAGACACTATGCACAAATTCAATACAGTATATGTTCAAAGTATTTCAGTAAATAATTTTCAAAATACCATTTCTGTGTTTAAAAAAATCTTCCTAATATAACTGGCATCTTTTTCCTTAATTCAAATTTATTTTTTGACATTTAATTTCTTACTAATATACTACTTTATAGTAGTCAAGAATAAAGAAAAAAGTGCATGCATTTTCAGGGTCCAACTCAGTAAATACTTAACCTTGTACTTTGAAAGTAGTAGAGAAGAGAGCATTATTTGAAAAGATTTCCCCGAGTGTGGAAATGTCTAAGTTGATACTGATCTTGACTACAGACTATGCTGCTTTCTGCTTATGTGACACACTATAGTTGTCAATGAACTGAGAACAGACCTGCTCACAGGATGAATTATCTTTTAAAAAGATGCACCCTGTCTGTGCTGTATTTTACTACAAAAAATATCCAGTGTAAATAATTAAACCCCAAATCTTCTATTTTAGGAAAGCAGTTGCATTTTTTTGCTTTTTTTTGATACGTTGCACTCCAGCATCCCCTAATAAACATGTTCAAAGCACGTAATAAATATATAACACTGAGGAAATATTATAATAATGATTCCAGATGGAAAAAATTGCCATATAGCTTGGTCTGTTGAAAAACATACCAAACCCCAAAAAGCTGGAGAAAAATGAATTGTAGAATAGCTGCTAAATTAGTTATTCCCAAACCATTGCCTTTGATTTACCGCTGTTGATGAATCTGAAGCTCTTCCAAAGGAATAAAAAGTTCTGGAGCCCTTTAACTTCAAATTAATAAAGACTGTGCAGTAATGTAATTCTAAATTGCTACAGCTGTTTCTTTTATTAGCTGTGGCTTCATGTTTCTGTCCTTGACACTTAAAGATCAAACCTACTTAAATATGAATCATTTAAAATGTGAATTAACTTCAATATCTTATTTTGCCAAGAAGTTCATCAGCTCATTATATAAGAGGAATGTGTCACGGAGGTAGTCATCTCCATAGTGGTGGTACAGGCATGCTGCTTCTCTTCCCACTCTGCACCTCCCCCTTTCCCAGAAGTGCACCTACAAGGTGCTAGAGCATTTCTCAAGCAGGTAATAAGACACTTATTACCTGAAAGAAATAAGAGGTTTAAGGGCATATTTACACCAGGAAAGGTAGGTTTATTTAATGGAGAAAATAGCAGTTTAAGCCACCCCTGCACAGCAATGTGGCATCCTCCATCCAGAAGTAGTAGGACTGAGTGGGACTTTGCAGTTGTTTCTTCTGGTTATGGCAAGCTGTCCAGTGAAGAGGCAGTGGAGCTCAAAAAGAAATGCTCCTGTGAAGTCAATGATCCCTCAGGCAGGGTAGGGTGATAGGAAGATGATTCAAGGACAAAAGGTAGGGAGAAGATTAGGAAGGAGCAGGAATATGAAAACATACAGGGGATGTGAGGAATGAGATGAATGAGAAAGGACTTGCTCAGAGTTTTTTCAGGCTCCAAATGGTTAGCTCAAGTCTGGTAGTTCAGGCACTCTTAAGGGGCTGCAGAGAAGTCTGAATCCCCTTAGGCACAATCAGGGATTGAATTGAATTTTCCTCCATTTTGAAAGATTGCTGCAGGTCAAGAGCTAATGCACAGGGAGATGAGGCATGGGTGGGATGCAAGTTCCTGCTCTGCAGTGTTGTCACAACTGTGGTGACTCCAGCAGATCTGGGAGAGGCTGATCTGAGGTGGGACTCTGCAGTAACCTGCTTATTGTGCATTCTTCAGTTAGCAGGTGACAATTATGACACATCTGGAGTTTGTCTTGCAGAATCACCAAATGGTCCCAGCCATCACAGTTGCTCAGTTTGTCCTAAATGTATCATGTGCTATAAAACAGCTAGTGCCCTGTGAGCTCAAGTGTTTCAAATTAGGCACCTAGAATAAGGATCCTCTGGAAAATTATTTTGTTTTTTTTTTACTGTGCTTCAGAATACTGTACATTTCATTGAGACCAACTAAACCACACAATTTCTTAGAGAGACATTGCAGAGTAATTAATATTTGTAGTGTGTTAAGAGATCTTAGTGAAAGCCCCAAAGGCAGTACTTCTTGTGTTCAAGATTTAGCTGGATTTAGTGGTGACTTCAAGCATTGAATTGAGTAAGCCAAAGAAGAATACAGTAATATTTCGTGCAGCAAATGAGAAAAGATCGTGTGGGAGAACTCAAATACTGGTTCACAGGCTGTTACTACAGTGTAAATTATTTCCTTGTCTTTTGAATGCTGACTTTGTAGATAATGGGATTTGTAGAAATTAGTCTGCACGTTCCTGACACTGTCTTGGGGATTTGGACTAGTTTTTGTTTGAAACTGTAATGTGACACTGTAGGACGAGGATGAAGAGACTGGTTTCAAGAAAGAAGTTGCACAAAGTGTGCAAGAGAGAGCAAAGGTGGTCATGGCTGAGCTGAAGGAACAGTGATCTGAGCTTGGCATTATTGATTGAGAAGAGGGAGCTGGGTTTGCTCAGTAACAGACTCGCAGAATAGTTAAGGAAGAAAGAGTTGTGAAGGTTCACTATGAAATACAGGACTGAGATAAACAATTTCGTTTCTTTGATCTCCATTCATTTATAATCTTATTCGTTTTGAGTCTCCTGGTACTAGAGCTTTTACAATAAATAGTTGAAAGTACAAAAATTGATTTCAATTGTCTTGTGCTGAATGGCTTTCCTTAGCCTAGAAGTCACTTGGAGTTTTACTCTTTTAGTTGTTGGACAATTTAAATGCTAAACATTTAATTTACTTCGGACAGCTCTGAAAACAATAGCAAAATACAGACTGTTCAATTAATGTTGCAACAGTCTTTGCATCAAAGTTTAACCAGAATGCTTTGATTTTTTCCAATGATAAGTGGATATATTTTCACCAATATAAAAAGCTGAAATAGTTTAGTGTTTCAAATTCAGTTTCAGATTTGCTAGTATTTAAAATTAGTATCTCTGCCTTCTTGTTGTGCTAAACTAATAACATAAAACAAAACAACAGATAGTGTGTCAGTCTGTGTCTGCATTATGAAATGAGTTGTACCACAGAATTATGCAGTGGTACTTCTTCTGTCAATGAGAAGGGATCATCAATAGTTTTATTTTATTTACATTCCTTTTCCTGAGCTAGATTTTATAAATCACTTCTTTCTAGGAAGTCCATGAAAAATCGTTAATTTCCTGTTGATCAGACTAATTTTTTCGAGTTTTTGTGCTTCAGTGTATTTTTTGAGAATCATGGCTAGCTGCTCAAATAATAATTGCTAGAAATATGTGCTTATATCTCCTTCTAATGATTACTTAAAGTGTATTAAGCACTTTAGTTTGCTAAGTCAAAAAAGAATCCTCAGAGGTTTTAATTTACTTGTTGCTAAACAGTTCAATGTAATTTTATGTTATTAAATGTGGGAGTATCATTACTCACTTCACTTCTAGAATTTTTGTCCTTACGTGCATTTTGTAACATAGAAATTTTGCTTGGAGCTCAGATATAATTTTATCAATGTTTCATTCTTGTTATTCCTGTCTTTCTAACTCCCTGAGGCCTCCTGAAGTTATCTATGTCCTTTACAATTTTATACATTTCTTTTATACATAGAAAAGAAACATCTGGCATTTTTTAATGAGAACTGTACGCTCATTGACCAAACAAGCAGCAAGGAATCTGTTGTATGGCTGATTAGTGCAAGAAAATGAGGTAGCAGTCTCATTAATAATCAGTAAAATTTGTATAAACTTGTGCTTTTCATTTTCTGAGTTAACTAATCTCATACTTTCACCCTTACAAGAAAAAAAATCATGTTTAAAAATGCCTGGTGTGGAAAAATGGTACTTTCAAATGTAGAGATTAGAAACATTTAAAACATACGTATCTGTGGTTAAAGATGCCAGCTCTTAATTCTCTACTGTCTAGAGCTTTCCTTTTTTATCTTTGAAGTTCAGTCATTATTCCATGTCAATGCTATTGGTTTATTTCAGTATCCTACAGAAATTATTTCAGACTCTTTAGATCCAACCTTTTTAGAATATTTTTAATGTAATTTATCAACAAGTTTGCATTTTATGCAGCCTGTGGAGTTGGATTTTCAAATTTGCTTTTTTAGTGGCTCTTTTGTGGAAGAGAAATTTTTCAGGCATGAATTGATAGTCCAGATCTTTTGAGGTCTGTCTGTGCTAACCTATGACCTCTGTTCTTCAGAGGTCAACATCTGAGGGCAGGAGATTAAGGCAGTTAAAAGATTGGAATGGGAACTGGAATGGAAAAATTAGCCAGCACATTTTGGGTGGAAAACATCAAAGTCACCAAACAATTTGCTTATTTTAAACTCAGTTTAAGGGTAACAAGCTAATTGTACTGTGTTTGTTGATGCAAGCAATTTATATTATTTGAGAACATTAACACTGAAGAATTTTTTTTATTGGAGAAACATAATGACTCTGCAGGATAAATGCACTATGTATTTTGTTTACTAAATGCTTTTCTGCAACATTTTTAAGATAATAACTCCGGATCTGATCATACAGTCTGTATGCACTTAATTAGTTGTATTTCTTACAAACAGCAGTAGCAAGTGTTGTGGAGGCTGAATCTTGCTTGTGGTCTGCTGAAGATCCTTTGTTGTCATTGGAGAATACAGGTGCTGTCAGTACAATGGAAAAATTATTCCTATATTAAAATTTTCCAACTCTGATGCTTAAAATATTTTGTAAGCATCGCTTTTTGTTTTAGCTTTTCAAATGTGAATTCCTTTCCAATACAAATTTTTGACCAAGAAATGTTCTTTTATAGATTATAAATTGACTTAGAAGAAAAGAGCATTCTCTGTTTGTTCTTGCCTAACATAGTTCAAATTTCATTAGTGTGTGTTTTTAGAAGAGTGACAACTTCATCTTTCATCTGTACATTGATTTCAAAGACGTCATTATCTAGAAAAAGGCACCTTCCCACATCTGAACAATTACGCGAGTTCAAGGATCTGTGCAAGCAATCACATTTTCGTCTTGCTTGTTTAAAGGGCAAATCAGTATAACTGGCAAAAGCCAGACCAGTGTTTCAGTGAGCAAACCCTCCTAGCAGGAAAGAAAGCAAAAGTTACAGAAGCCTCTCAGCTCTCAGGGTCTGACTAACAGCATATGGATTTTAGTAGTTCTTTGATAGGTATGGCTACTAATTAAATTAAACTGCTATAATACAGCTAAACTCAGCAGCCAGCCTCAGACACATTATTATTGTTCTTTGAGTAGTGAAGGATATGAAATATAAGCCCTTTTGCAAACTTTCCAAACTATTTTTCTAAAGGTTAAAACCTTCTTCTTGCAACTTTTAGTCCTGATTTGCACCTCAAGGGAAAATGGAGCAAAATTTTCACCATAATTTCTTCCTCTTTCATGGAAGGAAATGAAGGGAAAGCAGGAGTTGGTGTGGACCACAGCCGCCCTTGGACTGTTCGCACAGACACAGCCACTGCTTTGTTTCCTTCCTGCCATTTCACTGAGTTGGCTGGAAGAAGCTCTACCAGCAGCAGGGGGGGGTCACAACTGGCTGTGCTCCACGATCCCGGTGGTTCTGCTGTTGCTGGATGTGTCCTGCATCCTCAGTGGCACTGGCACAACTAGCTCTGCCCTGGATCCCTAGGAGTACCACAGGCATAAGGAAACAGCATTTGAAGGAGCAGAACCAACCCTGAAGGCTGTTTGAATTCTTGGGATAAAATGGGGTAGCTTTTGATCAGCTATTTTGGGATTCCTGCTCGTCAGCTCTCTCTGTGGTTAAATAATTGATGGATGAACAGCTAATTCTGTTTTACAGAATGTTTTTGGTTACCCGCTAGTGAGAACAAGTGAATCCTTGTGAAGGAACAGAGGATGTGTTAATTAATAAAGAAAAAAAGTTAAGCAACTACAAAGACAGTGTGCCTGACATGGCTTAAGACAACTTTCTTGTTTGCCTAAGACATTTCTATACCTTTCCTCTGTTTTGTATGTTTAGATAGTAAACACTTCAATGCAATCCTCCTTAGTATCTACAATACTTAAAATCACTGCTGTTTTTAACTACAATAGTAATTGTAATTCTTGGCTATTTAAATAATTAGAGAGCAGTGCTACACACACATTTTTTAATCTGGAAGGGCTGCTGGATTTTTTTCTGGATGTGTATGTCCTCTTGTTGCATGATGTGTGATGATTCAAGCATCCTGTCCACAAGCCTGCTTTTCCTAATATCTTTTGCTCACCCTTTAAAAGTAGTCTATAGATACCTGAGGTCTACAGATCAAAAACCACTCTAGTGGAGAGCAAGATGCTGGAGGTTTTTTGTCCCTTAGTTATTGTTGCATTAGTTCTAAATGTAGTAAGGACTGCCTCCACGTTTTATGTGGAGTAGCTTGCAGGGCAGAGTAGAGTGCTTGTTAAGTTCATGGAAGGGGTAATTCAAAACTCAAGTTATAATGCAGTTTTTGAATGACTTAGAAATTATATTTATGATGAAAACTTGCTCTTTTTTTTGCTTGATCTTTGGGAGAGAGAGCTAAGAGAATATTGGTTCCTTTACATGTTCTTTTCACAATAAAAAAATGCTGCAGAGCTAGACAAAACTGATAGAATTACTGCAAATAGTATTTTCAGGCTTATGTGTTTGTGAAGGTTGAAATTTCTGGCAGTGCAGCTGCACCAGATTCCTGACTGGAAGCCCCCAGTGCTCTTGGAATCAGTATCTCCAAATGGGCTCTAATTTACCTCAGCTGAGTCACTTCCTTACGATGAACTGCCATAAAGAGATATTACTTCTGCTTTGCTTTCTAGGGTTTAGCCTGCACTGCCCCCCTCCTTTTCAAAGTAAGAACTCATCAGAAAATACCTTTTGTAAGCAGTGCCGTTGAGTTCAGAGGGTTTCAGAAATCTGGATGGCCTTTTTTGTTTAAGGGACTGTTGGGATTTGTGTTCCTCATGCGTTTCTAGCTGCTAATTTGAATGAGAAGCTGGCAAAAAAGCATGTGGGTTTTCTTTGTAAGCAGTTGGTTCCAACTGCCAGGCAAACATGCATGTCTATGACATACTTCAGGTGGTAACTATCCATAAAATCTATACAGTGATATATTTAAGCTGTTATATGTA
>JAOXXN010000446.1:73161634-73190736 GCA_026770055.1 Myrmophylax atrothorax | reverse complement strand
GGAGCATATAATCTCCATCCTAGGGTGCTAAAATACTGAGTTGTCACTTCACTCCAGGGTTATTAACAGCTTTTGCTTTAGGATATGGACTTAGGACTAAAGAATGATCATGAAAAAAGGACATAAGTGCAGGCAAGGACAATCAATCCAGTCCCATCTCAAAATATGTATGATAGCCTTGTATCCTGCTGATAGAGAAGACATGGGAAAATTAGAAAAAGTGGATGACATGCAATGTTAGATTATCAGTTGCAAATTGTGCCTTATTTTTATTATTGTAGCTAGTATTGTATCTAGTATTCTGTTTACTTTATTATTTTCTTAGACAATGGAAATGTACTAAAAGTAGTCTGGCCTTCAAAAAGGATCTGTTACAATGTGCAAGGGAAAACTATCAGTTAAACGAAGGTCTACCACATGAGCTCTGAAATGCATAAAAATAGTTTACTGAGCCCAAGAGCTTCACTTGGTTTTGAACCTCTTATGTTCCCCTTTAATTTATTATTTGGAATTAGAATTGTTTTTATCAACACAATGAATACGAAAGTGCTGTGCCTTGTGTAGTGTCTCCCACTGAGCCACCTCATACCACCTAGGCAGCCTTTAAGGACAACCATATTAAAGAAATATTCAAGTTTAAAATACCTTTCCTAAGTTGCACCCTACTATTTATGTAAAAGATAAAGGGGTGAGGGACAGAATTTAAACTTGACGTTTGCAGGGGAAAGCAGAGGTTATCATGTCCCGAGTTTCCTGCTGGTGTGTCTCCTGTGGTTACCCTTGGTCATTGAGGAACACTGGGGTTGATTAGTCTTCCCCTTTGTCAGCCAGCCATGGTTGCCCCAGAGCTTTTGTGTCAGGCTATATCCTGCAAACACCAGGAAGGCGTTTAGCTGGCATGTTTTTGGGAGTATGTAGGATGGTAGAAGCTGCTCTTCCTGATAACGTCTAGAGCAGTTTGGGTAAAGAAGATAAGAGAAACTATCAGGTCCTTGACTCCTTACTCCAGTTCATGATAGAGCAGGCTCAGTGCTGCTGAGCTTCAGATGCCTCCTGACTCCTCTTCCTAAAGGCACACAGACTATCTGGGAATGGCACAAATATAATGTATTTCAATAAGTAGCATGTCTCCTATACCAGATGAGGCACTGACCTGGGGATCTTGTAGTGGGATTTCCTTTCCTTCCTTACTCTGCCAGTGTAGTGGAAAAGCAAGTCGCTTTGAACAGATCAAGAAATTTGCTCTAAAGTACTGATTATGGCTTCTGAGCTGTTTTAATAGCCTGATCAGCCTCAGTGTTGCAAAAGCCCCTCTGCAGTGTCTGTAGCAAGAAATAATTGTTTGCGGCATCCCACTAACGTCATTACAGGTTATGCAGCTGCACTAACTTCAGGAGGCAGTATGTCAAAGTCCTCTCACAAAGAGGGAGACACATTGTTTGGTGCTTTGGTGGTGCAATTCAGTAACTTCTGGCTGCAGCCAGGTGCAATTTACTTTCCTGATGGCAGCCCATTGGAGATGAAGGGCTGGAGGGGTGCCTTTGTGCTTTTCTCATCCTGTTCAGACCAGCACACACCACAGCTGGAATAGACCGGGAGAACAATACTCACCTCTCACAAAAATTTTGATATCTTGCCCCACAACTGAAATGATGGTGCATCATGGCACAGGCATTGCGAGGCGTCATCTTCTCCATCACAAGCACTGTACAAATGGGTCTTGGTGTGTAACAATTTGCAAGCATCCCCTTATTTCTCGTGCTCAATCATCTCCTGTGGGCTATCTTTACTCAAACCCCTCTTGTTTCCATTTTCAACTTAAGGGCACAAAAGAGGTCAAGACAGTGAAATTTGATTAAATGGCAATGATCATTAACAAGAATTATGCAGTCACATGTTACCTGTGTTTGGTAGGAAAGAAATGATAACCTGACTGTTGATGAAGTCAGTGATGATTATTTGTGTGATTAAGAACTGCTGGGTCAGGGTCTGAGGCTGCTAAGGAGGGAGAGTGAAACTTTTGATGAATATTTGGGGCAATGAACCTGCGGTAATGTATGATGTGCTACACAGGTCAGAGTTAGGGTTTGGTTTCCCTCACAGACCGACAGATCAGGATTTTAAGAAGGACAGGGGGAGAATAGGGGAGTAGAATGGACCTGCTGCTGCTGCTGCTAACAACCATTAAAAAAATACAAAGCCAGCTGCTCTCAGAGCAGAGCTTGATCCTTTCAGTGCCTTCAACAGCACAGTATATATTCAGAGGAGAGCAATTCATGAGGCCCTATGGACCTACACCATGGCATTACACAAAAATGCAAACCCGAACAATGGGTGGCCTCAGCAGTTCCATCTGGCTCGCCATTAACTAGGTTAAAGTAAAGTGGGTTTCCTTGGCTGTGTCACACACAATTTACACTTCAGATGCTTTAACTTTGGAGCCAGACCGAAGGGAGCACCACTCTAAACACACGCGACAAGGGTTGCCTAAGATGTGTGGTAAGCACATTTGGTATTTGATGCTCTTTGAGAGATACAGAGTAGTAGCATGTAGGTAGTTTGTAAGTACTGTTTGCAAAGTGCAGATATCTAGGCTAAATAATTTACCAAAAAAGCAAAAAAAATCCTCTTGACAAATTAGAACTGCAGTCAGATATTGTTTACTCAAAACAGTTTAGGGACGCAGTAATATCAGTGGCTAGATTAAGGTAACAGCACAAGTTATTAGAGACCTGAGAAATGTTGCCACCAGCATTTCTGGTATGGCAACCTCAAAACTCCAATATACTTCTAAGCTAAAGAGGATATAGATACATGTAAATGTATTCTGTTGTAAAGCATTCTGCTTTTAGAGCTACCAAAATACCTAGATAATAGCATATTTAACCATGGCAAATAATGACCTTTAAAAAACTGCTGTAGAGAGGCAGTGGTATATGAACAGGTATATTGGCTTGTTAATTTCTCTGCCATTGAGTGTAATAAGGCATTGGAATTAATCACAGCATTTTGCAGAAATCATGTTCTTTGTCTTGGCTTTTAGATGTTTTGAGGGAACCCAAGAGTCCTATAGGGTGTCCTGTTCTTGAACAAAAATTAAATTGTTATTGAATGAGTATCAGAGTTGCTAATTTAGTTGTGAAGCTGCTTCATGATCTGTAAGATAAGCATTTGAGCAGTTGAGTCAGTGGTAAAAATCTGAGGTAATTTAGAGAGAGGATGCACCTGTTGTTGCTTCAGAGGTGTTCAGGGCATTCCACAGAGCAGAGCAAGTGTTGCCCTGGATGGCAAATCCTACAAGAAATCTTGGCTGCCTTCAACCATATGTTGTCAGCTCAGTAGCAGAGCAGAACTTCATATTCTTCCTAAAGTTAAACAATTAAACTTGCATGCCATAAAAAGATTAAGATATTGTTGACTTGCAGTTATTCTAGCAGTGTCAGTAGTCTTGTGCCTTTAGCAGTGTCATGCCATGCTGAGCTTCCTCCTTGAGCTGTGCAGTACTGCACTGCACTGTGGTGGGACACACTTCCTCTTGAGTATGCTGCTAAAGGTTAGCATCAGCCTCACCAGTGTTGAACAGCCCTGCTGTTGCTTTGTGCCTTTCAGCCTTTTCTGGAAGGCGAGCCACTGTCTCTGATGATGGCCTCCATTGCATGCCATTAATATGGGGTTGGTGTGGTTGGCTCTGTGCTTGTATATGCCCTTTTACTCTGCTGTCCAGCTCTCTGACCACCTTCACAGCCCTTCTGTGCTGCCTTTTAATCTGTCTTACGAAGACAGAAATATCCTTAAATATGGCACTTTAGTTCCTGACTGTACACAACAGTCCTGTAACAGTAACCATGATTATTGTAAGATGTCATTTGACAGGCATGTCAGAATTGCCAAGCTCCTCTCAAAGACTTCCTGCCCACTGCATTTGCGGTAACTACAGGCAAAATAAATGGAGCTGAGAAGTCATCTCATGACTAATTGGTGACAAACCATTGACATTCCCGTCTCCTCTCCCTTTTCACCTACCGGTGTGCTCTCCTTCTGTGAGCAGCAGCTTTTGACTCAAGGCTTACCTTTACAGTAGCCTGTTTAGGTTTGAGGGGAAAACCAAAATGTTTACCCACAAATGGGGAGGAGAATTCCTCCACAATAATCACACCACCCTTTATCAAATTTAAGAAAGGGAACTTTAATCAGAAAAATGGATAGAAGAAGGATAACTGTTCTTAACTGCTATATATATATATGTGTGTGTGTGTGTGTAGCTTTAGATATAACTGTAAACAGACCAGAGCAAACTGCCTCCCCAACACAATTAAAACGCAAACAAACAACCCCTAAACCAGCAGGTTTCCTCCTGAAGAAAAGTTACACTTATAGGCAATGTCTGTGTCACAGTCTGGCTGGCTGCAGCTCCCAGATGAGTTCTCTCTCTCCTCTGTGTCCCCTGTCCCAAACGATGAAGGAAAGCTGGAAACGGAGAACTGCAACATACGTCAGAAAGCAGCTGTAATCTCTCTCTCTCTCCCGGGTCGCTGCTGCAGCCAGGGCGGGCCGGTCACGACACTGCCGGTAGCGGTGAGACTGGAACAGAGACCGGGACCCCGATGCCGAACCCAGGAGCAGCAGCAGTGTTAGGGAAAAACTGGCTTATTCCACAGTTGCAGCAAAAGGGCAGCAGCAACGATGAGCAGGAGAAACGGCTTCTGCTCCACAGCAGCACACACACCACAACTCCCGTGTTCAGCCCGAGCTAAAAAATGGAAAAAATCCCCAAAACCATAAGAGACAGCCTGCACCCCACCCAAGTGATCAAGAAACAGACGATAGCAGTTAACTATTCTTTTGTTAACTAATGGCATGGACAGTTAGTTGCAGGGGAGAGAATTTACATAATAATTCCAAACTACAACATAGCCTCAGAAAAAAGTCAGAGAGGTATTCTTGCTGAGCCCTGACTGTTGCAATGCTTCCACACCAAGCACTGCAGTGGTAGGAAAATGAAGTAAGAATAATGCAGCAACGCAGAACCCATGAAGGATGTGGAAGGGAAATTGTCCAGCTGCAAGTGTAGCACATCCATCTGCAACTTGCATGAGCATAAACTGGGAAATGCCCCAGCTATGCTCTGTGTGAGTTGAGGGAAAGTTCCCAAAAAAGCGCATTGGTTAACTTGAAATAGGGATGGTTGATTTATGGGGAATATGCAAAAGAATGGTGTAAAAACATACTTCATTAGAGGAGGGATATTATGCATCATCTCTGTGTGCTATATTGAGCCTGTATTTAAGTCAAAGCACACAACTCAGCTGCTTTTTGTTAGTTAAGTTCTTTTCCAGCTCATTGTCTCTAACTGAAAGGGAATTCAGCCACAGCCACACAAAACTAAGTTCAACATTTGCATCTTGTACCTGGACTTTGTATGATTTTTTCATCCACCCTTAACATATACACACCTACTGGTGTGGATCAGGCAATTGGAATATTATGATTAACAAATTCATGAACCCAGGTAGAAATCCCACGCATATTTGTGTGAAGGCTGTGTGTTTGCTATGACCAGGGGTAAATCTCAGACACAGGGTGCCACTCCACATCGTAGTTCCTCTGGAAAGACCATTTGAGGAGAATGGGAATTTCACTGCTTAATCTACTCCCTCCCACCTCCTGACAGTGTTTAATCACACCCACAGTTGTGCCAATGCAATGGTCTATGATTTTGTCTCAAAACTGGAGGTGTGATGTGAACCAAGCCAAACAAATACGACAAATTGGAAAAAAAAAGAAGTAAATGAATTAACTGAAATTGTTTCCTTTGAGAACTAGCTAGCATTTTAGTTACTGCATGGATTGTCACACAGATCATCCTTAGAAGTTTTTGAAGGTAGATCACATGCCTTTGGAAATAATGCCCTCGGAAAGGGGGCTATTTACCCAGTAATTACCTTCCATTTATTTTTATATTTTCCAAGGAAAAGATATGAATGATACGTAAAATAGTTGAGCTTGTGTCTGGGTTGCTGCTTACCGGTCTGGATGGGTTGCAGCATTCAAGCAGGATCCCTGACAGCTCACTACATTTTGCCTGGCACAGCATACTGTTGCTGGCTTGTTTTGCAGTACGGAGGGCACCCTAGGAGCTGTCTCTGATGCTGCCAAGACAGCAAGCAGCTGTGGTGCTCACTGTGCAAAGTTTTGCAGGAAACTGGAATGAAAGCTAAGCACGAGAGTTTGTTGAGGAGATTGTAGTTCAGATTTTTGCATCATGTAGAAAGCGTGCGCTTTCTTCATCTGAATCTCAAATTGGTGCTTCTTGACAAAAGGAAATGAAAAATACATGTGGAGGGCTTTTTGGCATTTATGTGAAGTCCAGTTAAGCTCATGATAGCCCTCATTTTCTGTGTAATGTTTCGATTGTAGATGTAATTGATACTGCTTTTCACAACTTGTCTGTGACTTTTCATCCCAATAGTTGGACAGCAGTGAAAGAGCTGTAGCAAAGAGATCTGTTCAAAATCAGGCATTTTATGCATTGTCCAGGATGTGCTTGATTCCTGCACTAGTTCAGTGAGCGACAGTTTGTGGCCTGATGACATACAGTTGTACTCTGTTGTACCATAACTGTTTCCTCTTTCCTTGTTTTACCAGATATAATCCCAAGGGGCATAGACTCCTCAAATTGTGAGGACCTTGCTTGCCTCTGAAGTCAGTTGGAGTTAGGCACTTAAATACTTGTAAACATTTCATTATACCTAACAGGCTGGCAGTGACAGAGAGAGAAGCCACACCCCACATCACCAGCTTCTGAGCCTGGGAAGGATGAGATTTTTCATGGAGGAAATTTGTGGGCTTTGTTTGAAGTCCAGAGTCCTGGGTGGGGGACACAGTCTCACTGTGGTTATGTGGAATTGTGTATTTCCAGGTATTTTGGATATTTAGAATAGAAGGTTTATAAGGAGGGGGGGCAAAGGGATCTTCTTGTAGGAGCAAAGCTTTCTGTCCTTTCAGATTTTCAGTTGTGAGGTTGGTTTAATAAACAAACAATTTATTTGTTCCTGGGAGTATCCAGAAATAGTTTAGAAAGTGGCAGACTTCTAAAGGTCTAGTCCCTTGTCTTCTATGGATAAAACTGTTCAAACATGACTATTTCCAACCTCACAGAAGCCATTTGGTCCCTAGATTTGACATTTAGGTGCTGCCAAGAGCATCAAACCCCAAATTTTACTTGCTGTCCGTGTCTTGTGTGAGCTGAGATTTCTGCTGGACAGCTAGCAACTCAGTCCTCTAACTCAAAGCTGAGCCCCTCAAGAATTACCAGGTTGGCTGCTGAGTTCTCCCCTTCACCCAGTGAGCACACTTTTAACCCACTCAAAAGATCCCCAAGTTCACTGCATACATCACTCACTGAGAAAGACATGTGTGGATACAAGTCTTCCCTCTGTCAGGAGGTTGTCATAATCTTCAAATGGTTGTTCAGTCTTTTGAAGAAAGATTATTAGATTGTGGGTAAGACACAGGGTTTCTCATCTTCAGTCTCTGGGCAACTGGGATCAGTGACCAGTTGCAGGTGGATTACACCCAGCCATGGAAGCAACACCACAAGATATAGGGAAGACTGTAGCTGAAGAGGACAGGCAGTGATGGAGGCTCTGGGCAATACGAGGTGAAGAGTTCAGCTTAAAAGCAGCTCCTCAGACTGGTGGTTCGGATTTTACAATGCTGCAGTAATACAGATACCTAACGCTGATACCAAGTACAATTTGCTATTGCACAGATTAAGAGTTATGGCTCCCATTTGCCACCTCTCAGGAGGAGCTGTGAGAAAGGGTTTGTGCCAATTGAGAGCACTGCCTGGGTGGTATGGGCCCTGCTCCAGCCTGGTGCTGAGAAGTCACCCTCCCTCATGCTGTCTGCCTCCTCCCTCTAGACAGCAATGAACATTTATCCAGAATGAAGAAAACAATAGACCAGTTCTCTGTCTAGCTGTGAGTTCAAATCCACTGTCCCAGCTGGTTCAGTTTGATATTTTAAGGTCTCGTGGGAGGAAGATACTCTCATTTTTCCTGCAGATCTGTCACTAGAATAACTACCTGCTCGATGAATAGTAAGAGTTGTCTCCATAACCTTGTAGCAGTATGGCAAGTAGTCACTGAAGCAGGAAGAAACTGAGTTTCAGTGGCGGTTAATGAAATCCTATGCATTTGACATGTTTTGTGTACTATTCCTAGCCCCTGCAGTATGTCTCAATCACCTTTCTATGTCTTCTAATAATGTGTCCCTGGAGCCTGGGATCTGAGTGAGAGTAAGCAGGCTACCAGCATAACTGAGTAATCCTTTATTTTACTGCAAGTTGGGATTTGCCCTCCAAAACAGAAGAACTTGTAACTATTCCTCTTCCAGGTATTCAGTACCTTGCTGGCCTGTGCACACTTAGTGAAGTGGCTGCAGAGACATACATGCCTTCTTCCACCCCAGCCAGCAGTCTGATTTATCACTAGTGCCTTCTGGGCTTGCATTAAAATACATTGCTCTTTCTGCCTTCACGCACTTCCAGTCTTAATGTACAGTCTTCCTACCTTGCACAGTGAGTGCTGCTGGATAACTGGAAGGTTGTTTGGTTCAGCATATAGATGAATTGTTAAGACACAGACATGAGGCTGGCATTAACCACTCCTCTGATTTGTGACTGCTTTCAAAAGTGTAAATTCAGGGCTTCTGTAATTGAAGTTGTGGCTTGGGTATGGATTTCTGATCAAAACTATGGAAGGCTGGTTGTGCCATGCTCAGTGAGCATATCCATCGTGTTTTCCTTCGGCTACTGCCCTTGAGATCCAGCTTGTAATCTGTTCTTGCCCTGCATTGATCACAACTGGGGTGCCCTTATCTGAATCATCCTTTGCTTTCAAACATTTTGTTTTAAGTGTAGGGTTCCTGCTCTATCAAATCTCCTAATGCAGAGTTCATCAGTCCTGCCAGAAAAATTGATCCTTGGCCTATAAATATCCTTAGTTGTGAAATTGTTTATTCATTCTTTCTTATGCTGAAAGGCTGAGCATAAATAGGCAGAAGACACATCACTTCTCTATGCAGGCCGTAATTCTTTGGTTTTCCTTTTTAAACTCTGTGATTTATGCTGTGTTCTGCTTTCAAATGTTACATCAACCAGCAAACACAGGTTTTCAGGTGGAACTGAGGATCTTCAGCCTGCACTGCTGTGTTGTCTCACAGCTTTTATCAGCCTGATCTCTGCAACCAGCCTTGGCTACTGCACTATGACTTTTTGGTATTCATACACAGTGGGAAATTCTTTTCTCTGTTACACTATTAAAGTTAATAGAAAATAAGCTCCGTGAAGTCATCAAAATTGCTCTGGATCTACACTCATGTGACTGAGGTCAGAACTAAGACCATTAAGATGCTCAGTTTCTGGAAACACGCAATATTTTAAAAAAATTCTATTAACCTCATTGTTACCATTTTACCGGAGTGATGTCACTTAATCTACATAATCCCAACCATAAGGGATAAAGTGATCTAGTTTACCACTAGATCACTTCTATGGTCCATTATTTTTAACTACACAGAATTAACAGAATTCAGAGAAATAAGTATTAAACTTGCACATGGAGATTTACCATCCTGAGGCAAAATTAAGAAAAAAGAAACACCAAATTTTGAGTTAACAATGTTTTTATATGCACAAATGTGCTTTTAATTTTTATGTACACAATTGTAGCAAGAATTAACAATGAGGATAAATCTGGTGGTGAGATAGGGCAGAATAGTAGAAAATGGCATTAATTCTCTTCTGATTCTCAGGGATCAGGCAGTGTGGGACAACAGAAATACCTGCCTCAGGTGGGAATTAAAAGCTTTAACATATAAGGCTTAATCCTGTTGTAGCTGAAATCCTCTTTTCATGCTTTACTGTTGCTTCTGCATATTGATGTGAAAAGTTTCAAAGTAATTTTTTTCTTTAAGATGTTGAAAACCTCTTAAAAATGTGTTGCAGAAAATGCTCAGCAAAGCCATTTAGTAATAATGTCAATATATGAAGCTAGTCCATTTTAGACATCTTAAGATGCAGACTTAGAAAAGTGAATTAGGAAGTGACTGCTTTCTTCTCAGTCAGTGCATCAGAGTGATGCAGATTTTCCTTACCAGTAAAATGTGCCTATAGAGCATCTGAATGATTTAATTGTTCTTGTGGGTATTGAACGTGTGAGCTTATAGGTGCTATTTCAAGGGAAACCAACCACACCATTTGATGTCCTATTGTTACATAGCTGGGAAAAGAAGCCCTCCGTGTAATTCATGTGACATGACTTTATCAATGTCATGAGCTCTGGGAGGAACCCCTGCAGAGATCGCTGGCATGGCCTCCTCATAGAGTGTGTCAGACAGTAACCATCCCTTTATTTTTGAAGAATTAGATGAAAATGTGAGCCCCTGGTCAAATCCTACACTCCTTAACGCTTGTGAAGCCTATATTCATGCAAGTCATCTAATTCAGTTAATGTAATAGGAGAATCCATTTCAAGGCTTGGATCTAAGTCACTCCATACTCCTGTCACCAGTATTTCTCAAACTTTGTGCATGATACTGATATATATGGGATACCTAAGGTCATATGACTCTCAGCTGGTATTTGGGGAAGAAGAATATGTTTTGAACTTCCAGAGTAGCCTTCCTCCTCCTCTTTCTCTTCCACTACTTCCTTCAGTTCTCCAGCCTATTGCCAGGATGCCATTTGCTGTTTCCTGCTGTTAAGAGATGTTGGTGTTCCTTGCTGCTAATGTTAGTGATAAAGTAAGGAACAAAAGGGAAATGGCAGTTTTTAACAACTGATTCCCAGTTACCTACTGCCCTTTTATCTCATCTGCGGATTAACTGATCAGTGGATGTGGAGAGCTTTGGAACCAGCTCTGCTGAGAGGCAGATAAGGTCAGGGGTGCCTCTTAGCTCATGAAGAGCACCTCACTGACCCAGAAAGAGCTGAGCCGGTTTTATGCAGCGTGCATCCTTATCCACATGGCCAGGAGGCCCAAGCCACCTCTGTGAAGGCTTCTAGTGTTACTGAGCCATGCTTTTGTAAACAGGGGCACCGAGCAGTGGCTTCAGACACAGGCAGCTGAGGTCTACTTAGTTCTGGCCACCCCCGTGCCTGCCCAGTGCTGCATCCCAGCAGACTCTGACAATAGGCTGCAGATGTATGTGGGTACATAGTGCAGGGGTACACAGAGCAGACCTTCGGCAGCCTTTTCACCAACATGAACTGTGGAAAATGCTTGCTTTTTAAAAAAATATTGCATACAGAGCTGTTTTAATTTTAAAACTGGTTTCTTCTGTTATTCCTACAGAAATTAAGGCTTACAAGGGAAATTTGAATTTGAGAATATTTGCATGCATGATTTCATTGTGCAAAAAGATAGACAGTAGTAGACTTACTTGAAATCATAACATTTCATGTTGGAAATGCGTGATGCATGACTTTAAAACATAACTTCCTTAATGCATTGCTGATCTTGGATCTGCTTTATCTGGATGGGTTAAAGCCATTAAAATATACACATTCTTTCTATGCTATGTTGATACTATTGGAGCAAAACCATCTTTCATGTTATTTAGAAAAAAAGACTTTTTAAGTTGTTAATTCAGGAGTTTTTAGCTCTTAATAGAAAGCAACCCCTTTTGTTGTAATAAATGAAAATACATCCAAAGCATTTATCCATGAGAGTGCATTTCCTAAAGATTTTTATGTGATTATGTGAAAAATAATTTTCCTACATGTCTGTAAAGAGGGCTGAGTGAATAGCAGAGGTAAGGTTTTATGGGAAAGAAGAAAGAATGGAAATGACATAATTGAAGTTATTTTTTTGAGCTGCTGTGTGTTGTATCCCTTCCATTTTTGTGGAGAAAAAGACTGTATTTTGTGCATTTTGAACTACATTTCAGTTTCAGTGTTGTTCTTGGTTCTAAAATAGAAAAAGCCAACAAAAAAACCCCACCTTCCAGTAAAATTGTATTAGCAGATTTTAAACAATTTTATTTCCTCCCAAACTTAAGCTAAATTGTATCCTGACAGGCCTGATTTATCAGGGAAATGCCTCACGTTGTTTGTCAGCTTCTTTGTTGGGGGCGAGGGGGAGGGGAAACCCAAGCAACAAAAGACCGTAGCCTATTGATATTTACATCTGTGATACACTGGGGGAAATAGATTGATTTAGAACTAGCCACAGAAAACTAGTCGATCTGATGAGTTTACAACAGAGCATTTTTATTTATTTATTTGTAACAAGAGTAAACATCATCAATATTCCACTGCGTGTTATTGGAAGCCTTACAGACAGCGGGTTTGTGTCAGCGTGCTGGGGCTATCTGTAAGATGAAAGAAGGCAAGCTTTAAGAAAGGGAGGGACCTTGGTTTTTTCACAAAATTTAAAGTCTTGGATGTCTGGTACATTATCACAACTTGTAAGATTTTCAGGATAAATAGATGACCATTTTTACTTTAGTTCATCTTTATTTCTTTAGGAGGTTAACACTTTTTAAAATTATATTTCTGTTATATATCTCAAAAAGCTGCTAATGTGCAGGAAATTTTCTAACTGAATTTCACTGAAGAACACCAGCCTGCAATTAACTTTCCCAGCATGTTTTCTCTGCACAGTGTTTTGAATGAAGGAGGGGTTCAGGGTAGCAAATACGCACAGGACTAGCACAAATTTAAATGTGGCACCAATTTGCCATTTTCTGAATTGATAATACACTGTTTTACAACATTCTTGGATAAATATAATTACAATTTTAAAATTAAACTGATCTGGTTTTTTTCTTTTTTCTCCGTGGAATGGTAGATGAGGGTGTTAGTGAAATTTTATGCCTCGGTGTGAGCCTGCTTGGTGGACACACCATAAATGCTCTGATGAAGAAGATAAACGTTCCATTCTCTAGTTTATTTAACAAGATAATTTCACTTGACCTTAAATAATTTTTTCAGTAGTATTTCAGTATTTTTTTGAATACTAACACCTTGTCAGAGTGTTTTCAAAGTTACCTGTATTCTCTCCTGCATTCAGTTACAGCTTAAGAATCTAAGGTTGATAAGCAGACTGGTGTAAACCCCAGCAATGTGCATGTGAGCAGAAACATTCCATCAATTCCCCCCTCAGAGGGCACGAGCAGAGTGCGTATCATTCAGCGCATTTTTTGTTTCTTCTTAACTCACCAGCAGTTTTTGTCCTTTAAAAACAAAAAGCTGGGCCACATTTTTGCATGTTAATTTAATTCCCCATCGCATGTGGAGAGTGGTCCAGCTGTAGGGCACAGATTGGCAGTGTGGGAGCTCAGCTATGCACAGCAATGAGGCTCTTTCTGTATCCCATGATTTTTTCAAAAACACAGGCTGGCTTTATATTTTCTGGGATTTAATGCTGCTTAAAGGCGGAGGAAGAGGGTGGGGGGTGAATCTCCCAAAACAATACCTGTAAGGGAATCCCCCAGTAAAAGTGGCGGATGAACGACTGAAGTGTCAGCAATGCCCAGTGCAGAAGTCCCAACATCTCCCCAATTCTTCCCCTGCTATGGGGCTCATGCAGCTTGTTGCTTTGGCAGCTGACCAAACTTACTTATTTTCTAGGGGCAGTTGTTGCTTGTTTTCAAGTTGGAATGACTGCAGCCTCATATTTAATTTCAGCATTTTTTGCTCCAAAGAATGATATCTGTGTGCACTGTTTTAAGGCTTAAGGGTAATGGCCTGTTTTACAAAATACTCAGTTTGGCTGGTTTTCACTTCTGAGTGTAGGTTTCTCAGCAAGGAGGATTTTTGTACTGTAGCTGTATCAAGTGAAAGTGCTTAGTCTTTTTATAATACTGGAATATATGAGAGGTGCCTGCTTAGCAGAGATCACCTGTGATCCTGTCAGTCTTTGGGTGCTGCAGTGACAGATTTGATATCCAAGATACAGTTACTAGAATATTTAAGTAATCTATTAAAATATACTGGTATTTATCATAGAATGATTTGGGTTGGAAGAGACTTTAAAGACCATCTAGTTCCAACCTCCCCTGCTATAGGCAGAGACATCTTCCACTAGACCAGGTTGCTCAGAGTCCCGTCCAACCTGGCCTTTCACGTCCAACCTGGCCTTTCACGTTGTCTCAAAGCCAGCTTGAAGTTAGCAGAGCCTCGAGAGTCCCAAAGACCCCTTCAGTCCTGCTGAGGTGTTGGGGATCTTTCTCATTTATCCCAGGTGGTGCCTGAACAATCACACTCCATCCACCCTGAGCTTTTCTGAGCATTTACATCCAGTAGCAAGAAGTATCCTGTTGTACTGCTCCATGGCCTCATTTTTGAGACAAGTCACCGAAACCCTTGAAGAGTGAAGTATCTTACTTATGTCTAAGAGCCATATTTGTCTTAGATCATGGCTTAACCTCCCTTTACAGCCTTTACAAAATGGAGGAGTTGATCTGCTGCATGTTCCATCTGCCTTTCTTTAGGTATGTTGTGAAAGAAATGGCTAAAAAGACAGCATGTTTAGGTACAATTTTAAACATTTCCTTTATGCTTTAACTGCATAGTTGGCATGCAATGTGTTGTAACAGCATCTCACATGTGCCGTTTTCAAGGCATTAATGTTGCTAGATGGAGTATTGTTAGCCAAGGAGCAGGTTTTTTGTTGTCTGATAGCATTCAGAAAGGAAAAACAGAAGAGGAATTGGTGTGGGGTATATCCTGATGAATTATTTCAGTCTTCCTCTGACTGTGCCCCCTTTCCTCCCTTTCCTGTCCCTCTTAGATGTTAACCCCTTATTCCCCACTCCCCCACCCCCAAATAAGTCATCAGGGTAATTTTAAAGCCTTTTCTCTCAACAGATAATAGTGTGGAGCCACACATATTATTTATTCTCTACTTGTCATATGTGTGGATTATAATCTAAATTATATTATAAAAGAGCACAAAGAAGCAAGTGGTTGTGTTTGTCCTACCTACTGCTTAGCTCAGCTGAGCTGTTAAGTTACTGTGGCGAACATATTTGCAAGGTGGAGGTATTGCTGTTTAAAAAAGTGTTGTACTGGAGTTTGCAGTTAATTTCCTGGGATTCAGCTGCTGGGACAGGGAAAAAACCCTGAAAACTAGAGAGTATTTTATTTTGCATTTGCATTTATTTGTGAAATTGAGTACTTCTAATGAATTTCCATCATCAGCTTATTGCAATTAATACAGCATAGCTTATGTTGAAATCTGTACACTTTTTGCTCATTCATGTTTCCTTTAATATGTATAGTTCTGTGCAATCACAAATCTATGATGAAGTAAAATTTAGGAGTCTTTTTTTAACCTTGCTATATGCTCTTTTCTTTCTTTGTTAGTAGGTATTAATGTTGCGGGATTTTTGAGAGTATTGAAATACAATGCTAGACAAGTTCCTCAACATGTGCCTTTATTAAAATGTTCATCTTTTTTATATAAAAAAATCACCCTTATTCACCTTCCTGTCAGTGCTGTAGTGAAGAAAGGATTCCCTATTAAGATAATTGCCATCTCTTTATTTTTTTGAGCCTGAAGCTACCTAGTAAATCGCAGATGCCTACTGTGAGAAAGACAGTTCTATTTTAACAAATCCTTCTTGCTTTTGCTTCTTTGTAAGAGTTGCTTCTATTATAATTGCACTTCTAAGGGTTTTTTTGTGTTTTATTCATCCCACAATGTAATTTACATATAAACTTTTACATTGTATTTAAGCTAACATGTTATTTCTATGGTTCTTCTGAAGTGAAGAAATACTTGCTATGGTTGTACTAATGTAGAGTTTCTGAGAACACAGTCAAATGAAAATTCACTAGTTTTCTTAGCAGGAGTCAGTTTGTATATTGTTCTATATATTTATGTAAATAGAGATGTGAACATGTAAGCTTATATGTGCATATCATATGCTGTCAGGTTTCATTATGACGTAACGTAGGTATATGCAGCAGAGAGGAGCAAAGAGTTGAAGCGTTCAGGACAAAAGGGTTAATACCGTACTTGAATGCAGGTGGATGATATGATTTGGTATCATTTCTGAGCTCTGAGGTGTCTGACCACTTCCATTTTGGTGTAAATCCCTTGAAAGGGAAGGCATTTCAGAGCGAGGTGTGATCTGTGCTTCTGGTAAGAGTGATTGACAAGGAATGAATAAACAGTTAAAAAAACTGAATAAATACCGGCCTCCTGTTTAAGTCCAGGCACACCATGGCTGGCACATATATATTCTAATGTGACACTTTAGCCAGTTGCATTAGTTGTTTGACAGCAAAAAAACATTGCCAAAAAGCCAAATCATAGTTTTATCACAGCTTCTTTTGGTAGAGTTTTCTTTTATGGTGGCATTTTAGTGGCAATTTGAATAAATGCAAGGAATTAAAATATTTTGCAAATAGAATGTATTCATAAATATGTATGCAAAAGGTGATGGAGGCCACTTCAGTGGAAGCAGGGGCCCTGAAAGCAGGTTCTTGGTCAATTGATGAGGTGAAATGGTTCACTGAATTGGATAACAGTGCATACCATAGTGACTGATTAAAATTATTTGTCCATGGCTACAGCCTACCCTGCTACTGAGGCCCTTTAACCTATTTTCAAACTTCTTATTTTTTAAACCATTCTAAATACATGGGATATTAAGGGAGAAAAAGAAAATGCAAATGCATTCACAGCTATAAAATTCTGTATTCTGATTTACAGTAAAATACACAATTTTCAGAATGTTTGCACAGTCTCATGTTACACTGCATTATACTATACTTATGCCAGGAAGAAGTACATTGCTAGAAACTGATGATGAAGATAATAATAAACATTCTCTAATATAACCTAAATCAACACCACATTTGTGAATTCTTACATGTATTTATTGGAAGGGAAGAAAGTAGAACACTTAAAGGTTTTTTTGTTGTTCGTTTTCTTTTGTTTCTCTAATTGCAAGTTTTACTTCCTTATTATTTTTCCCAGAAGGTGTTTACAAAGCTTGTGGTAGAAACATAGCTGAATGCCAGTTAAGAAGACTGAATGCTACTGTTGAGTGGGAGGTACTTAATTGAAAATACCTGCAATGATTTGGGGGAAAGTAGTCAGATGGATATTGTTAAATAACTTGCAAAATATTTTTTAACTATAGGAGAAAAAAGCTTGATGTTTTGGTCTTAGATCAGGATGTTTGTATTTTACAACATGTTTAGCATGTAATTTCCTTTCCAATGCTAGGGAATTCAATACTAAGTGATAGTTCTTCTCACACATGTTCTTTTCTTTGTGATTCAAGGGAAGGTTATATTATGTGACTCTTCATGGGTTAGTCTGGAGTATATGCAAACAGACTAGTCTTCAAATTCCATTGAAAAATCACATCAAACATGAATGCAGTGGTGACATGGAACCAGTTCACCTAAAATAATGTTATTGCAGGTGTAGAAGTGCAGAATTCACTGCATGGAGTTTATTTTCTTGTTTTGTGTTTCTTACTTGGGGAAGATACAGCAATATAATTACAGTAATTTCTGAAAGGATAATAAAGTTCTATTCATCATTTAACTTGTTTAAATTGTAAGTCAGTTTTGTAGGACATGATGGCACGCAGCATGCCATGAGCAACTTGTGTTGTTTTTTCATTTGTCTGTGGAAATAAAGATATGGTTAGTATCTTGCTACTAGTGACAAAGAGATAAGAAGAGCGAGGTGTGAGGAATGGTTTCCTGGAGTGGATTTGCAGATGTTAATAATAATTTTGCAATCTTTTTAAAAATCACACAGGTTTTATCAATAACATTTCTTTGCAAGGTAAAGTAAATTCAGTAGGTGAGAGCCTGGCTGTACATACAACTTTGCTGACTAAACATCTTGATTTTGGATATACTAGTAGTGATCACCGAATACCAGGTGAAACAGTACCTTGTTACTTTCCAGGAATCTAAAACTTTAAAAGTATTTGTATGTAGGCTCAAGCCAGACCATGTTGCATTATTTTGTACAGATAGTTAGTTAGATTTACAGGCTTTTTTTTTAATCCTTAACTTGACTCCACAGGCCTAAATATTTGTGCAATCATTTTTTTTTAATTAGTTGGTGTTTAAGGGAAAGCAAAAAAACATCGGAAAATAGTGGTTTAGTTCTTTCCAGTAGCATGTTAGATTATTATAAAACAAATGTGTGTGTATTCAGTGCAAGTTTTATAAAACAAAGAAACAGAAACCATACAAAAATAGCCAAAATAGAAAGCTCGGTGCGCATAAGGTCACCGTGCCACAGGCGTGTAATTATTTCATTGTAACTTGTGTTAGAATAATGTAATCCAATAACTGGCGTTCCTGGTGCGTGTTACAAAGGATTCAATAAGGAATTGCTGGAGATTTCTGCAGGACTCCCCTGGCTAACAAGGTTAATAGAAGAGTCTTTGTGGGTTTCAGCCATGTTTGAGAAGTGTGGGGAGGGGTCTCTGCACCCCTGGGCTCCTGGGCAGCGCACCCCCTGGAAAGCAGCACCCCGGGGCACAGCCGTGTGCACGTGGCTTGGGAGTCGTGAGAGAAGACAAACGAACCCTGTTTTAAGGCTCTTGCCGGACTTTACTCATTTTGTTTTGAACTGAAACCATAAATGCCATTACAGACCCCCTGCCACCGACTGTAAAGATCCCCAGAGCCTCGCCTGGCCGTGCCTTGGCTGAGCCAGAGGAGCCGGAGTCAGAGCCGGACTCGTGGCGGGGCACCGCGTCCCTCCTCTAGTTCGGGTTTCCCTGGCGGGCAGCACCGTGTCCATCGGGACCGGAGGAACCCGAGCATCTCCGCGCGGCGCGTTCCGCTGGGGCCGCCGCTCCGTGCCCCGCGCGGTTGGCTCCGGCAGGCGCTGGAACAGCGGGACTGGGCAGCCTGGGGGCTGCGAGTACCGGCGCCGGCAGGGACCGCGGGGCGGCGATGGCTGGAGATCTGGTGCCCTCTAGCGGGGCCGGGGCCCGTGACCGTAGAAAACCTTCCCGCTTGACGCTGCATTGCGTAACTTAACTATCTGCCTCTCTTTGGTTTTAGATGCTACAACTGTGGTGGCCTCGACCACCACGCTAAAGAATGTAGTCTACCTCCGCAGCCAAAGAAGTGCCATTACTGTCAGAGCATCATGCACATGGTGGCTAACTGCCCCCATAAAACTGTATCGCAGCAGCCCACTAGTTCTCAGGGAAGACACGAAGCTGAACCACAGCCTTCCACTTCTGCTTTTCTGAGAGAAGGGGGAGGAACGCACGGCTACTCATCTCCATCGTACTCTCAGGAAGGCAGGTTGGAGGTCTTGGAGCGCTCGGGCAGGTCACCACAGGAAGCTTCGTCGAGTAAGTTGTCTGCATCGCCTGAAGAACCGAACAGAAAGGGGCCTTCTGTTCAGAAAAGGAAAAAAACTTAATGCATTTGTCATAATGTTCCATTTTCTTTATCCTCTTGGGATGTCTACCTCATGCAAGTACAGGGGAAATAATTACATTATCAGTAGATGACGTGGAATTTTAACTACTGTTGAGGAACTGTGAATATTTTTTTTCTTTGATAGACAAATCACTCCAAGCAAAATACATTTGAGCAGGGTGCATTACATTTTACTGTCTGTATGTGTGTATGAGTGTGCATGTGTGTGTGTATGTGTACATATCTATAAATATATATTTTTCCATCAGACTGTCCTCCAGCTCCCACAAGACATTGTTGTGAAGCAATAGGCACAGTATCCATAAACGGTCTTGAACTCATTCCTACAACAAACCAAACCTGATAAATTACACACAGAACTGAGAATAAAGACTGTTATTTCTCTTGTGAACCAAAGGATACTTTCATATTTTGAAGCTGCCGTATGGTACTAAAGATCCTAAGACATCCCTCATGCCATCAATTTGAGTTATTTTCTTTTTCATCTCCACAACATATCAAAACCCCTCCGTGTGCCAGTGCAGGGCAGTGTCATGACTCAACACGGCTCTCATTGCCACCACCCTTTGCTGGTGAGGAGTTTAAAGCTCCAGAAAAGACAATGAATGTGTAGTTTCTGTGCTGGTTTCTCAAAACATTTTGTTAAATTAATGTTGTTGTAACTGTAATTTAGATGTCAGTTGTGTAGGGGAGAATGTATAAGTTGTTACCAAACAGACCCTTTTGAGTGGTATCAGGATACCATCCTGTTTAGCCCTTTGTATTCTGTGAAGACTTAGGGGACCTTGGTGGCAGTAGTAGCAGCAGCAGCAGCAATTTCTCTTGGTCCCAAGTCGTAACCCTCAATTTGAAGGGTTTTCCCCCTAGTTTTCTGTTGAAATTGAGAGAACTCCCTGGGGATTTTTGTTGTTGATGTCTGTTTGGGTTTAAAGAAAACAAAATGCAAAGTTAATGAGATCCTGGACTAAATAGTTAAGAATAAAGGTTGATGGGTACTTGGGGTTGCTCAGCCAGCCTCCCTTGCTGATGATACAGCATGTGTGCAGACCGGCCTGAGTGATGGGACTGACAAATTTGCCAGAAGCCCTGAGCATCATCTTCTTGTGAACTGGAGGCTGTTGTTGTCCAGCCTTTGTCCAGAGTGCACTAGGACCACACACTTCTGTGTTAAAGAGGAGAAAGATTGGTGGCCTCAGAGTGAGACTCCCTGGGCTGCAGGCCTTGCTCGGGGTTAATAGAGTTGGAGCCTATCAAAACTTCAAGTCGCTTTCCATTTGTAACTTTTGAATTACCAAGTCATACGTAAGATAACGTACTCTGACAAATCCCATTGTAGATGTAAGTTAATTAGAGAAACCTGTATAATCCTTAGCATTGGCAATAAACACAGGCTGTTAAAGCTTGAAAGTGTCGGGTAGGTTTAAGCTTGGATAATCAAACTAAAGAAACAGCCTGCGTGAAAGGCTACAGTGAGCCAAAGTCCTACCCGTGGTAACTTTTGCAGCCAATAGTTACAACAGGTATGCAGCTGGCTCACTATGTGGCCTTCCCCTTCCCACTTGTCCTGCCAGATGAGACTTTTACTGGTGCTGCTGCTGCTTCAGTAAACAGGTAGTAATCAAATGCCTCAGTGAAGGGCACAATTTCAAGAGAATTATTTTGTGTGAATTCCTTGCCAGTGTTCGCGAGAATCTCGAGGTTTATACTGAAGTTCTCAGTATGCTAATGCAAAACTTACCTTTGACGATATTGAATGTGATATATCTATAGAGAACTTCCTTGCCTTATGTAAGGATAGTAAACTTATTTAAATTATGTAGACAAATCAAAGTGGCATTGCTTAACCTTCTAGTCGGTGTAAAAACCAGGTTAAACAGCAAAGATGCAAAACTTAAGTCACTTTGAAATTTTAAACCAAAGTTCCTTATAGAAATAGGCATTTGTGGATTTGAAAACTGGTCATTCCCTGTTTATATGTAAGAAGTTCAGAGCTGAGATAAGGAAATATTTTCAACGTGCAGATTTTTATTGGTGCTGTTTGAAATCACTGTGTGCACCAAAGTCAGACTGAACTGCTAAGAGCACATACCAAACGCTATCTTATTGTTGAAAGCTTGAGGTTTTATTTTTATATATTTGAATGTTATCACTGTTACATAACAAACTCAGGACAAAGAACTTTGCTCAGGGAATATACCATGTGATGTTGTTTTTCTTTACAGAATAGTCTACAGACCTGCTTACTCAGAACAAACCAAATAGTCTTAGACTTTTTTATCTCTATATAAGTGTTATATACTGATATTAGTAACTACCTCTGAGTTGACATAGACCTACGTTTCTGATAATCAGATCGCAGCATTTTGTATTATAAGTTCCTGTGAAATGATCAAAATGGTATTCTGTACTGTTTGCTTATGTGAGCATCTGTGTTTTTACATTCACAGGGTCTGAGTTTTCAGAGATGCTGGGCAACCACAGCTCCCACTGACTTCCAGTTGGAGTTGCTGGTGCTTGCCTTTTCTAAGAGGGGAGGGATGGGGGACAGAGGGGTGGAGGGGCAAGAATGAAAACACAAAAGCATCAAGCCTCCTTTGTTTACATAGGTGACAACAAAATTATTACTCTGTTTACAGCAAATGGCTACCTCATATTTACTGCATAAACACACCTTTGTGCTGCTCTAGCCTTAAAGGTGGCTGTTGATCTATGGTACATACTTTTTATCTGTACTAAATATGTAACTGTTAGTTCACCACTGCAGACATTATGGCAAATACTTGTTTAAGATGAAGCATCCATTTGAAATTCTGAGACATTTCCAAACATTTCTTTGAAAGTTTTTGTTTCTCTATCTAGAGTATTATGGGCACTATTCACAACAGTAAATGCAGCTCCGGAAGAGACAAAAATGTACATGTGTAAGTTAAACATGTAGTAGCACAAGCTGCGGTGGGGAACTGCTTAGCACTGGGCTGCAGTAGGAAAAAATCTAGTTATACTCCTTCAATAGAGTGCTCCAAATAAGCAAAGAATCTTTTAAAGGAGGAGGCATAGACTGAGTTTGGGGTTCTTCCTTCATGTCTAAGGACAAAATTAATATTCTGCAGCATTTGCTCAGGCTGTTTCGCCCTATTCACCAGCTTGTCCTTGCCAGAACATTTCACAATAAAACTCATTTGAGTAGAAATAGTTCAAATATCTGCTTAGAGAGATGTATTTTTCTCCTAACAATAGTGGAGATAAGGTTAAACCTGGAGTATGAATCTCTCTCCCTCTCATTCCCCCACCCAAAAATACTTGACTTAATCGTAAGGGACATTGTGAGATATTTTTTACTCTTCCCCAAGGAGAGGTCACAGTATTCAATTACATGCTACAAAAGTTAGGCAGTGAGGAAGACTTGTATTTGGAGAACGAGCCAAATAACTTTTTGCTGCAGTTAATGGTAATGACACTGTAATACTATTTGCAATACTTTGCTTTTAGCCAGCTTTCAGGGAGTGCCAAACACCACATTTGGATCCTACCGCTTCCCTTTGCAGGCCACCTTTTTCAGCCATTTTACTCTGCACCAGTGTTATTCTGGAGTTCCTAATTGATCATACTTAGTTTTGTTAATAGAGCCCAGTAAAAAAAAAAAGTGCTTATAGATCTTGTACCATTCTTTGTAAGAAGAATTATAAAAGAGCATGGGAAATCTCATTGAGTCTTAAATTTAATTTAATTAATTTATCTGTAAGAAATGTTTATCATAAAAAATATATATGTATTCCCCTGTGCTAGATATAAAAGTAATTGGGAAGATATGTACATGTGCAGATGCACTGATTTTAATTTTCTAGAAGTCTTAATGAAATTTGAGTATTGCTTTAGAAACAAGCAGAGCCTTGTTAAATGTATCAATCTTATTTTGCTTAGTATATCAACAGCCTCTTCTTTAAGATCCAGTGGTTATGTTACTCCTGTTACAACTGTAGAGGTTGATCTGTGAACACGTGCTTCTTTTTTTATATAAAACCGGAGCTGTATATTAGCAGCTGTGGCAGCATTTTCCTGAGAATGTTGAAAAGTAGCAAGGTACTTGCTACCATTGTCATTGAACGATATGTATGAGCAACCATCTTTACAAAGGATAATGGTTTTGACTACCTCTTGAATTACTAAGTTAAGCAACAACTGTCTGGCAAACTTCACCAGACTGGCTTAAACTAGTATGTGTTGTTTGTGGTAATAATAACAATAACCATACTAGAGACCAAAGTGAACACTGATTTCTCTATGTCTTTAATACTGTGTCTTATCTAGTGTTTTTAAATTATCTTCTGTAGTATAGGTTACCTCATTGTCCATTTTGACTTGTATGTTGTTTACAAGGTGAAATAAAAGGAAAATCACTTGAATTTTGTTGTTTTAAGAAAAGAACCGTGAGTTGAAGTTTTGAAGGCCATTTCACCTGTTTACTGTCTTGAGGGACTAAAGCACTGATTGCCTTTCTGCGTAACACGTATTTTATATTCTCATTTCATGCCTAATTTCTTTTTTTTTCCTGTCAGTCATGGATATTGTGAGGTTTAAAAGAATTACTTGATTAAAAATAAAGCATATAACATTGGCATTTACAGTGATCCTTTGAGATTTGCTTTATTTGCGTGATAGAAATGCACTGCACCACCATTGGGCAGTTTTCATTTGCACCAATGCCCACTTAGTTTTGGGATACCTTCAGAAAAGGTAATTTTAGTTATTTAAGCTTTTGGTGGGAGGCGGGAGGTATAAATGATTAATGCACCCCAAACCCTATCCAGCTGTTGAAGTTAAACTGCAAAATTACAGTTTTTGATACTTGCTCTCTGTGAGAACACACTGGTCATTAAAGTTATCAGACATTTGGGTTATTCTCTGGGATGAAGAACTTTGGGTGTTTTAAACCTCATCCCATCTTAATTACTTTTTCCATAATCTGTAAGCTTATACATACCTATTTTATGCTAATTGAAGAGGTGTTTCTTTCTTAGAAAGGAAAATTCTGTTATTTTTCATTACCTGGAAATTCCTTCTGTAAATCACTTGAAGTCTATTAGTGAGTTGGATAGCATTAGCTCATCATTCTGTGTTAAAATATTTAAGGGCTTATACATGCCAGCTCCAGGGCTTCTGTTTATACACAGGGCTCTACATATAGGTAATTAACAGCAAAGTTTAACAATCTCTGCTAAATACAAGGCAGAAAATTTGTACAAACACCTCAAACACCTGCATGAAAGTGTTACCGTCTACTACTCTTCCAGTCACAGAAATCTTCCATTTACTTCCCCTCACCTCACCCCTCTTAAGTCATGGATTCAAAAAAGAGGGAGCTATGAAGATGTGTCCAGTCATGTCCACACCCCACTCCCAACCTATAACTAAATGTTTTCATCACTTTCCTGGAATGTGCAAGGGGTGACTCAATCCCCTTGGCTAAGATACCCCACAGTCCCCCTTCTGGGATCAGTCATGAGGAGTGAGCCTTTTTTAGAGCATCTGACAGGTGTGTTCTCTCAGTGCTCTCTGAAGAACACTGTTCACACCAGGTTGTTACACATGCTCCTGGCCAGCCTGACCCTTGTGCTTCAGGGAATGGGAGGGGGGCACCGTGGGCATGTCACCATCCAACTGCTGGAGCACCCTACAAGATGACACTTCAGGGAGCAGTGAGCAGCTCTGGCCATACACATATGTAAGAAGCCCTTGGTGCAAGTTAAATGGAGAAACTTCTCCTCCAGCAGTGTCTAATGTTGACTGAAACCAAAGCACCTGGAAGAGCAGCAACACCTAGTTCTTCTCACCTCGTCTCCCACATGTGCAGGCTGCCCTCCCAGAGCCACTAGAAGTCAGAAGTCTTTATCCTTTCAGCAGCTCCCCCAGGACAGCTAGAAATACTGACTTCATGTTATAGCCAAGAGTCTTGTCTTGACCATTAGGCCAAGGCAGATCAGCAGTAGTACCTAAATCCACTGCTGCAAGCCAAGGCCTCCCTTCCTAAACTTGCAGAGGAGTAGGCACTGTCATGTGACGTTAACGACATTGATTCATCCAACAAGAAGAAATCCTTGGGTTGAAGCTTCCAAATGAGTCAACAGAGTAATATCAGAATCAGATCAGCCTTTTGAAATAACAATGAAAGCAGCATGTTCATTTTCTTCTGTGGCTCTTTGGATGCATGCTTCCAAGCTATTTCCAGCCTTTCTGTAACCCTAAGTGCCAAAACAAATTCTTTTTGAAAGAATTCTATTTTCTTGCAATCTGTTTGGCCCAGGAGCTGTTTCAATATTTCAATATTACTCATATTTAATGAAATATTCCGTACCTATCTCTTTCCCTTCACATCAGTTGACTTTTCCCTGATAATAAAAATATCCCAGATGCAAATACTTTCATGTACTTTGAAGTTGTTTGTACATCAAGGACTCTCATTTCCTGTATACTTGCACAGGAAGACATTCTGTGGTGGAGAGGAGGGAGTTCATTCTGTTGATGTCCCCTTCCTGTGTATTAGTAGAATTTAGGTTATGTCCCCATTACTTAATGTAAACACTTTTTCAGCAAAGTGCTCTGCCATTCCCAGTGTCATCTGCTGCCTGCAGTGCTGTTGACCTCCAGGACAACCAGTACCCTCAAGAACAGGTTACTCTGCATCAGTTATTTTTTTGCAAGTGTTGTCCACTGCATGATTGCAGAATAGTTGCTATCAAGCCCCGGGCACCTTGTTTCAGGCTGCTGATGCTCAGTTAACATGCAGTTGATCAATTTTTGTTTGCTGGCTGTTCAATACTTGGCCCTGGGCGTTACTTTCTGCACAACACTTAGCCTAGATACTCAGAGCTGGAGCAACCAAACAGTTCAAAAACCAACAAAGATGGACTGGTGGTGTTACTCCTGCTGTACTAGCCAGGAGAAGGCAGATTAGACAGAAGAACAAATACTAAGGTTAGGTATCCCTCCAGGTTTAGATGCTTACAACTCATTTATTTCCAAATAAACCAGAATTCAAAGTGAGAAGTACCAGTTGTTTGTCTAGTTTGACCCGCTGCATGGCACAGGCTATTAATTTTGGTGCAGTTGCTGTGGCATTGAATTTTAGCACTCAGTTTTAATTTACTTTAGTGCTTTAAGTGTATTTTCCACTTGGGCTTCAGATCAGGCCTGAATGCTTCTGAGAAAAGAAGAGATGCTCTGCTCCATGACAGCTTGCTTTAAGCACTCACTGCTAACAAGCAGTGCCTCATTTCCAGTTCCACTGGCCTCAACTTCCAGTTCTTTGTCCGCTGTAGTAAAAAGTCCTATGTGCACCAGGAAGAAAATTCACCCCCCTTTTTTTATTACTTTTTAAAATGATACACAAGAGCCGTTTTTTATTTAGGTTTTTTTTTTAATTTGTTTGGTTTTGGTTTGGTGTTTTTGATTATTTTTTTTTTTATGTTGAGTTACCTCCTCCCTTATCATAATTTTGGGAAACTCACCACTTGCCTCCTTCAGAATTCTTCTTTATGCTGGAATAGCATATCAGCTCTGGCTTTAAAATCAGCCTTGTTGCATTGCCACAATCTTGGTCTTCAGTATCCTAGAAAACTAGTTCTTTTGTCTTCTTTCCCTTTTAGAAATGTGCTGGATTATGATGCACTAGGCTCTTTGAAGCATGTAGTAAAAAACACCCCACCAATACCAAACCAAATAAAACAATAATTAAAAAAACCCGAACCAAAATCACTTCAGTTTGAGCATCCAAAATATTTGAGACAACCATAATACTGTATAGAACACTAAAATTATGTATAGTAAGTTAAATTTGAAAGTATTTTGGGAGCTGCCTATGAAAGAAGGTAGAAATGCTGTTTCTGCCCCAGGGCAGCACACCAAGGGTGGGGGCTTGAAGCGCAGCAAGTTGCTTTCCATTCAGCCCCTGTTTCTTTCATCTCTCCTTGACCTACACTGACAGCTGTGACAAAAAGTCACAGTCAAGCCTGCTGAACCGTAACTTCTGTGGGGTTTCAAGCCTGAGAGTTTCTGAAAAGCAGCTGTCTTGCACAAAGCTACACAGAGAGGAGCAGAGGCTGCCCCCACAGAGACCCTCTGCTCAGCAGCCGCAGCATGGGAGGGTGAAGGGGACAGGACAAGTACCACCCCAGCAGTCCCTGAGCCCTAGGATCTGTTTCTCTGTCAGCAAAAGCCAAGGGGAATTAAAGCAAAAAGTATTGCAGGGACAAACATATGGTTTAAGTACCAGGTTAAACCAAACCCAAACCAAAACAACAAAAACCAAACAAACAGAACCCCCAAAAAACCCAAACCCAAAAAACCAGAAAAGTAAAGAAAGAAAAAAAAAGGGCAAGGTTTTCTAGCCCCTCTGATCCAAGAATCTGGAAAAAATAGAATTACTGGCAGCTCCTGAAGTTTGAGGACAGTCTATGAGGAAACTTCAAGGAGCAGCAATAGGCTCAGGTCGCCTTCCCTTTATTACAGTAGTGCTCCATTTTCAGACCAGGACCTGCATTTGCTTCTCCTAATGGCTCATGAAGAAGTGACAGCCCTGAATTGACCTGAATACTAAAAGCTGCAGCCTTGTTCCCCTGCCTATATTGTGTTTGCATGGCAAGGTTTAGGTTGCGAGGGGTGAAGGGGGAGTTTACAGGGGTGGGTTCTGTGAGGAGCTGTTAGGAGCTGTTAGAATCTTCCCCCATGACTGACAGAGGCAATGCTGCAAGACAGACCTGCCACTGACCAAGGCTGAGCCTGTCAGTGATGGTGGTTGGTGGTTGCACCTCTGGGATAACAGATTTAAGAAGGGGGGAAATACCCTTCACAATTGCAGTCAGAGAGGAGTGAAAATTTGTGAGAGAAGCAGCCCTGCAGACACCAAGGTCAGTGAAGCAGTGGGTGGAAGAGGTGCTCCAGGCACTGGAGCAGAGGTTCCCCTGTAGCCCTTGGTGAAAACCATGGTGAGGAAGGCTGACCACTTCCAGGAGGTCCATGGTGGAGAAGATATCCACCCGCAGCCCACGGAGGACCCCACGCCAAAGCAGGTGAATGCCTAAAGGAGGCTGTGACCTCATGAGCCGGCTTCTGGCAGGACCTGTGGCCCTGTGGAGAGAGCATGGCATGCTGGAGCAGATTTATTGGCAGGAATTGTGACCCTGTTGGAGACCCAGGCTGGAGCAGTCTGTTCCTGAAGGTCGACACCCCATGGAAGAGACTCACACTGAAGCAGTTCATAAGCAACTGTGGGAAGGATGCACTTCTCTGGAGAAGTTTATGAAGAACAGTTTTCTGGAGCAGGAGAAGAGTGGGAGGATTCCTCCCCCTCAGGAGGAAGGAGCAGCAGGGACAACCTGTGATGAACTGACCCTAGTCCCCATTCCCTATCTGCCTATGTCGCTGGTGGGGAACAGGTAAAGATTTTGGGAATAAAATTAAGCCCAGAAAAAAAGGGTGGGGAGAGGATGTTTTTAAGATTTGGCTTTATTTCTCATTAACCTACTCTGATTTGATTTCTAGTAAATTACATTAATTTCCCCAAGTTGAGTCTGGTTTGCCTATGACAGTGACTGGTGAGTGATCTCTCCCTGTCCTTATCTTGACCCACATGCCTTTCATTACATTTCCCCCCTTA
>JAOXXN010000446.1:73147086-73157506 GCA_026770055.1 Myrmophylax atrothorax | reverse complement strand
TCTTCTTTTTCTCTTCTTTCTACCCTGCTGTCAGCTTTATTCCTGATAAAAATTGGCAATAGATAAAAGAAGACAACTGGCGTTTTCACTCGTGTTTTCATGTAGCTACTAGTAGTACAAGACCCATATATTTTTGTGTCACTCTTCCCGACAGCTCTTCTCCTCAACTACATCCAGATAGATCTCCACTTCAGCTGAAGCTCAGGATGGGATTTGCACTAAGCAGTGAAAAGCCCCACTAATGTGGCTAAGTCTCACCTGTGGTAGTTACACCACTGACCTTTCTTCTCTGTAAGGGAATCTAAAGCCCCAGTCATGGGCCCAGCCCTGTTACCCACTCTCAGTATTGATGGGGGGATGGACAGTGCCCTCAGATGACATGAAGTTAAAAGGGCTGGCTGCAGGTACTTTACAGGATAGGATTAGAGGAAGAACATGTGCATTTAGCAGGGTGGATTCCAATAGTGCCAAGCAGGGTTCAGTACTTTTCCAGAGGACAAAGTGTACCTGCAGATAATTTGGCAGCGCTGGGATAAAAAAACAGGAATACTCTGATGGGTCAGTTACTGCATGTGTATCAACAACACATAATTGTTGCTGAAAGAAGTTTGTTTGAGAAGGTACACATCAAAATGTCATAGAAGAGAATCTGAGGGAATTGTGGCATCAGTGTCAAGGACCCAGCTGGAGCAGCTTTTCTAGTTGAATGTACCCCACCATAAGGTGATAGCTTCTTGTGCAAGCAATAAATGCAAAAAAAAAAAAAAAAGCATCTGTGGTGGTAGGCTGAAACAAGCAGATGTTGTTGTCTCTCTTTTAGCAGTTTTCTTTTACAGGGAGGGCTGGCTCAAAGGGACTTACAAATAGCTGTTCTCCAAGCACAAAGAAGAGGGGAAACTGCCCCCACTAAACCCAATTTCCTTTAATGGCACTTTTAAACACGTCAGCAGTAGGTGAATATTGGATACCCACTTCTCTGACCTTATGAAGGGGGATTACTAGATTGGACCAGACAAGCCCAGGAGAAGGAGGTTCATCTTTTCCTGCCCCATTCTGAAGGAGTAGGGGCCACTGGGAAAGATAAAAGCTAGATGGAATCTTGAATGCCTTAGGACAGCCACAGTATTACCTGCCAAAATGAAACTACTGCCTCCCTGCTATCCTGCACAATGTAAAAAAATCCTAACAAGGCAGGTTTTGGTGAGGAATATCCCATTTACCAGGCTATGAGGACAATACTCAGCAAGAGCCATGCTGCAGATGCCAAAAATTTCTTTAATAGCAGCTCAGTAGATATTATCTTTTTCTCTTTGCAGTACAAGCCAGAGCTGGGCTTGGATATTAGTGCATTACAGCTAATGTACATAGCATTCAGTCAATAGAGCTTGTAAGAAAAACAAAGAGAGTGTAAAAAGGCACATAAGAAGGTATGTGCATAAGAGGGTTTGATTTTCCGTACTGAAGTTTAGTTTAGTTTAGTTTAGCACTGGAAAATGCTAGATGACAATGTAAATTCTCCAGAAACATTTCCCCTGTTGGAAAAGAAGAATCATTCTTTTCCTCACTACAGGAGCCATTAAAACATTTCCCATACTGTTTGCACACATCATCTCCTTTTTTCAGATTGACTCTGTTGGGGATTTCCATTAATTTCAGCAGTCAGCACTTTTTAGTCCTTCTAAATGCACTGCATAGCATGATAATATGATGCTGAGCAAGAGCAGAACTCAGATCAACTGCTTCAAGACACAAATAGCTGAGTGATCATTTTTTCCATGACATAATTAAATTACTGCACAATTGATCTTTTTCCCTTGTCTTTCCTTGGCAGGCTCTACTGCACCTATATCTCAGAGAGGCAGAGAAAGCATGTCTAAGAGAAAGACAAGAATCAAGAATAGATGAGAGATTTCATTTGTGCTGCTGCCTTGGCACACTGTTGTAACTGTGGGCTTCTCTAATGGGAACATCTGTCTGGGGAGGCTGTGCAGGGGCAGCTTACAGACCTATGACACAACAGCACAATTCTATTCCCTTCAGTAGTTTCACACCCCACCTCCCCCACCCCCCCAAAGTCTGGGATCATAAATATATTAAGCACCGCAGCCCAGTGCAATGTTGCCTTGATTGCTTACTTTGGGCACCAGGAAACATACCCTAGGCTCACCTGGCCCACCATCAGGCTGGAAGCTTGCATGTATTTCCACAGTCTTTGCCAAAACCATGTCTTTCCAATTAAGTCACTGGTTTTTTTTTGGCTTCTCCACTGATATCCACAGCATTTGCAAAAAGCATGGGAGGTTTCTCCCCGGCAGAGGCTGCTGTTTGTCTGCATTCTTCTCTTCTCACATGAGACATTTTAAAGATTTCTCCCCGCACAAACTCCAGGGTGCTCTCAAACGTAATTCATTTCTGTTACAGTGACCAACAGTCAACCAGAGCTCATCTGCATTTGTACTGTTGGGCTCTGCTGGAAGAAACACTTGTGCTGGCTGAGTACACTCTGGAAGCAGTTTAGGAGCAGGTTTGGCCATAATGAAAGCTCTCAGGTTTATCTTCCCTGGCAAGATACCTGCAGCAAAGTTACCAGTTCAGTTCTATTTGCTTCTTCCATTTTTAAGGTAACATTCAGAAAGCAATTAGCTTTCTGAGATGTTTATGATGAATGGAGATAAAATTTAAAAGCAGTTTCCATTCATTAAGATAGTCAATGTAAAAGGAAACCCGTTTGAGCTGAATGCAATATAAACAACTTGTGGATGAACTGTAATTAGCTCCAACTGACTGATCTAAATGATTATAACAGAAAAATGGGGAAATGTCCACAAAAAATAATGCTGTGATCTTAATATTTACTGATGTTTAAAAAGAGGTCTCTAAAGTTTTGCCTCTGAGCAGTATAAAGGATTTCTGTCTTGCTCCCCTGAAAGTGACTGCATGCCTCATGTCTTCACACTCATCCCAAGGCCCTTAGAGATCAGGACAATACCACCTTCATGTTCAATTTAACCAGGAGCAGGTGTGCTACCTGCCCTTTCTAAGCAATTTAAGCCAGCAATCCAGCCAAAGAGCAGTGTCACCTGCCAGCTCTACTGAGTGTGCCTACATGGAGAAGTAGCCTAAGGAACGAGGTTGTGAACTTGACTGGAAAATTAAATTTGCAGCCTTTTGAAAGGGATTCCCTCCTCCCTTATTCCTTTGTGGACCTATGACAACTTTTGAAAATTTGAACAAGGAGGAAATGGAGAGAAAAACATAGATAATTGTTTGGTTTTCTAAGTAAGCCCTAGTCCTCATAAAGTGTTTGCTGAAAGCCTAACTGAGTACTTGCAGACATGAGTGATGAAACCCTGGAAATTTTTAGCCACAAGAAGTTTTTATAGAAAGCACTTTTCATAAAGATTTGGAGAGAAGCCCAAGTACACTGAAAGATAATAAAAGCACAGAGCAAAACTCCAGAGGGTGGTGTGATCCGAGAAATTATTTATAAAAAAATGCAGAAGAATATGCTTTCTTCATCATTTAAAAGCTTAGAAGGTTCATATTTCTTCACAATATTTTGGCAGACAATGTGTACACTATCATTAAATTCCTTAGTTTTCTGGAAAAGGATAGAGCACTGAGTGACAGCAAACACAACAGTATTGATGGAATAGCATACCAGTGGATGCATATGAAGAGACATTGCCTTTGATCTTTCTTTGCTATGAAGGATGACAGGGAGTTGTTATCCCAAAAGCACTTTGCACAGGAAATCAGGATGTGGCTGTAAGAGATATTAATCCCCCAGGAGAAAGCTTAGGAGGAATTCAAGCATGGTAAATTGCAGTGACTGAACAGTATTCAGCTGCAGTCGGTGTCTGGAGATTGTAATACTACTTACGCTCATCCCAGTGCAAAGCCCTAATTTCTACTTTACCTCTGATTTAGAGGTCTTAAAGAGGTTCCTGGAAAAGAAAGCTCTCAGAGCTTCTAGAGGTATTTAGCAAACACACAGGCATGACCTGTCACAGCTGTAACTTAGATTTTTAACTTCTTTTATTTGCATTAAGTGCTAAGTAAATATTCTTGTGAACATAAATGCAGCTAATATTTAAGCTCACTGAAAATGCTTTATTCTATCTGTAGTCATAATAACTTTATCAACTGTAAAGCAGTTTGCTTTGTCAAATGGCCCAACAAGAGCCCACTAACTTTTGCAGTGTTGCTGAGCCACTCCATAGTGCTCTCCTTATTGAAAAAACGTAAGTACAAAGACTATATTGGAATCAATACCAAGTGATCCCACAACTTTTGCCTTTATATTGTGTCTCTGCACTCTCTAATGACTTTCATATTATCATCAGCATGTTCTCAGGAAGTTTACATGTCAGGGCTAATTAATTAGGGTGGTTTGTCTTCAGTTATTAATCCCCTAAGTACTGAAAACCCATTCCCCTTTAAGCAGAAGCACCTGTGACCAACATGACATGAGAGATGCAAATCCAGCATTTTACTGGGAAGCACTTGCAACTACATTTCCGAGGGAATAATTAAAGTAACTGTTGCTATAATTCCAGTAATAAGGTTAAAATATGTTGCTACAATTTCATTTCCCAGAACTCCATTCAAGTGATTTGTGAATGTATCTGTGATAGCCTGTCATGCCCAATGTTTCTCTAGAAATTGCTGCCTTACACATGCAAAGATACTTTCCAAGTCTGTATTTTGCAATAGGCTCTACCTAGAACCAAGCCCTTGCCTTTTAACTGTATAACTGTGTCAGTAGTGCTATTCTTGCTTTTTTTTTTTCTTTTTTTTTGAGGCATTTCTCTTGTTAGATCTTTGTTTTGCTTACTAATGCATATATCAAGTAAGGGAGCCTGTTTTCTATAAGAAGATTTAAATTCAGTTGTCCTTACTTCTTAAAGGGAAGTAGTATAGGAAATAATACCAAAAAAAAAGGCATTTAGTAATTGGATACCAGTTCAACACATTATTTTTTTGAATTTAAATACACTGGGCTTGTTTGTAAAATTATCATTTCAAAACCCAGTTTATCTAAACTACATTCATATTACTGAAATAATTTTGATTGTTGAATTAACCTGTTCTACACTTGCTGTTTACTGCAAATATCCATCATGGACTAGAACTTGAGAGCAGGGTTTTAGCCTGTAGAAACCTTATGTGGGTCATGACTTGCATATTTCTTTACAGTAATTGAAGTCTAGTATTTCACCTGCTACATCACTGGAGCATTTTTTACCTACCTGACTCCCTGAGTCCTGGGCTACAGATAATTTTCTGAATCCTCTCTAAATGTCCACATTAATCTTTTCAAGCTTTTGCCCATTTCTTCAAAGTGGATTTACCTCCTGGGGTGGGAGCACACAAGCTCCTGTGCATAGTTACAGTTCAGACAGCTTCAAGTGAAGTTCATTGCACACAGTTTAAGACTGAGGCAAACAGTGTGTTGCTGTGAGAGAGGGATAGAGCCTTAATAGTATTTCTAAGACAATTATTGATAGAACTGATTGATATCCTTTAGCTAAATCTCCCTGACTAATATGGTGCTCAAGATGCGCTTTTATATATGTATAAATTCATTGAAATCACAGAATTCTTAAAAAAAATAAATAAAAAGGCATTTTGGTGAAGTAACTTCCACTTTTTTCCCCCACAGGCATCATCTATAATGCTAGTATAATTCTTGTCTGTTGCATAGTTACAGTTATGACCAACAGAACATGAAGTTCTGATTTAAAAATATGTTTTATGTTTGATGTACTAATCAGACCTTGAAATGAGCTAACAATTGATTGACAGCCCATCCTACTACCCCTGCACACAAACACTCCTCTTTTAAATCTGAATGATTAAAGGATGTTTTTCCTTACCTTCTGCAAGAGCAGCTTAAAGGGGTACCTCATTCAATACAGAAAACCAGTCTACAGTCTATTTTAACTTCAGTTGTTTGAGAACAGCTCTATTTGAAACAGCAGGGATAGAGGTGAACAGACTCCGCAAGTTGTTTATAAGTAAACTTATTTCCCATTAATTTTACCCATTTATCAGGAATTTTTAAATTTCCAGTTATTTATTTTCAGGTAATAAAATGTATCACTTCTGGTAAGCTAACACAGTGACTAACCATTACTTGCAGTGTTACTGCTATAGCAAACCTTAGCACTTGTGATGCTTGGTTCTTGTTTCCAGGCAGTAGAAAAAGGTTCCTGGTCCCAAGTCTGGGATACACAATGGGTACACAGAGCTCAGCTCTTCCCTGATTATTAAGACAGATTCTATTCGGGAGATGCAGTCTCTCCAGGCATTGTATAGTGATTGAATTGATAACAATGCATGAGAAATTACTCTGGTGGAAAAGGAAGCAGTAGGAACTGCTATTTTTACTTTGGTCACTCTGGGTTTTCTGGTTACTGCTAAACTGCATGATCTCTATTCCACCAGCTTGGTTTTCCTCTTTAAAGGAGTTTGACAACTAGCAGAAGTTTGGGAAAATTACATGAGGACAAGGATATGGCTCACCGTATCTCCTCCTAAGTAAAATAATTCCCATTTCCTCTCTTACTTTCCCAGTAGCCAAAAGGAAACCTCAGAGATATGGCCATTGTCCCCAAGATGCTGAACTAATGATACTCTTAAACTACTACATCACCTCCAATAGAAGTCAATGTGCTATCTTTTGCATATGTGTGGTCTAAAGATATTTTGGCATCTATTTACACAAATCAGTAAGTATATCTCAGCTCTGTGTGCCATTTTTAATAATGCAAAACTCCTAGAAGCACAAGACACAATGATGTAATATTAAGCATTAAATTTAAATTCACAGAAGCAGGAATGGTGACAATGCAGTTCAAACTTCCAATAGCTTAATGTGAATGTTGATATTAGAGGAGATTTTAAGCTGGGTTATAGAACTTGGATACAGGCTGATGCAAGGATGTTCTGTCAGGATTAATTTTAGAACTAAAATTGAATGACACAAACCACTTCTAATTGCTTGAGACTTTATACCAAACTCTTATTATTCTATTTATCAGTTTTGTGCAATTCAGTAAGGGGAACAGTAGCTATTTTCTGTTATATTTAGTTTAAATATACTATTTGTTGCACAACAATTTTCAAGGATTGTCAAAGCGAAGTAGAACAGCTACTGTCTACCTGTCTCCACCTATGACAGACAGGGCTTCTACAAGTGCCTCTCCTAAAAACTTCCCAATGCCTCCTTTTATGAGACTGTGTTTTACTGTACTTGCAGTTACCCAGTTCTGAGATTTGAATGGAATTTCCTACATCAAATCTCACTTTTGTGTCACTTTGTGGAAAGGTTAATTTGGAATAGCTCAATCAGTCCATGGATAAGACTAAGGAAAAGCATGGACTTCTGTGTAATACAGTTGCCTAAAGAAGAAAAGTCTGGAAAGGCAACATTAAATTTAAATCTTTGACCAAGAAAAAGTAAATTGAATTCATTATTACATTTGTAGAGACAAACAGGTTGGGAAACACTAGAATTAGAGTCTAATATCGACCAAAACATTTAGAGTCAGAAGAATGCGTGTACTTTTCACATGAGACTGTCACAACAATGATAGTAGCTAACAGCAACATGGCTTTTTAGAGTTTCAAAATCTCACAGAAAAGACTAAGATACAGGTTTCTAAAAAACCTAGGGAAATGAAACTTGGGGTATTCTCCACACAAAAAAAAAGTCTAGAAATTTCAGGCTAGTCAGCAACTTAATACTAAATTTATAATAGCAAGAGTCAAAGTAGAAATGACGCAACCACCAATATCAAGAACATAACTAAAAAACCCAAAACACATACAGGTTTTATTTATTTTATTTAGAAGTAAAGTAAAATGTGACACTTCCATCTAGAAGCCACTGGCATATGCTATGGTAAATTCAAACATGGAGAGCGGGTTTAGCTTTCACATTTCTCCCAATTTCAACTTCTTCCTTTTGCACTGGAGCTTTGCACAAGCTCTGACACACCTGAGGACTCATCTGTTTAAGGCAGCCTCTGGAGTTCAAACTTATCAGCAGATGGTGCTTCAAAGACATCATCTTCAACACTTTCTTCTATTGGCTTCATCTTTGCCGAAGTTCTCAGGTATGGAGATGTCCGGCCTGGGCCTGTCAGTTACAAAGAAATTGCCAATTAGTTAACAACATATACCTGTAGGTACACCTATCTGTGACAAAGTGTGCACAGTCTGATGGTCCTGCCCTGGTTGCCTTGGGAGAGATTTTCATAAGTGAAAGTTTCTTTGTTACCTGGCCAGGGGCACCAGGAAATTCTAGACATGGGACAGCCACGCTGCTGTGAACCAGCAACATCTCTAAGGTTCAAACCCTGTTGCTATCCACAGACACAGTATTCTCCCCAAATTCAGTGCAAATCCTGACTGAGCAAGGTGCCCACTGCTTGTGTCCCTGGTGACTGTTTTCTCACCATTACACTCATGCACTAACTCGTCTTCATTCAATTATAGCAACATGAGTGGCTGCCCTAAGTACACTTGCTTGGCTGTGGAAAAATCCCTCAGCGTACTGGGCAAATCCCAGGTAGGCACATGATCAAAGCCCTGAATTTTCCTTTAAGGCATAGAATCACAGAATATCCTGAATTGAATGGGACCCCCCAGGATCAATGCCCAGCTCCCGGCCCTGCACAGGACACCCCCAAGAATCCCACCACGCACCTGAGAACATTGTCCAAATACTTCTGTAACTCTGTCAGACTTGGTGCTGTGACCACTTCCCTGGGGAGCCTGTTCCAGTGCCCAACTACCCTCTGGGTGAAGAACATTTTCCTACTATCCAACCTAAACATCCCCTGACACAACTTCCTAAATTTTACACGGCATGGTAATATAAAACTTATATAAGATATATACCCCCATGAGCAATCACAGAGAAAACAAGATTAGCAGGTAAAGGCCACAACTTTCAATGGATGATTACACTGCAACAAAACTACCTTTTAGAAAAGCAGCAACTTGTCTGCCAGAGCAGAGAATGCACCACAGCTATTAGTGACAAGACATTAAATGGGTTTTTTGTGCAAGTTACCACTGCAAACTACTCTCCATTGCAGTTAAATTTTCAGCATTAAGGTCAAACCAGAGAACCCCTTTGACATCAGCCAAACAATTTTGTTTTCCATTGTTCATTCTGAAATTGGATCTGCACTTGGACATGTTTTTCTCTCAGATTTTTCTCTTCTAGATTTAGACCACCACAATGGTACAAGTCTGTAAACAGCTAGCATATAATGACCAAGAAGATTATGGAAATCTTTGAAATACCACTTGAGAAGAAAAGAGCATGAGACAATGGTCCTGCTGACAGACCATTTGCATACAAGCCAAAAATTCCAATGTTCTTGAAAAAAATAGCCATAACACATTCTTATTTTTAAAAAAGTTTATCAGATATACAGTAAAGTGCTGTGTTAAGGAAACCTACTTATGAGGAAGGACTCATTTGTACTGTGTGTTACACACAGAGAACAAAATACAGCTACAGGCAAGACCCGTGAATTATTGTATTACTGCATTATTAAGTCACATTCACAAAGACATTGTTTGGAATTAGCTTTTAGAACTTTTTACGTTAAAAATTTATTAGCAATTTCTTTTGACTTTCAAAAATTACTTAAACTGCCATAATACAGGGTTACTCAAACACATTTCTAGGTACCAGAATTGTTAAATGCTTCTTTTCACAGAGATGAGTTCCTACAGCCTAAGCAAAGGATAACTAAATTCAAAGTTTGTGGGTACACGTGGATATAAAATTCATTTTGCTGGGAGACACCAACAAATTATACTCAAAGGTGAAAGTGAGCCTGAAAATGCTTAGTTTCAGTGGTTTTTGGTTTTAGTTTTTTGGGGTGTTTTTTGGTAGATTTTTGTTTTAGTATAGTTTCTTGCTATTTGTAGAATGGTTTTCTTCTGTTTAAAAGTACTTCTCCCCAGAAATCAGAAGTAAGAAACCCTAAGCCTGTTTTACAGGATACAATATGAGGTCCAATTCTTTCATCCTGTTTGTTTCAAAGACATGCTCTTATTTGCAACAAATACAAAACTGTCTACTGATGCCCCTATCCAGTGTTGGACAGATGTTCAAGTGACAGTCAGACCTTCCATCCACTACATTCTGTTGCCCTTTCTTGAGGACCTAAGTCAAAATACATATTAAAATTTCCATGAAACCCAATCCTGCTTTTAACCACAAGCTGGATGTAACATAAGTATGTAGTATAAGTATGGCCAAACTTCACTAACGAAGATTTGGGTAGGGCTCTCCTCACATGGATGTGCAGCCCGCGCAGGGGATTGTTTAGGTGAGGCTCAGCGTGCGCAGAACTGGCCCCACCGTTTCAGTCCTGAGGTCCATTTGCCA
>JAOXXN010000446.1:73128821-73141503 GCA_026770055.1 Myrmophylax atrothorax | reverse complement strand
AAATCATTACCGTACGTGCTGGGTGTTTTGCCAGTGCCTAAATGAGGTATCTTCAGTTAGCACACAAAACCTCATGCATCTTATGGCTGCCCTATAGTTAGGTCCCCTCATTTAGCTGATGTACAGCATCATCTGAAAAGCTACAGTCTTCTCCCATGAGTTCTGCAATAATCTCTAGTGATCAGCTGAGCTTGTGTTCAAAACTGGCACAAACTATTCTGAGCACTCACGAAGAGAGGATGCAGAGGAAGTCCCGCGAAGAAACATCTGCAAGCCATCCTCACTGTCACTGGTACTGGCCATACTGTTTCTCATCTGCATCACAGAGAGCTGAGAGCAAAGACTAGGCTGTCGATCAATCTTTTTTGAAGCCTACAAAAGAAAATAATTATTACTTTTAAAAAGGCGTCAGGTATATTAAGATAAAAATGGAAAATTACTATTTCCCTTGTTAGTACATGCTCCGGTCTCAGCTATGATTACACAAGAAACTTGCTGGAGCAGAAGATTCTGTGCACTGCGAATAGATTGTGAATGAAAATAGAAAATGCCAGTAATATATTGGAATTGGAACACTGGCAAGTACAAAACCTCATATTAATTATTCAATTTTAATTTGGTTTTGCACTGGAACTTTCACATATTATCTTACAGAAAGCTTGGGGTTTATTATCTGGTAATTCATTATTTAGTTATGATGATCTGGAATCAAATATAGCCTTTATGATGAGCCTGGTGCTCCTTGCCAAACAAAACAGCATGCTGTATATACAGTTTAGCAATTTATGCCTTAACAGAAGTGTGTTCACTTTCCTGGCTTTTCATTTCACCATGTTAGAAAATGGTGAATGTCATTCCTTCCCAGCAGATGATCTTTTACTGAAGACTAAATGCATCACATGAACATTACCCACTACCTGTCAAATGGTCTGAGGAGCGTCCATTTTGCTTTGAGTAGTCTTACTGAGAAGTCTTTGTACTATAACATTTATATGCAACTGTACATTGTACCTCATCAAGTATCACTGCAAGTCAGAGTGCATGTGAAGGGAAGCAATCAATGACAAGAGTATAATGGATAACTCCACTTTACTGAATTTTAAAGGTCAGGAACTAGCATCCTACTTGATGCAGGGAAGAATTACTATTTTCCACAACAGTAGTGAAAGTCTCCTTAGGTAGGAGAAAATCACAAGGTTCCTTACAAGATAGAGTACTCTTCTGCTTTCCAACATTAAATGAATTGATGGGTTTATCTTCTTACCAGCACCTTTACTATGAATAATCAATAATCAATTTATTTTAGTTGTCTCCTATGTGCAGAAGTCAACTGCAATATTTTCTGATGAAATTGACACCAGTTAAAAAAGTATTAAATATGCCAATAATATTTGTATTTGACAGTGAAACCTGTGAGAGGTGACACGTACGTAGGGTGTTAGCAATGAAATATGAAGAAGAATTTATTAGGCAGTTCTCATTCTAGGTTACATAGGAAGAGCCTATGCAACGTGATTTTCATTTCAGGAGAAATAATGTTCTACGAATTTCCCAAACATTCACTCAATTTCTGTAACGTACATTTTCAAAACTTACTGTAATGAACCAGCTACAATAATCTTAAATTTATGTGACTATTTTAACTAAAAACAAAGACTTGGCAAACTGAAGTTAATGCATGCAGATGTTAAGTCAAAGGAGGGTTAAAGCCTGGTGGATTTTTTAATACTTAGAAGTTATGATAAGTACCTTTATCTTAAAATCAATCAATTACAACATTACAATGAGTACTTCATTATATTTCCATTTCAAGAAACACACTAGTGCTGAAGTTCTACAGTGCCAGAAGTCACCAACAAAAGTGTGCTGCAGATGACTTTGTATACCAGGCATGACACCATAATGCTGTCATACATGCATAAAAAAAAAAGAAGAGGAAAGGAAAGAGGAAAAAAATGAGGAAAATAAAATACAGATGTGAAAAGAGAAAAAAAGAGAGAGAAAAGGGAAAACAGGGTGGTGGGGCAGGGAAGAGAAAAAAATTAGAAAAAGAAAAGATAGGGAGAAAAAGGAAAAAAAGGCAAGGTGAGAAGGAGTGTGGAGTACAGCAGTCTCCCAATGCAATTCTTAGCACACACGGGAGGCACATCTCTACATGTTCCTTCAAGGTGCCATACTCCAGAAGTTACTTTGTCTATGTAGATATGAGTTCTATTACAGAAAATTCCCGTGTAAGTCTTTTATTGGAAGAAAAGCAGGTGTAACACATGCTTTATAAGACATATTTTATAGGTGGTACATTCCTGCTAGCTCCCTTTGACCTTACTGCAAATTAAAGCAGTGATCTGAAATGGTTTTGAGGATTTGATTGCAAGACACTGTAATTATTTGGTTAATCAAAAGGCAAATTAAGCAGTGCTTTATTGCTAGCAAATTGTTTCCCCTGCAATTCTTTCTTTTCTCTTTCTATAACCAGTACAAAATTGAGAAAACTTACAACGTCTAATTAGGCATAAAAACATGACAAGTTAAGCCTGCTGAAGTCTGTAGTAGTGGCAGTCATTCCTTCAGGGTAGCTTTCTATCAAATTCACAACTTGCAGAAGTAACTATTTAACCTATATATGACTGCCTCCAGGTAATCTGTTGAGAGGGATTTTTGCTCTAAGTTAGCATGAGTGAAATCAACTTAGAATATGAAAACACTGTATTATGAAATTATAAAGCTTTTCATAAATGATAGTGAAAGTTCTTCAAATAAATTATATATGAGAACCTTACAACCAGTACATGGGCAATAAACAAAAAAACTAAAAACAGATAAACCCTCAAACCGAAAAACCAGCAGCAAACAAGTTATTGTCCAAATCTTGGAAAGTCACATAACTAAGTAAGGAGACCAAATAAAACTAAACCAAGATCATTAATATATCCACGACTACACCCATACCATTTACCAGGACAACTAAAACACACTCCCTCTACAGGCGAGTTCTATTCAGATCACTTAATATTCTATACCTATTTCATGATTCTTTCCACTAACTGCATCATATGCACGTTTGCTCTTTTTTCTTCTCTTTTGTATTTGCAACCCTCAAAGATATTGAAATTATTCTTCCTAGCAATCAGTATTACATAATTGTTTGCCTCTAGTAAAAATTTTTCTAAGAAAAAACTATGAAGCTTCTTTGTACAAAGGCACCCATTTGTTAATGAGAAAGGATATCCAGGGAGAAGCACCTTTTTAGCTACTGGACATCATGTCTAATAGATGGCTAGAAATATTTGAACTAGCTGATCAGTTTGAATCTCAGTTAGTCATCTTTCATGCACATTACTGTACTAACCTTAACTGATATCACACTGACTCACACCTTGGCACTAAAAGGCCACGAGTATGCATTCAGTAGCTGACAGCAGCAGGTTAAAAAAAGGCCTTTAAGAGCATTTAAAGTTGAAGTAAAAACACAATTGTGTGTGGAAGGAAAATTTCCAAACAAAACTTAAATTGCTTACCTTGTCATTTAAGGTTGGGTCATTCAATGAATACAGTTTGTTTGTAATATCTTTGCCAATAAGGTACTTAAAGATCTCATAAAGAAATGGCTCAGACTCCAGAAAATAAGTCAGCCTTTCCCTGGACCAGCACAGGAACTTGCAGTTATCATCTGCAATAATGGTGACCTGAAAAAAAATACATGCTCAGAATTAGCACATTTAAACATGCTTTAAAATAAGTGAAGTGATATGATTTTATTTGTGCCTCCAGTTAAAATAACTGTTAAAGCCATGAAACTTTTTGATATCCCTTAGAATGTTCCGTTTACAAATGTAAAAAAATCTCAGACACTTATCATATTTTTAACTGAGTGTAACCAGTTTGTTTTCCAGAAAATCTGGTGGGAGGTAACAGGAGAAAAATCGTTCATGAGTTCCCAAACTGTAAAAGCAATTACGTAAGAGCAGATTTTCATATAAAGTCAGTCATATGGCGATGACACTACTTGCATCCCAATGGGCACACATGTTGCTTGTGTTTGTCACTGTCACCAAACAGAAACAACCGGTATCATCCAAAGGTCTGCATCAAAGAGGTTTTAGTGATTAAAAAAACCAAACCAAACCAAACATTTCCATTCTTCTTTCTTTTCACTGTCAGCCCTGCTGATCCAACAAGTACCACTTTCTAGCAGTTCAGCTAAGTAAGGCTCTGTTTGCTGAGTTATTGATAACTCAGTTGTGAGTAGTTAAAGGGGAACTTGCACCCTCTCATGGGACGCTGGAGCTGCCAGGTTTCTCCCTGTGCCGGCAGAGGGCAATGGAACACCGAAACCCACAACGCTTGCTGATACCCAGTGGCACGTTTTGCAGGGGGAATTCAGTCATGCATGAAGAAATCAGCTGCTCTCTGCTACTACAGGATAACATGACCTCCTGAAAAAATTAAAAACCTGTGAAGTCCAAGAAATAATGGGAAACTGTCACGTATCCATGGATTTTTTACTTCACGGTCTGTAATATAAGTCCACAGGCTGAGGAAGAATTTGCCAGCATAGCCAGCAGATGGGGCCCTTAAGACTGAATCTTGTGCTTTTGAAACGGTAACGCGGACAGTATTAACACAGCAGTAACAAGCAGAACTCAGGAGTAAAGGATATACACTGCACCAGATTGCAGCAACTTTTTAGGAAGGCTGAGTATGAGGCATGAACCTTTTCCCTGGAGAGGGACCGATTCGTATTCAGTCGCTTACAGGGGAAATGGGCTGTGCCAAGAGGGCAGCTGGTCCGTGGGACACCTCGCTGCTGCAAAATGAATGCATCTGGACAATTCTCTCTCCCTGGCATTAAGCCTAGTATTTGACTGGAACATATGACATCAATCACTGATGTTAGAGTCTACATTGCTCTCCCTCCCTTCTGCCAGGCTATCAGTGTGGATATACCTGCCTGGCCATAGTCTCACCAATATTACACATACCTAGCTAAAGAATGCCAAGTAAGAGGTAGCAAAATAGCCATTTCTATGGGAAAAAAAAAAAAATTCTCTAACAGCACTTCCTCCATCCCCAAAGCCATAATAAAATATATCCTTTAATGTATCCATTAGAGACATATACCCTTATTGTTCCCCATGTGAATGATTTTATTCAAAATACTGAGAACTTTTGGCTTATGCTGATTTAACAACTTGCAAAATAGCAGAAGCATTAATATGCTTTGATAAGTACCAATTTCCAATTACTAGTTCCTGAGCTTTTAGTCTTTCATTATTGCAATAATTATTTTTTTCTTTTCTGTTTTTGAACTAGTGATGAGACCTGCTCACATCATCTTTTTGCAGCAAAAATTAAATTATTTGTCCTGAACAATCTCTTAATACAAAATAAGCTTGGACACAGTAAAAGAGAACAGAATAGCAAGAGTCAGACAGCTCAGTAAACACCATTATAATACGGGTTTGCAGCATTTAATTTTCAAAATTATTCTTGATATGGTCCCTCTTCAAACACCAGAAAGTTAACAAAATTGTGCAAGTCAAATAGTTCATTGTTGATCAAATTTATACTCTGTTTTTTTTAACGATCTCATCAGCTTGTATGCAGTGACATGTAAAACAAAGTGTACCTGGAATTTCTCACCCCGGTTCATCTGTGTTGATCGAAATTCAGGAGAATCTATAAAGGCACAGGGGTAAATATTATGCAGAAAATGCCCTCGATAAGACACCTTCATTCTGAAAATAAAAATGTATGAAAACTTAAAATCATGGAGGTTGATTACTTTAATCTAAATTTGGATATGATTATTGACAATGGCAAAGCAGTATGTAACAGGAAAAAACGTATTTATCTTCTGGAACACCACCCCAGAGCTACCCTGTTTTCTGCCTAAGGCTCCACTGATTCCAAGCAGAACAAGTTGCCAGCCAAATAGAGAATTAACGAACATGGCATGTATCCTCAAAACATTGTTATTCAGTATGAAAAAGGTGTTTTGCAAGGTTATGCTATACAGCCAGAACAGAAATATGCTTCCTTTAGATAAGTAGCTTTTCTTTAAAGAGTAAGAAAAACAATGAAAGCTGACATCACTGTTGTTGTCAAGAGAAACTGGTTGAAATTTTTGCCAGAATTTAATATTAGTTTCAAGATTACAGCTTGCCCATAGGCATATATTTTACCCTTCTCACCTGCGTTCTGTCAGCCTCTGGGCAGTGCACCTGCCCCTCTCTACTTGCATGTACATGTAGAGTGAATCAATTCTAACAGGCCTGCTATTTTAAAGTCTACTGGAGGGATACTTTCCCTTCCCTCATGCACTGTATTTTTTAACCTTAAAAACTGAGAGGGCACTGAGAAGGTAACTTAGGTATCTAAAACTCAAACACATTTCTTGCTTGTTCTGCAAGCCACTGCCTTTGGTATTATATAATTCCCACTAAAATGCTTGCAGCTGCACATAAAAGTGAAGGCATAATATGCTCCCAGTAAGAAACATCACTGTCATCTGAAAACAGTGTCACACAATATTCTATATCTATAGATTATTTGGCTATAGACTCTTTGTTATAGACTATAACAGGCACAAACAATAACATTTAAATAGCTTACAGAAACCTCAACAATTTTCCAATCTATTCAGACATCACACAAAGCATGATTGTCACCAAACTTTTATAGAACCTACTTCCCCTTCAGCAGGATGCTTAGCCTATCATCAACTGATGTTTTGTCTTCTGCTGCATAGGCTTGACCTGTCTTTAAAGTCTGAATGTTGCAGAACTGTCCAGTCAGCCTTTGGAAGAGCTCTGGAGGCACATGGAGAGGTTCAAACATTCTCTTGTAGAGGCTGCTAAGCTCCTTCTCTATCTTGATCTAGATTGGATATACAAGAGACATCAATAAACATAGATGTATTAGTTAAAAAAAGACAAGACTGCACACTTGCTTTAGTTGCTATGCTTGAAGAACATCTTTGGCTTCATTATGCTTAGGCAAGGAAAGAAGTGGCAAACATGTGACACCTATCCACCAACACTGCCTACAATAGGGTTACCAAAACCTTATCTAAAATTAGCCAGGCTGGCACTCTGGTGCTTCAGAATGCTGTTCCAACCAAGTGGCACATTAAATCAGACACAAGGAGTCTCCAGAGACTTCTGTTGATGTAACAGTGAATAGGACTTGGGCAAGAATTACATAGATTAAAAAAAAAAAGGAGGTTGCCTTCACACTACATGCGTGCATTTCTCTGGCTGTCTCAGGCTCTCCTGAGAGCCCCTTTCATCCCTGAGCTTCTTGGTTTACTTGCAGTAGAAAAGCAAGTCCTGAAAAACAAACCCATCATATTGAAACCACATGTGATGAGGGATTTTTAAAAAAACCAACAACCAAACAACAACAACCAAACAAACAACCCCCACAACCAAAAAACATTGCCAGCTGAACATCCCACATCTAAGAGCCCACCCAAACTCAAGCAGCAGCAATGAGGAAAAGGATGTTGGCTGAACTACCAAGCCTGGAAGTCTTTCCTGAATGAAGGCAGCAGGGAATGAGACAGTATCCTGGCCTTCCTGAGAGAAGAGGCAGCCTGAACAAAGCCTATATATTTGTTGTGGGGAAGACAAATTAGAACAATAAGCATCAGATAATGAAAAAGTAAAATATACTGAATAAGGGCAAGCAAGCAAGAAAAAGTGGCAGAAGAGAAAGAGGCACATTTCTAGCTCATGTCCAACTTTTCCTCCAGGATCTGTAGGTCCTTTTCTACAGAGCTGCTTTTCAGCTGGCCAGTCCATGTGTGGCATATGCTGATGAATGGGGTTATTCCTCCCCATGTGCAACAAAACCCACTTTTTGCTGAACTCCATGAGGTTTCTGTTGGCCCATTTCTCCAGTCTGCCGAGGTCCCTTCCGATGGCTTCCCAAATTTCTGGCCTATCGGCCACTCCTCCCAGTTTCATATCATCAGGTTACACATCTTCCCCACCATCCAGATCATTAATGAAGGTGTCAAACAGACCTAGGACTAGCACTGGCCCCAAGGTTGCACTGCTACTGCATGCACCACACACTAGTATATATAATACACACCTCCAACTAGACATCTCACCACTGATTATTACACTCAGCCCAGCCATTCAGACAGTTTTCAATCCACTTCATTGTGTCCTCATCCTGCTGACACTCTAGCAGGATTTTACAGGAGAGAGTGTGGAAAACCCTACTGAAATTAAGGCAGACAGTATTTGCTAGTCTCATTTATCTGGTCAGTCATTTCATCATAGAAGGTTATTGTAGAATGGCTTGGGTTGGAAAGGACCTTAAAGATCATCCAGTTCTAAGCCCACTGCTGTAGGCAGGGACACCTTTGACTAGACTAGGTAACTCAGAGCTCCATCCAACCTGGCCTTGAATACTTCCAGCAATCGAGCAACTACAGGTTCTCTGGGAAACCTGTCTCAGTGCCTCACTACCCTCACAGTGAACAATTTCTTCCTAATATCTAATCTAAGCCTACTCTCTTTCAGCTTGAAGCTGTTTCCCCTTGTACTGTCACAACATGCCCTTGTAAATACTCTCTCTCCATCTTTCTTGTAGGCTCCCTTCAAGTACTGGAAGGCCATAATTAGGTCACCCCAAAGCTTTCTCTCTTCCAGGCTGAACAATCCCAGTTCTTCCAGCCTTTCCTCACAGAAGAGGTGCTCCATCTCTCTCATAAGAATGGTGGCAATCCTTCTCTGTGTTGGGGAACCCAGAGTTGGATGCAGTACTCCAAGTGGCTTGTCTCCAGAAAGGAGTAGAGGCACAGAATCCCCTGCCTTGACCTGCTGGCCACACTGCTTTCGATGCAGCCCAGGATACAGCTGGCTTTCCAGGCCACAAGTGTACATTGGCAGCTCACGTCCAGCCTCTCATTCACCATCAACCCCAAGTCCTTCTTGTCAGGGCTGCTCTTGATCTGTACACTCTCCAGCCTGTACTGGGATACTGCTCCAACCCAGGTGCAGCACCTTGCAGCTGGTCTTCTTAAACTTGATGAAATTCCCATGGGTCCATTTCTTTAGCTTGTCCAAGCCCCTCTGGATGGCATCCATCCTTCAGGTGTGCCAAACAGTTCTGTTTGTTATGTGCAAACTTGCCAAGGGTGCACTCAATCCCTTTGTCTATGCCATTAATGAAGATATTAAATAGCACTGGTCCCAGTCAGTACTCCAAACCCTTGACCACTACCCTTGGGATGCGGCCACTCAACCAATTTCTTATCCATCTAGTGTCAGGTTGGTTAGGCATGACTTCGCCTTGTTGAATCTATGTGGATCACTCCTTATCATCTTCTCATGCTTCCTGTGCGTAGAAATGATTGCCAGGATTATCTATTCCTTCTCAGAGGTCAAGGTGAGGCTGACCAGGCTGCAGGTCCCTGGGTTCTCCTTCTTGCTCTTTTTTGAGAAAAGGAGGGGAATTTGCTTTCCTCTACTCCTAAGGCACTTCTCTCAGTCACCGTGATTATTCCAAGACTATCAAGAACATCCTCACAGTGGCATCAGCTCTTCGGTGAGTGTGTCATCAGGGCTCGTGGACTTCCTGTGTCCAGTATGCCACCTGACTTTAGGCTACACTGGTTTTACATTGAATCAATTACTAGTTAAATTTTCCACCAGCAACTACCTTTATATGAAATCCAGGTTATGAATTTCATGTACATTCCTTATGCCTCAGTCTTCAATACCTGAGAGGACATCTACACAGACAAAACAAAGAATGAAAATAAACAGCAAGAGAAATTGTATTGTGTTGGGGATTGTCCTGAACTATTTGATTTCAAAATATTTCCATATAACTGTGAAACTAAATGACTATTTGTTTCACTGATGTGTTCTCCAGAAACTCTTTCATTTTTAACAGCAATACCAATTTAATTTGCACCTCTTCCTATACATGACCACTGCAACTCAAAGAAATAAACATCTTCATCTGAAAAAGGAATTTGAGTAGCTTCTAAGACTCCTATATTCAAAGCCAGGCATACAGACATGAGGGCAAATTTTGGCCCTGGAGTGTTAATGCAATCCCTTACCTAGTACATAATTCATGTTTCATGATCTTCCTGTAATGTACAATACTTAGAAGAGAAAGCAAGTGCAACCACTTTCCTAAAGACTGATCAGGTTGGAGGCCATAACTGTACTTTAGACGGTCTCCCTTATAATGGACTATTCACCCTTCACACGTGCAGCTGACTGCTCATCCAGTCATGCTTGTGGGTCGTATTCCAAATGAGCCATATGGGTAGGTGTGGTGTTTTGTTCAGCAGCAGTTGAAATATTCTGGGATGCTGCCAGATGTCCAAGTCAGACGCTGATTAGACTCAGCTTCCACTCAGACTGAACAAGCCAAATTTGTAAAGCTCCAAGGAATCAAACCTCCAAAAATAGTCTTCTGGTCAGAAAAGAAACCCACTGTGATTTTGTATACTCCATTTAATAAAATAAATATTTAACAACTGAACATATCAATTATTCATTTTGTAATAAGACTAACTTGTAATTATTCTTCCATTCCTTTCTTTCCTTCAAAGCATTATTTGTGAGGATGACCAGAACTGAGTGAGATGGGCAATACAATAGCTGCAGAGAGAAATTCTCATTTAAAAATGAGTTCCTGAGAATTTTTTTCCTCATTCTTTATCTTTCTATAGGAAAAACATTTAAACAGCCTTTGAGTTAATAGTAAACATGTAAGACAGCTAAAAAGACATGCATGACTACCACTTCAAGTAAGCTTGCTGATCATAGTCTGTAACAAAGATTCATATATTTTTTTAATAATTACTAAAAGTGTTATTTATTACACCAATTAAAATAGCGTACTATTTTTCATAAATACTGTAATTTCTTAACAGAAAAAAAGAATATTGAAATTAAGTCTTAATATACAAAGAAACAGCACTACATGGCTAGTCTATCAGAATTAATCCTTGACTAAGCTTTTAAGTTGCACAGGTCACAGAACCCTGCTGATGACAACCTTTGGGTGAAACTGTGCTCCATACTAGGGGAACAGCACTGTACATAAAGCCTTTGTTAACACATGTACTCAAGTAAATGTACTCAGTTTATCAACTCGTTGTAGACATATGCAATTTAACCATCATCCTCTTTTTATATGCTGTGGTTGCCTACTGGAGTTTGTCCTGCAGTTGTTTTCAGTCACGCAGGTAAAGATTTCAGCCTTTCTACTATCTCTTTTTAGTTTCCTTTAGATTCTTCTTCCATTGGCAGCTTGTTCTGTCCTACTTAAGTTGAAATCCTCCACATGCACAACATTTTAGAACAAGTCCACCAAAGTCTATTTTCCTACATTTCCTCTATCATTTTCTGCTGAGAATTCTAGTTTATCATGTGCAAGAACAGCTATGGTTTTGCGCGACACTTACATGGTGTGGTTTATGGGAGTGCCAAGCACCTCAGTTCTGCTTTGGTTATGTTGCTAGTGGGCAAGGGCTACAGAAATGCAGAGAAAGCCCTCCACTTCTTCCTCTCTTAGATGTAATTTTTTGGATTTTAGGGGTTTTCTAGTATTAGCTGACACACACTTCCAGAGTGTGTCTGATTTGGGGCCAAACATGAAAGTATTCTGCTGAAAATGAGTGCTAATTCATTGCTTTGCCCAGCAAACATGGGCAACACTTCCTTTTCTAGCATTTGAGTAGCTTGCTTGTGAAATTTAGCTGTTATACATACCGGTCTTCTTTTATACACTAGGTATATGAAATGTAAAAGGTTGACAACCAAAAACACAGAATTCCAGATCATTATGTCCAAGGCACAACGATAGAGTGTAGCCCAAATGATGAACAATGCACATCCTGTAAAAATTATTAGAAAAAAAAGTTAGATTCCACCAAACAATAAACATTCCTACAAAGCCATTAAGAATGCACCCACTGGGTATAACTACAATGAAAAGCAATATATCCTACAGGCTTTACTACAGGTGGGCTCTTTGGATCATCACTTCAATGGCAGCTAAGCAGCACAACGCTACAAACAGGCACTCAGAGCAGGTTGACAGCAGACTGCAGTCCTACTGTATGGGACTGCAATACTGAAGTGACAATAATTTAGATCAACACTGGAGAAAGCAGAAAGGTGCAGCCTGTGATGATCCATTACTAAAATGAAGTAGCAAAGAGATGGGTGAAAATTCTACTCCAAACAAACAAAAAAAATAATGAAGAGGTCACAAAACTTTATCCCTAGTATTATATTAATTAAACAAACAAAAGCCTAGAAATAAATGGTTGTTGATCCTAGCACTAACTGTAGGGGTTAGTGTAAGTGCATTAGAGTTCTACCTTAAAGAGAAGAGAGCTACCTGGAGTGTGTGTGGTGGCTTGTGACCAATGAGAGGCTGTGGTGTATGTGAGGTGAACTGGTTAACCAATAATGTCATGGCATGTTGGATGTGAGAGGATATAAAAGGTGTGGATGTTACTGAGTGAGATTAGAGCTGCTAGGAACTACTAGATCTAACTGGAACTACCAGGAACTACTTCTTCTTCTACTACTACTACTACTACTATGAGCTATGATGAACTGTCTGTTAACTATCTTGAATAAAGTCTTGTAAGCCTTCTGATCAAGCCTTCTGATGCCTGCTGTGCCTGAGC
>JAOXXN010000446.1:73096320-73112365 GCA_026770055.1 Myrmophylax atrothorax | reverse complement strand
GGCTGAAGCAGAGGGGGATCGTGAGGCACAGCCCAAGTGACAACATCCATGAGAGATGATGCACTTCATACCCACCTCAGGCACCACGAACAAATAGGACATGATACTACAATCACAGCACTAAAGTTACATAAGAATACCTGTGCTGAGTCATACCAAGAGGTCAGATAGCCTGTTATTCTGTCCATTAACCATGAAAGGTATAGGAAGAGTGCACACACAGCTGTACATCCTTACTGCATGCTGCCAGCCTTGGGCCTTATTTATTACCTAAACAGGTCTTTAAAAGTCATCAATGAACTCTCTGTTTGCATTTTTTTTAATTCCATTTTGATGAGAACAAAGTTGCTTTGTGACTCAGGGACTTCACACATTAAGTAATACATACAGAATACATTGCATGGAAGGGTTATGAGAATGATTTGGGGATTATCACATTGCATCCTGTAGTATTTATGTTTGGCAGATTTTCCTTTCTGAGAAAGTAACATAAAGCTGAAAGCAAAACTTGTACAATGTTACCTGTTCTACACTGAAGGACCTTCAAACAGGTAGTGTTTCATATCACTTCTAATAGCTTTCTTATACGTACTGCATAACTATCTTTCAAGCATAAGATTGTATCATCATTTTAAGTCCTTCAGCAAAACCTCACAATGTCTAAACTTATATGTATACCCACACAGAGAAAAACACACAATGGTCATCCTACCAAAGAGGCCAGCAACTTTAAAATATTAAAAATATGATCTACTTCTAGATATATCAAGCAGCAATCTATTCTCATAAAATAGTAATGGTTCATATTTTTTGATTACTGGCAGGCATCAGGCATAGCAGCAGGAAGGTGAGTTAGCAAAGACATTCAGACACTTCTCTCCAAAGGCACAGTGACCTCAAGGGTCGAAACCAACTCTCTCCTACTGAAGTGTGAGCTGGGGCTCCCTTATCTCATCAAAACACCACAGAATTAGGGAAAGAGTATCTTTTCAATCAAGAAATTCATAGGCACGGAAAAGTGATTCTGGAAGCTAAACAAGAATGTTTCGGTTAAAAATTGTATTTATTGCTACAGCTCTTTTAATCTCTTCCTGACACACGTAGCTAAAAAGAATATTGTACAACAAACTCCAACGGTTTGGCAGTTGATTGATTAACATTATTTCTTGTACATGTCATGAAGGGCACTGACACTGAGGAAGCCTAAGTCCTGTAGCATCACATTCTATCACAAATGCTACACAGTCATTTCCCTAAGCTATAGTTGCAGCAGCTACAACTGTTTTATTTCTGTAATGCCAGCAGTTACATTTATGTTTGTTTCCACATAACATCTTTTTAGGACAGTCAGAGAGAAACCAATCACTCATGGGATAGAATTTGTTGGTTTGGGGGTTTTTTTGTTTTTTTTTTTAAGAATCATACTGTGCATTTCAAAATCTTTAATTTCTTTAAGAAACAAACCCAATACAAATGGTCCTTGGTCTTTTTCTGCAATATTATTCATGTTAATTGAGGCAATGTTCACATGGCAAAAATATGAATGTTACAAGCAAGCTGCTATATTTTGAAGACAACTTGTTTTCATTGACTACTCTGACTATACTTCATTATGACAAAACTTAGGAGAAAATAGAATTACAAATACTGTGGGCTTATTTAAAAAACAAACAAACAAACAAACCAAACAACACAACACAGAGGTCATCAAAATTGCAATAAAACCTCAACCTGCTATGATTTGTTTTCCTCCAAAACTAAGGAGATGAAGTTCAAGAGGAGATCCAACATAAAGTAAACATATTGCACAGGCAGTCAAAATGAAGAAGCCAACTTGTTGGCTTGAGAGAGAATTCAAGCTACTCCAATAAATGTAAATGGCACTTGTCAATAAAATTTGGCTTGACTGGGTCTTGATCTGCTTCTGCTCTTCTGCTTTGCTACTTCATTTCCCTTCATTGCTTTGAGGAATAGCTGCAGCAGAATTTTCCTTCCTAGGGTGGTGTGAGGAAGGAGCCGCAGTTTGTAACCCCTGTGGGCTTGCGCCGGGGGGATCCTCGTTGTAGGTGGTGGGAGAGCTGCACTGGAGGGGTCTCTGGCAGTGCAACATGGTAGAAATTTGGTAACCGAATGTCGTATCTAAAGCCTTGCCCCACGTGCACCCTGTCGTTCAAGGCATACAGTTTTTCAGCAATGTCACTCCCAATCAAAATTGAGAACAGGCGGGAGATGAAACGGTGTTTAGCGAACAGCAGATAGAGCTTCTTTCTCCTCCAGGCCACATACCGACAATCCGTCTCTGCCGTAAGCGTTACCTATAGAAGAAAAAATTGAAGAGCTATTTGACAAGGCGATGATGTTGACATTGCTGCCTTGCTCAGAAGGCAACTCCCTCTCAGTAGAATTTGCCTACTGCAATTAGAGCCTTTTAATTCAACCAGAGAGCTCTGGGAAGTCTACTGTATGAAAAAGACAAGCAAGAATGGTGACCGGGTATGAACCAAACAATCACATCTGATTGCCCTCAGTGACAGTATTCCTGTGCTCACCTGGCCAGGACACCCTGGCTCAGCCCTGCACTCCCTGCTCCACTCTTGGCAGCCTCAGCTGGAAAGACAAGTCTAAAGAAAGCTCTTGACAAATGCCATTTGCCCTCATGACAGGAGACACCAGATCCCACACAGGCAGGAGACAGTGTGTCGGTCAAGTGACAGCAGTGGGAGGGCTCACAGACCAGAGAGGGCAGCCCTGACTAACACTGTATCCCATGTTGTAACCTGTGCCAAGCTGTGTCACGGGCATGTCTCTCCCTGGCTCATGTCCCATTGGGAAGCCTCTTCAGCACCAGCATCTACCCACCTCACTCAAACCTGGCTTCTCAAGGCTGGATATGAGCACAGCCAAAGAATGCAAAGAGAGCCTATCTCCAGAATTAGCTTTAAGAAAAATCCTGTTCATTGTAACAAAGGACAAACAACATAACCAGTCCAACAGGTAAAGAGGACTTCCCTCCCCAAATTAATAGAATGCCACTTGTTTGTATAGTATTACAAATGGAACTCACAACTGAATAAATTTATTTCTAAACCAAACAGTTCTTGAATAGTTTTCAGTAGTACTGAAAAAGAAACCCAAACCAAAACCAAAACCCTCAATTTTTTTACCTGGAAAATTCCCTCTTCTGTGGGCCTCAGTGAATCCCATTCAGGAGAATCCAGAAACTGAAGAGGAAAAATATAATGCAGAAACTCCCCATCAACTGTCACTCTGATCCTACCAAGATAAGATGTGTTAATTTGTTAGCACTACCTGTACACAAGCAAGGACTGCAAGAAAAATGTGCTATTTCTACCATGTGAGGAATTTAAATACAGCTTTGAGAGCATGAAAAAGCAATCACTGGCCAACAGTATCCTAATTATATTTCTGAACCCAACTTGATTAGGCCAGTTGAAAGAGAATATAAGACAATCATGCAACTGAAATGGAAATCTTTGCAGGCTTTACTCAAGTTATATTATTCTCTCTGTGGCAGGTCTGTTTGGTGAAACACAAGCTTTGTCATTAAAAGGCCAGTGTGCACTGGACAGATGAAAGACCAATGTCCATAACACCATTTCCCTCCTTCCCCTAAAAAACCATGGGATTTACTTCTAGTTTGGCAAATATGCATTTTATAGGGAACAAAGTGGGAAAAGCATGGAGTGGGAAGCAGGAATTCCTCATGGCATGTATTAGGGAGGGCTCTCTCCATGTTTGACAGGAATTATAGAGCCACAGGACTGTACCTGGAGCCAGAAGAACAGCCTGAAGGTATGGGATCTCTGTGTGAATGCTGTGGCCTTCTGCAGATGTCAAAGAAAAATTCCCTTTCTACTTTTTAAGAAACATTTAAGTTTGAAGGCACACAAACTGCCCTGTACTGGGTGAAGAAGGGCAGCAGGAATTCCCTGTATGATTACTAACTGGTTAGGTATGTAGGAGGATGGATACATCTCCTTTGGTACACCTATGGCCAAAAGCAACCTCCATGAAGTACCTCCTAGACAGGTCTTCAAGACAGGTCACCAAGGACAACTGCCTGCAATCCATTTTGTCCATTGCGAGTAGTCTTAAATCAGCTGAGTGTCAGTCTGCCTACAAATTCCATCTGTCTATGCAGCAGGCTATCAAAATGCACCCACAAATTGTCCCATCAAAGACAGTACATGGCCATCATCCCTGGGTATCCCACCGACTCTTGCGGTGATTTGGTACTGCACACTGCTTTGTATACAGTATGAAAGCTAGTATTTACATCCAGAAAAGCATTGGCAAAGTTGCCAGAAGGTTTCCCTGCAAGCAGGAAGTACAAGCAGGTGGATTTATTGCCTCAGGGTCTAACAAAGGGCCACAGTATACAGTAACTATAGGCACAGTTCTGCAAATCTTGATATGGCTCAACTATGTCCCTTCTAGGGAAAAGATGCTTTTAAGCCTTTTGCTCTCCCTTAGTCCTTCTCTTCTCCCACACCATTGAAAGTAACCAGATACAATCTGTATCAAAGTCAAGAGCTCTATTAAACAGAGTTTATCTCAGTATATTCAGTTTCATAACTAACTGTAGTCCCATTTCAGAAGATACTAGTAAAGAAAAGTAAGACTGATGCTGTGCTCATCAGCTAGTCAGTAGACAAATAGCAAACCATAGCCTGAAGACTGAAGTACATGTTTGTTGCCTTTATCTGCCTAACCTGTTAAGAGCTATGATACAGTGGTCTGGAAAAAACCCTTTTCTTTATGCTATTACAGATTTTGTGCTTAGTGGTTTTATGCTAGTGCAATCCTAGACAAGTATATTAAGCCTATTAATATTTATATTACTTGCATTAATATTTAATCTATTGTACTGGAAAATAAACAAACAATACACAAATTAGGCCTTTTTTTTTCATTTTCAAGGAGGAAAAAGTAAAGGTATTTGCAGCAAACCTGAACAAACTAATACAAACCTGCCTGATACAAGCAAGGACAGTTTATCAATAGGTGTTTTGCCCTGCATGGCGTAACAGTGTTCCTTCTCCAGGGTAATCACTTCTGCATCACAGCACAAGACGATCTTCCTGTACACAGTCAAGGAAATTCCCAGAGGCTGGAAGAGAGCACTGTACAGTTCCTGGAATTCTCTGTCAAAGGCAACACTCCGAACTTGGTAGGTAACATAAATGAACTGCACGAAGCATATGGCAAAGAGGACAAAATTCCAGGAGAATATATCAGCAGCACAGACATCCAGCCAAGCCCAAACAGAAGAGCAGAGAAAACCCAATCCAAGCAAGCTGAAGACATAGAGAAGCCCAAAGAATCCACTTCCACCCATGAAGCCCACAACAAAGAGAATACTGGCTAGGTGGTAGATAGATCCCTCTGCCTCTTGCTTCCAGGTGGTACACACAGGATGTGCAAATATCAAAGTTTCCCAAAAACTTGCATTTTCTCCCATGGCTGGTATAATTTGTTGATTCAGCTGAATCTTGGAAATTTTTATTCATGAGATGCAGCTAGTGAGATCCTTTGCTTTTCCATTCTCGTAAACTCTGCTCAACGATCACATACTATCAGGGTCCCTTTCAGTAGTGAAGTTGTACTTAGGATTTCCAGCAACCAGGCAGCTAATGTTCTCAATACTTTTTCTCATCAGTTCGTGCATTGTTTTGACTTTGGTCATGTCATCTGTAGCTTCGTCTGATCTGGACAAGTGAAGAAAAGGTGAGTTACTTACAAAATTATTTTCATCAACTAAACTCTCTCAAAGCTTTTGTTGTCTAAAACCACAGAGTGCATTACAGTCTTCCAATTCCCCTTGCAGCTCTGTGATTCCAGGATCAAACCTTAATATTCATTCAACTGAAGATCATGTTTCTGTATCTGTGAACTCTGGCACAACCACTGAACTGAATCCATGTAAACCTGTACTTGCATTCACACATCCCCTCAACAGCCTCACTGTTGAGAAGGTAGTTGCACTTGCTGGTCCTGAAACTGCTCCCTGAGAGCCTTATTTAACACTGTACTAAGCTCTTCAACAAGAAGAGACAGTGAACTCTTGTTCTTTGTTCACCTCCTCCATCTCACTCTGGATTTCAGTCAAACCACTTTCATTAATGTGTTGAGCAAAACTGCTCTCTGTTCCTGGAGACAACAAACTATATCCCCCACACCACAATTAAGGGAAACCCAAGTATCACACGAGATGGTCTTTTCTATTCCAAGGTTTTTGAATGAAAAATCATTCATATATAAGGAAGACTATAAAGCTTAAAAGAATCTTTATACAGATATGTTATTAGAATATGAAGTAAGTACTCCTGCAAAATACTACTCAAACTACATTCACAGAGCAATTTTAGAATATTCAAAGTTCTACCTCATATAATTTCAAGCCATGGACAGGGCATTGAATAATTTTATTGTTCAACACTCTAAAATATGAACCTTTTTTTTCATATGATAATGTATTGCTAAGAATTTAAAAAAGAAAACACACAAGCAAAAAAGAAGAAAAAACCAAAAATACATTAAAAATAAACCCCAGCTTTTTATGTCTGTCTTTTAAAATAAAAATACATACTTCTAAATGAGATTACACATGGTAGAAACTGCAAAGCCAGAATCTATCAGTAGTGTGATCAGTTTTGAAACCCTCCAAAGTCTTTACCTGTCTGGTTCTTTTCCTAGTAAAAGAGCAGGAAAACTAAGAAATATTTTCCCATCTAAATTATTACATTCTCTAGAATATCAAAGCCAGATTTTTTTCTCTTTCCTCCAAGAGCCACAGACATACTTAAGAGCACTGCTGTTGCAGTGAAGCATCCAACATTATTCATCAGGCTTTCAGTGGTGCTTCTTTTAAAGTGACAGGTCTAAGAAATTAATAAAGCAAATTTTAATCATATATCCTATCTGCCACAGCTTTACTTCTTTTACGTTTATTCAAATGCCAACATTAATTCCATGATTGAAAAACACTAGTCCTAAATAAAGACATAAAATCCTAAACAGTTGAGCAGTACAGTTCAAAACAACTTAGGAAGAGTATCTCCCTGTGTGGAAGTGGTGATAGGAATGTCACTGACCCATAAAAATACCACAACTAAAGAGCACAGAACCCCCACAAATTAAAATGCTCAATATCCTACTGCACTGAAAGAATCAGCATTACAGGAATAAGGTAGTTTCTAACTATAACCTTTTCAGTTTATCTCTTCACCCAAATACTCTTCTCTAGTACAGGATTCCCCTCAGATGTAGGATTTATCCCTTGGGGACTGGGAGATGAGAACTGTATCAGCCATGAAGAAGTTATTTAGGCATGGTAAGAGCACAAGGAACTTTAGGTCATACTTCTGCAATCAAGGGGTCAGATTTTTTTTAAGCAAAAAGAAATAAAATTGGAACATGAAGTTCCCAAACCTTGTGTTCTGAATCCAGTCAGCATTTCCATTGCAGGGGCAAAAACTGGTAGCAGAAGTTTTTTGTTTGACTTATTGCTTAAAACAGAATCATTGATAAGAGTGATTTTGGATTACTGTTAATACTTCTACCCTACTGCCAACCTTTTCTCTGAGCAGTTCTACTGAAGACCCTAATTTCTAAAAAAAACAGATAAAAATTATTGTTTTGAAGAGAAACATGACTGAGGAGTTACATGGGGGACTGTATGCATGCCACAAACAGAACCGCTGTGGATTAGTAGTGTAATTTGCTTTACATTACCAGTGTCTTTTCACCATATTTGGTCACACATTGTAATCATTTGACATGACACTATAATAATTTCACAAAACTCATGTTCAATTTCCAATTTGCTTATTGCATTCACAGTCTGACCACATTACAGCTCACAGCATTGCTGTAAAACACCTATTTATGACAGGATGGGTCAGGATAATTTGGAAAGAAGAGCCCACCACTAGAACACAGATACAGGGTCATATACACAAAACCAAAGGCCTGGGAAAACCGTTCTGTATTCATAACTGTTTCTTTAAAGAATGGGAGCTGTCTTCCAAAACTACTTGTGTGCAAAATTCCCACTTACTGCAATTGTTCTGCACAATAAAAACTTACTGTGCTTCTCTCCTTCTGAGCAAGAGGAAGGGCAAAGGAGAGAGGCCAGTGCTAGCACAGAATACAGCCATACCAACATAACCCTCTCCTGAGCTACAAAAGGCATGCAGGTAAAACCAAACCCTCCGAAAATACTGACAAAATCTACTACTAAATGGAACTGGTTTCTCAAGGCTACAGTGAAGAGCAGACATACTTGCTGGCAGTGAACTGCAGGAAGAATGAGAGGATGCACCTGTTGTAGTTTTAGTTAAATGAGAAAGATTTTTAGTGACGTTTTGCTTACCACCACGTGATTCAGAGCCTGGGGGACTGTCCAAGCTGAATCAGGGAAGGACTGTCCCCAGCATCTCAGGACCTGCTGGAAAGGTGGGTCGCTGAAATGAAGCATCCTGGGGACTCAGGAGACAGGGAATAAAAGACCCAGTGCTTCCAGAACTCACTCTCTTTTTCTTCTGGATGTAGTTGCTGAGGGAAAGGACCATTGTATCTCTGCACCAGGCACTTTGAAGAGTCACCACTCAGTGTGGCTTTCAGAGCAGCCAGTTCAGAACACTCTCATCTTGCTCTTTTTTTTTCCTCCCTGAGTCCTCTTTGCAGTTCCTTTATTTCTCTCTCAGTTAGGGGAGGGAGTATTTAAAAGAAAGGATGGTTCATCTCATTAGGGATTCCACCTCCTGGAATATATATTTTCATTAAACTAAGACAATATAATTGGTGCCTAAGCATGGGGCACTGAGAGAGAGAAAGAGGAATGGAAAAATAACACTTCTCGAGCAAACCCTTTGTGTATTGGATAGCCAGAATGTTGTTATACTTATTCATGTTTATGTGGTGTTTAGTCCTGTGTATATATTGGGCAGTCACAACTTTCTTTTCCAAACCAGGATTTAAAACTAAGGTAGTTTTGTTTATTTTCCACCTTGTAATTTTGATCCATGACTATGCTAACTCAATATCCATAGTTTTATTTGGAATGTGTATTTGGGATTGTCTTCCTGTCCTGGCTAAGCTGTTACCTCTGGGGGTTTATTGATAATGACACTCAGCCTGGGAGGGAAACACAGGGGAGTGATTTTCCCCAGCGCTTTACTCCTTCCTACTTCAGGCAATCTGCCACAACAGCTTTGCAAAGTTTGAATTCCCTCTAGATGCTAAGGACAGACTACTTGCTGTGCTATGCTTCAGTATGGTCTATCTCATGGTTGGGGGCAGGACCAAGATCTTAAGCAAGATGCCCAGAAGGCCACCCCAGGAGTAGATAACTCCGAGTGGCATGGGGCCTGGGACGATATGGACCAATTCTTGGAGAATTTCCTGCTCCAACAACCTGGAAATTCACCCCTGAACAATTTCATGACCCTGTTAAAGTGATGAGATCAGTGAAGGAAAGGTGCCCTGGTGGATCTGTGGAGGGGCAGTTGATAGTTACATGCAGCACCCTGGCCATTGCCTACCAAGAGCTGCTCAGTATGGTGCAGCACCTCCAGGAGGAAAAGAAAGGGAACAAAACACCTGACACCACAGCAACTCAGGGTGTAGCAAGGCCAGAAGGACAATTCCACAAGGATGGATGTAGTTCCAGTCTCCCATGGGTAAGACCCCAGACAGAACTAGAGGGATAATAACATGTCTGATCCCTTGGAAGGGATCTCCCATATGTACTCACAGGGAGAAAGCCATGACTACCAAGACCAGCATTAGAGGGGCCCTACAGAATAACAGTGTCTCTTGGACTGTGTGGATCTGATGGCCTGGCACATCAGACCCATACAAGGCTTTGGTCAATACTGGTGCACGATGCACTCTAATGTATTTTTCCCTCACTGGGTCCTCTCTACATTATCTTTCATTTGTCTCTGAATTGAGGGAGAGAGTATTTAAAAGAAAGGAGGAAGGTTTGTCTCATTAGAGATCCTGTCCCCTGGAATATATAGTGTCATTCCATCAAGAGAACAAGTCTTCTTAGTCAAGAAATTATTCAGAACAATCACTCTAATTAAGCCATTCATCCCCTGTAAGGAAGGGTAGGGGGGAGAAAAATCCCCCCAAACCAAAAAAACCAAACAGCTGTGATATCAACTGAGGCATCCTCCATTAGCAGCACAACATTACCAAGTTTGTAGGCACATGAAGGGGACATCATCCTTTCACTGAGATGATTTGGCATTCTTAGCTGCCAGGACAGGGAACATGACAAGTGTTTGTTATGTCCTGCTTCAATGTCCTGGCTGTGGTGAACAGTTATTGCTACAAGTTCATTTGATGGTGATGATCAAATGAGCAGGAAACTGCATTTAAAGCAGGTTATTTTGGATTATAAACCCGAAGAACTGTATCTTCCCAAGTAAATGTTGGGTACTTTCTACTGCCTATGGAGAAGAAGGAGCACCATGCACAGCACAGTCTCTGCCATGTGACTGCCATATTCAGAATAAGACACATTGACATCTGTAGGCTGCCACATCCCCCTTTCTCTAGCAGGAGCAGATGAAGTGTTCCAAAAAGTCAGCCCAGGCTAGAGACATGAGCAATACACAGTGGCATGGACCTCTTTAAAATAAAGAACAGCAGTGTTGAAAGGACTAAGTTGTCATCAGAAAGTGTTAAAATCAATGAGTTTGCTGGAACTTCAAAGCAGTAAATGGAGTATTTCACTATACTCTCCCAAATAAATACCTGCTGGCAACTTAAAATTTCATATAAACATTATTCTAAGCAAGTCAAAAGATAATGAATTTATATTGTAATTTGAATGCACATAGTACAACCCTCCCCTCCTCAAATGGGTATTTCCCCTGCACACTGTAGTATTCCCACAAAGAATTACCAATTATGTACCTTTTTAACTTGCTGGACAACTAGGTACTTCAACCCATTTTTGTCACTGATGACTCAAATTCAACTCTGAGAAGCTTTGAGTGTTAGTTACTGTGTCTGGATCACAATCATTCCCGTGAAAAATAAACCCTAAAAGCCCTGAGGCGACCAGCAGTTCTCTCTCTGGTCTTTTTAATTAAGTCAAAAGTAAAGCTTTTCAGAGCTTGAATACTCCATTCTTTAGTTGCCTTATCCCAAGTACTCAGAAAGAAAGCTCTCAGCACTTTCACACTGTACATGTTGACAGGCTATAGAGCTGTACATGCTAATCATGTAACCAGCCTAGATGAATTGTTTGCTACAGGTTTGTAAGCAAAAAAAGCTGTTCCTTTCCAGCATACACATTTTCATGTACAAAATGAGATTATGCTGGATTTAGCAGGATTTGTCTCACCGGTTTTAGCCACTACAGTGTTTATGTTTATACATGAGCTAATGGACACAGCCTGTCTCAACAGCTCAGCCACTCCACCAACAAACAAGGCAGTCCCTACAGCCAAGGGGGGGCCTTCCTGGCCTTGATATGCCCCACTTTCAGAGGGATGAGCTTTGAGCACCCCCTCTAGGCTGGCAAATTACATCTCGTCTAGTAATCTAGGTTATAAAAGGAAACTGCTGCTTAATTTTAGCAAGTAGTTTTATACGCAATGTAAATGCATACATCAATTAACACACCCCTTCCTTCCACTGCCCCTACATCTCTGAAATCTTCTCTGTGGCCCCTACTGACACCTATTCTCTCCATGGTTGTTTAGCTAACATGTTTTCCCCAGGTTACTTTCCTTCTGCAGTTGACATGTGGGGTTAGATAGCCAAAGGGACTGAGAGAACCAAACTCTTAATTGAAATGCAGTGTCTAACTCAGTGCACAGAGGAGAATGGACCTACCAAGAGCTATGACTATGCACCTATAGGCAACTATGGGCAGATAAATACAGATAAATACATGGGCAGTGATAATCTGCCCTTGAACTCACGTCAGGCTCAAAACATGCATACAGCAATTAGGCCAGTAACTAACAACACAATCTAGCTCACGTTAAACTTCTTGAGACTGTATGCTAGAGAAATCTGTAATTATAATACTGAAAACCACAAGGTTTTCCCAAGAAAATGCAGCCTGGTCAATGTAAAGAAGGGTACAGCAGCTTCATCACAGTCCATAATATTTATTCAGGAAGATACAAGGAGGAGGAGGAGGATTAAAACCACGAGCCAATCCAAGAGACAAAGGTATCAAGTCACTACAAAAGTAGATATATTCAGATTACAAAGTCACACAAGCATACATAGCAAAAGTAATTAATTAGTAGGATGGCTTTAAAGATTTCCTTTGCTGGGAATTAAGGAAGTCAGGATACTGTCCGGTCCCAAAAATAAATCTGGGTATGCTACTATGAAAAAATTAATTGATTTACTATGATTCTATTTTTTATTCTACAGGAAGTCACATTAAATGATCACAACAGTCTCCTGGACTTCTGTCTTAAGTTAGTTGATATAAGAAAGTTGTAAATACCTAGAAAGTTATGCAGCTGGTCCAATGAAATCCAGAAGCCTGTCTCAGATACAAAGACCTACTTTAGACAACAGAAAACACTGAAGACAAGTATATCTCTGAAATTATTCCTCCTATAGGCCTTATAGATGAAACTTTCATCCATCTGGAGCCAGCAGCCCTTCCTGTGAATGTTTTTCAAAGGAAAGGATGTGTTATCAATGAATGCTTTACCAGAAAACATGCCTGCAACCCCAGCAATGAAGCCCCAGGATTCCACTCCCTGGATGAGTTGTCCTCGTCACAGAATGAAGAGCGTCAGCAGGGCAGTTCTCAGTCTCCCTTCTGCACAACATCACAGTTTCAATGGGAAAGCAGCAACTGGCCCACCCACATGAGTAAAATGAGTCATTGGGAGCACCCTCATGGGAGGAGGGAAGACACATTTGTGCTCCCTTGGGTTGTGGAAGGCATCCTGTGTCTCACTCATGTCTCATCACTCTGGCCCACGCACTGGATCAGTGGTCTCAGTGGAGGCTGTCACATGGAAGGAATATCTCAGGCCTTAGGAAAAGTGGTCAAACCACACTTTTCCTAGTCCTTCCAGTATCCTCTGGGATGCAATTGCCAAATAGAACCCCTCCCACCAGATGTGGAGTGACCCCTTCCTGGAAAGCAATTTTTCTGGGAATGCTCGGAGCTACAAAACAAGCAGCTGGGGCATGTGGTGTTTCACTGCCTTCAGGGCAGTTCTGAAGAACAACCACCAGCCAAGCAGGACTTTCCAGGGCCAAAGTCCCACTCTGATCAGGCAGAATTTAGGACACCATGCTCAAGATTGTCCAACCAAGCAGCCCCTTCAGTCAGAGGCTGCCCAACCCTGGAGACATCTCAATGTCATCTCTGCAATGAAGTCAATGGTCTACATGAACGACCCACCAATGGCACGAGGCTGGTGACTGGTTGTCCTCCTTGCCAAGCTGGGCCTGAATCCCAGTCTCCCTGCTGCAGCAGATGCAATACTGCTGTCTCCAAGGCAGAGCTCTTCAATAGGAGATGGTTACTGGGACTTCACACTTATTGAGTTTTCAGCTGGGAAAGGCCTGTTTCTGCCTACAATTTGCTCAGATTCCTACTATTTTTTTTAAGAATTGGACAGAAGCTGGGTGTGGGGAGGCCTTGAGAGGAAAAGAAAAGCCACAATAATAGAGAACAATTCAAGGTTCATTAGAAGCACTGCATACAGTGAAGCTGTTATTATTTAGTCTTTAAATATTTAAAGACCAGCTAACTATACACAGCTTACAGTACTTCAACAATTCCTCACTTATCACTGTAAAATATACAATGCAACTCTCTGTGGTTGCAAAACCAATATTGAAGATGCTATTTTATCATCTGAAATGAAAAAAAATTACCTATTTTCTTCCAATTTGAATGGGAATTGATGAACCATAAGGACATGTGGTATTCCTGCCAAACTAAGAAGTATAATCCCCTCTCTCCTTTTTTTAAGGTCTTTTGCTCCTAGGAAACAGGAATATGGAATGGCAGTCAGACATTTTTTAACCTAAGTGTGGATCGCTAACACTTGGATAAATTTGAGCAAGGCTCCTGTAAATTGAGCAGCATTGGTCAAAAAATAATTCAGGGGGTCTGTTATATTGTGTTTTATAATAAAACTTCAAAGTCAAGTACAAGTTCAAGCTTCTCTACAGTTCAACTTCTAAATTATAATACAGAAAGAAGCCACAATGCATATTTCACAAGTGCTTTAAAACTATGTTAATGAACTACATCTGAACTCTGCAGAACTCAGCTTAAATGAATTTGTATGGTGTAGTAGTGCCTTTGGATGGGCATTTATTCCCATGAAACTAACCACCTGCTGTGAACCTAATTTCCAAAAAAAAAGAAACACAGAGACTTGGTCCATGATGCCATCTCTGCACATACAACTGGAATGCAGAGTTGTGCCATGAGCCCTGTGTTCAAACACATAAATAGCGCACTGAGCCACAAACACCACATTTATGTACCCTGGGAGCTCTAAACCAGAGAGAAACGCAGTGAAAGGTAGCAAGTATGCCCTAATGGAGCTACCAAAATTATTTATCATTACTGGAGGGTACAGCTTGTGTACAGTTATACTCTCTGCTTTACAGGAACAAGTGTCATATGGCTTTACAAACAAAGCAGAAATAGACAGAAGCAAGGACATGGCATAGGTTTAGCATCACTTTCATTAGTTTAAGAGTCAGAAAACTCTTAGTTTCATCATACAATATGATCACAAATAGCAGCTTTGTTCATCATATATGATCTGACTTTTGTTTGGGCAACAGTGGCATGTCCAACAACAGGTACTCCATCATCATCTGGAGACACTGACCACAGCTGTTTTTTGCGAAGTAGGAGAATGCACTAAAATGGTAAAACACAAAGTTTGTGTCAGGAACCACAACTGAACCACAGTTACCATTTTCTTCTGTTTCAATATCTATTCTCCTCACTAGAGGACCTGCACTATTTTGTAGTTACTATTTTGCAGGCAAGGCATTTCTTTAAAACTTGACATTTTAAGCTACTTTATTATTTGGCACCACACAGACCTTTGTGGAAAGCCTGAACAGCACCAATTCTGCAGATGTGCAAACCATCTCTTGTTTTGTGGTCAGTGAAGACATTTTAACTTGTATGCATAAAATCATATTCCCATTAAACAACAAAGTGGCAAGAAGCCCTAGTTCTGGAACACAGATTTCATTAATGACATTTTTGTAATACTACTAGGTGGTCCATGATTCAATATTACAAGAGATCAGCTACATAAAATGTTTGTCTATAAAGGAATTGGCAGCCTAAATGCACACAAAATTTTACAGAACAGATGAAGGAATATGTGATAAAATATTAGAGTTTGGAATGTTTGGAAAAAAATTATAGTTTGGGGAAAATAAGTGGTTTGTGTTGCTTGTTCTGTCTTTGGAGAGAAGCAACTTCAAACGCAAAATCAGAGCTTAATTTGAGGGTTCATCCGCTCTTACCATTTTTGATCGAGAGAGGGAAGAATCAATAACACCAGCCTACAAGGCAAACCCCTCGCGGGAGGAAGAAAACCCTGAATCCTGAGTAGTTCTTGTGACAGCAGAGATAGATACTCTCCGAGCCAGCTCTTGTGTGAGCGGCAGCAGCTGCACCCCGGCAGAACCAGAAACCGCGCCGTACTAAGGGATAAACCTTAAACCCGAGATACACAACGAAGAGTCTCACTCCAGACAGAGCCCTCGTGTCGCGCTCCTCTGCCAAGAGGACACGGCAAGGCTCTCCAACTTCCAGCCACGGTGACCGGGGCGCGCGGGGGAGGCGGGAGCGCTCCCCTCCCAGGGCGGGACCTGTCACACCGGCTCAGGACGCCGCCGTGCCCTCGGGGCGGGCAGCCCTCCCCCGACGGCCGGTCCCTGCCGTCGCCCCGGCCCCGACGCGGCTGTCCTGGAGCGCAGCGGTACCGGAGGCGCCCCCGGCTCCGCTCGCCCCAGGCTCCGGGTAGCGCGGGCG
>JAOXXN010000446.1:73063929-73082352 GCA_026770055.1 Myrmophylax atrothorax | reverse complement strand
AAAGAAAGAAAGAAAGAAAGAAAGAAAGAAAGAAAGAAAGAAAGAAAGAAAGAAAGAAAGAAAGAAAGAAAGAAAACTGGACATCATCATCATGCCACTATATATGCCTATGATTTCTCATTCTTTGTATTCTGCATGCAGTTGTGGTCTTTCTTCCTCAAAAAGGTGTAGAAAAACTGAAAAAGTTTCAGAAAAGGGCAACAAGAATGATCAAAAGTATGAAACTGCTTTGGTATGAGGAACAACAAGAAAGAGGGAACAAAACAGTCTAAAAAAGAGACAAGGAAATGGCAGAGATGGAGCCTGCCCAGAATTTTATGAAATTATGAAAGTCATTGAAAGGGGATCAACAGAACACTCCTTCTGGTAGAGGAATGGGGCAATGGCAGATGAAAGTAGTAGGAAACAAGTTCAGCTGACAGCACAGGAGGTTGTTCCATCCTCAGGGTGTCCTTGGGCTGTGAGTTTCCACTCACAGACATCGTGGATGTTCAAAGTTTGCATGGACTCAGGGTGCACAGGACAAGGTCATGGAAAAGAGCTTTGCTAAATATTACAGAATGCTGTGAGTCACTTGCAATCACTGCTGAAGAGAAGGCAAGAACCCTTCTGCTCTTATGTTGTAAACAGCAGCTTTACATGTTAAAAAAAAAAAAAGAAAAGAGAAGAAAAGAAAAGAAAAGTAGAACTTTTTTCCTAGGATAAGTGGTTCTTGATCTGGAATTTGGAAACAGAAACATACAATGAAAAGACAAAGATGCTGTTTGACCCTTTACATTTGAGCCTGGTGTTGCACTCTTCCAACTCAACTTCCTTTGTTTGTACCAGGTAAGAGTACTTATGGGGAACCCCTTATCTGAGCAAAAGCCATGGTGGCCACTATGGTTCCTCAACGTGTTTCCACCACTCAGCTGTAGTACAATACAATGCTATTAAAAGCATTTGGTTCTTCAATAAAGGTGGGACTTCTTTGGCCAAAACCACATAAGACTGAATCAGCTTGGGAGCTATCAAAATGTCCTGATCATTTTTATCACTCCTATTCAGCTCAGCTCACAGTGCTTTTTATCTTTTAGAAATTATCAAAGAAAATACAATTGTTTAAAAAATACCGAGCATAATTTCAAGCTGCACATGAAAAGAGATAATAGTATGAATTGGAGTAAAGCCAAGCTCCTACTTAGAACTAAAAGCAACCCAAAGCTAACTTGGTTGGTTACACTAAGTGCTAGACTGTGTTTAACACTGTGTTTTAGCTGCTATTTGTTAGCCCACTATGTTTCCTTTGAGAAGCAGAAACTTTGGTCTGATCAATTCCATTGCAGCTAATGATGGGCAAGGGATTTTAGAAAGCATCCCCCGGGTACAGAGAGCACTGCTGGGCTGTTTGCTTCCTCCCAGAGTTTTCCTGTGGAAGGGTACAATATAATTCTTTGGTTTTAGCAGTTAATTTGCATCTGTTGCTGTCTCTCATCTGATCTTCCCCATGCCTGAGACTGTCATACTTTGTCCTTGGCATAATGGGTTTCAGTCAGTGTGTGTGAAGTCATGAAGAGGATTATTAGCTCCTAAATTATGACAAGCGAGAGCAGATGAAGTCTTAAAACAAAAGATCTTATTTCCCTGAAACAGTACTAAAATGAAAATAAATCGGAGAAGAAATTAAAGAAATATGAAATAAGAGGTATAGACAAAATTGTTTATTATTAGCTTGGGTTTTTTCTGTATAGACCAGATGCTCTTTGCACCTTTTGTTAAATAGACCAATCATTCCTCTGTGAAACACTCTCTTAGAAAATAGTCAGAAAGCCTTTTTTGGGACTGCTGTTACATATACCAGCAGAAGAACAAGTACATAAGGCAGCAACCCCAAATAGCAAACCACTGAGGCTCTTTTCAGCACTTTCTGGTACTGGAATTGACTATGTGGGTCCCCACTGTACTACAGACACAAGGGAAAACCTCCAGCAGAGCCTGGCATGCTGCCTGGGAAGCTGCCTTCACCCATATCGCATCTGGGATGGGGCAGGTGTGTGCTCTGTCAGCATGACCCAGATAAGTCTTCACGCAAGGCATTGAGTGTCTGGCTTATAGAACCCAGCAAAGTTCAAGTATGGGCAAGATAGCTTATTCCTAAATTCAGTCAAAACATGTGTTTTCATGTCCAAAAGATGGCATTTAATAGATTTGTGTACTTAAGCCTAATGCTTGTATGATAGATCTGAAATGTATCCAAGCAAAGTTTTCCTGACTCTATGTCTAAGGATTGCACTAGGGGATCTGCAGAGTTAAGACTGGAATAACTTGCCCAAATGCTTTTTGTGGCTCTCTGGGGCACATCAAAGCAGGTGTGGAATGGGTGCAGGAGACTTTTAACCAGGTGTAGGATTAGATCTCTACCTTTTCTGAACCAATGGAAAATATTTTCTTTATTGAAAAGATGAATGTAGAAAACATGAATTCCACCTGATAAATATTTGTAGTTGCTGGACAGTTTCTATTTTTGAAGCTGAGCAAATAGAATATAAATTCTGTATTTGTGGTAGCAGGGTAGTACTAAAACCTATTGAACACTTTGATTGTAAAGTTATGAGTAATCTCCTCAGAACAAGGATATTGGCATCAAAGATGTGAGTGGGCACACACATTCAAGCCCTGCTCTGGCAAAGAAGGAAAAAATAGCTAAGCTTTTTTTGGAGGGGAGGTGGCTAATACTTGGGTAACTCAAGACTTTCTTTGCACAAATCTTTCAGCCTTACTGTCCTTGTGGATGTCTACTGCACTTATATGAGTTTAGATCAGACTCCTGTTGTTATGGTCAGTGGAAGCCTGGGGCTACATCCAAGTGCAAAAACATGGGCACCTATGGCCACCTGAAGTGCCTAGGAGTATCCTGGCCAACTTCTACTGCTGCTCCAGTGCACTGTGGGTCTCCTGCCTGGTTTGTATCCACCAGAGCTGTGTGGTCCCACAGGTAACCTCAGGCATATCAGAAGGTTTACATGTTGTGCTGGTTTTGGCTGACAGCTAATTTTCTTCATGGTAGCTGATGTGAACTGGCATTTTTTAGCAATCACAGATAAGCTCATCTGAAACAAGGGCTATGCAAGACATAAAAGGTTACTTTTTAAAAGATATTTTAAAAGTATGGGGGTTTGGGGTGGAGGGGGGTGGGGGTGGGCAACACAGGACAACAAAGCACACACACTTGCTAGCTGAATTACACTTGAGCCAGGGGCCCTAGCAGACTTCATGTAGTCTCCATTCTCTGTTTTGTTTATCCATAATCCTACTTTTTCCTAGTCCCATTTCCCTCCTTCTATTTGTGAAAGAAACTGTGCTGAAAACTCTCCAGGGAAGTGTAAATCATTGTAGCTTGCTTGAATTTGATGAAGTTAGAGGAATTCCTATTAGGGAAGGATTTTGCCTTTTCATCTTCATCTGTCATGGATTCCTCCAGTTCTCTTTGCTGTAAAACCCCAGAGGTGCAAACTTATATGCTCAAACAATATTGTGTTGTTTATTCAGATGGCTAAGATTTATCTGTTTATTATAAATGACAGATTTCTGTTCAGAATTTATTAGGCTTAAAGGTTTTGAGAAAAAAATATTTTCTTTGTGATATTTTGATTAATTCTGATGTGACATGAAAATTGTCATATGTCTTCCATACAGCATGCTGCATTATTAGATGAAATAAAGACTTCGAGAGGAGTAATGAGTGTGTTGTCTAAGAGTAAATGCACTGATGTGGAAAAATATTCTTTGTGGAACAGAGGCATCACAGCCTTTAAGGCATAATTTTTTTGGCACATAAAATACAGGATCACTTTTCCCCTTTCAGTATAATAGAATCTTGTCAGGAATTATGAGGCACAGTTTTTCTTTTTCAGCTTTTAGCACATTGCTAAAGAAATGGAATTTTTTGCTTATGACAGAGGCAATGGCTAATACTTCACTATGCATGAAAATAACAATAAGGTTGGACAAATCTACAAAAGATATTGTTAACAGAGCTGACAATAGTTGTTAATCTTAACATTTGTTTTGCAGCTGGTGAACTAAAAGATATTTTCCACTTCCCTCTGAAGATGTGTCTATGACATTCATTGGAGCACTATGGTAAATGGGAAAGAATGAACTAAAAATGGGATGGTACAACCTAAATTGTCTGAAAGGCTTCAGAGAAGAGAAACCTTCCAGTAGGCTCATAACTTTGTCCTGAGCATCTTTAAACTGAGCTTGGTGCACACGTGGCTCCCAGTAATGTTACTGGGAAATACAGCATATTGGTAACAGCATTCTCTTGCCTGTTTGACTGCTGGAATAATTCCTGCCTTTCCCTGCACATCCATGGCACCCACAGCATCATCACTCATTCTGATAGGAAAGGCAGCCCCTCCTTCATGAGGTCGGGTGGCCACTAGTGGCAAGTGTCACTGGTGGGAGGTGAGATACCCAGGCTCTGGACATGATGCCTCAGCACAGTGGGGCTCAGCTGCCACAGTGGGACCACAGAGCCCTGGGAGGCTGGAGGCTCCTGTGCCACTGCTGCTGTGTAGCTGTGACTCAGGCTTTGTTTCCTGAAAAATGGAAATTATGGAGAAGGCTGAAACCCACAATTTCTCACTGTTTCAGACACCTTCTTGAAAATTTTAGTTTTCCCTGCTGCTTCTGTCTGAGACTGTAAGAGAAGGGGAAGTTGAAGAATGCAGAATGGGGAGAAAAAGAAAGTGTGCTGCCCCTGTGATGCCAACCCATTGCATACAGTAGCTACAGAGGGGTCAAAGCCAGTTTTTATCCACTGGGCACACACATTTGAAGATGAGACATAACAGGGCAAAAACTTGCCACCAAATATGAATTTAGGAAGACTAAAATATAACTGCTACAAATCCAGCAGAGAACATATGGGGAAGTCTCTCAATCTAGCAAAACTGTCACTGCAGTTAAAATAATATGCGAGAGGTCACTGATTATGAATGGAGGCTGAGAAATATTCCCCCAAGTGCTGTTCTGAACTGGCAAGAATTTGGCAGGAGGCATTGATTAATGCTATTGTGCACTAGCTCCTGTTGAGAGCTTATATGTTTTTAGCAGCAATATGGTAGGAAAAAACAGAGGACCAGAGGCAGACCTATTCTCTGTGAAAGTCTTATAAAAGTAAAGGTGGAACCAAACAACAAATCTCTCACAGGTTTACAAATGCTTTAGAAAAACCTTGATGGTAATGTAGGATTATTTACAGCATTAAGGACACTGAAGGACAACAATATGCACAAATGGAACTCCACATTTTAGGACCACACAGTGAGGTAACAAATTCAGTGAATTGTTGGAAAAGTGTCTCACAAAATGTTGGCAAAGTCAAGACATTTAATTTTCAAATTGCCTTCCTTTTGTGATAGATGTGCTTAATTGGTTTTTTCCTGGAGAAATGACACATTTCCTTCAATTAAATATGAATTTTAGAACATGGATTTCAGCGGAAAAAAAGAAGACGTTGAACCCATTATATCTGAGTTTGACCAAAAAACTGAAAACCAGGTTTTGCACAAATAGCAGGATGGAAAATGGAAGTGAAAAGGCAGAGACCACTGGCGTCAATGTTACAATCTACAGCACAGTCAGTTAAGTTGTAAGAGAGGAGGAAAAAGAATGAAAGGAAATCAAATTAATTGTCAGTTGTCAAACCAGCTCATAATGAAGTGTGAGTAGACCAAAAGATGTGGAGGTGTTTAAAGGCATCTCCAGTAATAAACTGGCATCAAAAGCTGAGGTTTTTTTTGATCAGGAAGCAAAGAGCTCAGGAAACTCCTTGATAGACTCATGCATGAATCCAAGTGGTAAGGGAGCAGTAATGCACAGGTATGTACATGGTCCTTTGCATAAAACCATCTCTGAGCATTTTACCTCTTTCTCTCCTTCAAAACACTGTGCTGCTCAACCTTCCCACAGGCCAGCAAAGCCATCTCAGATCATCACAAGGATGAAGATGCACAAGGATTGAGCACGGAAGTGCATGCCTTTGGTTGAAAAATCCCATCAGTGGTGGAATATCCCATTCAAAGAAACCATGATTTTAGTTCTCATAATCTTATTCCTTTTAAAATGTTAAATGGCTTCAGCCACTTTCTGCTATGGCTCTTTTATCTTGCAGAAAGTGCAAGGGCTGAAAACAGTTTTAGGACTGAGAGAAAATGTTTCCTTTTTACAACCACTTCCTCATTTTTCTCTCATCATCTCTCTGTCCTGAGCAATCCTCAGGATCTGCCATGGAGACTTGAGAATGATCATGCAATTTTTTTATTCCCTCCCCCCGTCCCCGGCTATTTCAACAGTAAATTGTACACAAAAGTGTTCAGCTTCAGTTCAAATGGGATTGTTCACACTTTTGTGGTAAGGTTCAGACTTCCCAGGACTTGAAATGAGGAGATGCAGCAGGGGCTCAGGATGCCACTTTTCTAATGCTGAGCCTCCCCCAGGGACAGGGCTGAGTGGGAGATGCTATGTTAGGAAAGCCTGCGGGGCTGCTGGCATTGGGCCAGCTGGGGATCATCCTGGGGACAGGGCACAGCTCCTGGCCTCTTCCCCTTGGCACAGACCCTCCACCAGCCGTCCCCTAACATGTGCTCTCACTGGCCCCGTTAGCAAGGGTGGATATGATAATTAATGAACTGCAGTTACTGGATTGTTCCAGGACTCAGTTAAACACAGGCACAAAATTAGCAGTGGCAGAACTGCCCTAGTAAAGTATACTGAATATCTCAAAAGGTATTTGAGGGTTCTTTAGTACCAGCTATGCTGCAACTTCAAAATTACACTAATATGAACATTTCCATGCTGGTTTTGGGTCTGATCTGAAAGTTCATTGCTGAAATGGGAAGATTTGCACATTCTTGTGCTTTGGATGAAGACTGCCTTCTGCTGCTCATCATTTTTCAGCTTCTAGTACTGAAAACCTTGGGTTGGGGGGACGGTGGCTCACTTTGATGGATCCCCAAACTTCTCCATGCCAGACATACTATTTATTTATCAGCGGAATACGCAGTAATGAAAACAGCGTGGAGTTTGCAGGAGGAACAACCCACATGATGTCAGGGGGCCTGTGTCTGTAAGACTATTACTGGGACAAGTGGCTGCTGCAGAGGTGAAATCACCATCAGGGCTGAAAGCTCTGTGAGCTGCCCATCTTCCAGGGTGGAAAGCAGACTTAGACAATGTGTTTTCATTGGCAACATCAAGGAACAAGATGAAGAAAATGCATAGAGGTGGCAGAATTCTGTGAGGATGGCTTGCCCTGGTGAAATAATGAAAGAAGGGGAAAACAATGGAAGCTAAACCAGAGCTAGTTCCAGCTAGAGGAGCTAATTAAACCGACCAGGAGGAAGTTCAGAGCAGCAGTATGTCTCAGGCACTGACTGTTTGTTACCTAGGGACATCCAGTTCTCGCAGAAGCACCTGGAGAGGTTTTTCAGAGCCACAGCTAATGTTCCAAAAGTGGTTCTTTAAAAGCTGACAGCTGGAGTAAGCAACAGATGGCAAAAGCATAGTGAATTCAGAAACTAAAACCAGAGGGCAAAATGGGAATTATAACGCTGGTACCAACATTCCGGACGGGTGAGATTCAGTCAGCCGTGGATAATAAGCACACTGTTGCAAGTCCCTGTTGCATCTCAGAACTAAAGTTTGAGCAAAACATTGTCCTTTGGAGGGCAATGTATGTGGGAACCGTATGTCACGCAAGGAGAACAGCTAGTCTTAAGAAACTGGCTCAAGGGAATTCTGAATTTCTAATAAGTGATCTGGAACAAAGCAGAGAGAAAATGAAGCAAAACCCCAAGGAAAGCTCTCCCTCTGCATATGTGTGTTTGTGTTAGCCTGCAGCTCTTTGTTTTGCCATAAGCTCTGTAATGATTCTCACATGCTGAAGCTCCAGGTTCAAAGAGTAGACAGAGTTAAAAAGTAAGAAGGACAAAGAACAAAAAATGAGCAAGCATAGTGTGATTAGAAAAGATAAGAACACCTTGTGGAGCTCAGAGTAGGTAAAGAAAATAAGGTATTCCTTTAACATGCAGCACAGTGTAGAGAGAATGGGATGGGAGAATAAGAAGGGTGAAGCTGCTGCTGTTAAGATACAGACCCAGGATCTACGTCAGACAGGTTTTAGGTTCTAAAGTATGAAACTCTGATTCAGAAAACCCTGTCAACTCATTTCTTCCCTCCAGAAATGCCTCTCATGCAGGCTAGAAAGCTCCCTTGGTACTTAGAGGTCTCCTTTGTGCCAAAGGCCCAACCTGAGCAGGACTTCTTTGCACTGAATGACAGGCCTTGGTTCCTGCCAACCTCATGCTTTACAGCACAGCTGAACAGTTCAAACAGATGAGCCAGTGGTAGAATTTTGGTAAGTCCTGGAGAGTCTGAGGCTCTCCAGCTTCCTTGCCTCAGCTGCTGCTGGTTCCAGGGATTGCTTGCTCACTGACTCTCCCTTATCTGCAGGTCTGTGTGAGTCCTGGGTTGGCAAGTCAAGGAGATCAGCTCCATGTTTTGGTTGTCAGGAGGAAGACCCCTGGAAGGTGGCTTCTAAACTGAACTGGTGTCGTCATCAAAATTTGTGCTGGGGGTAAGGATGACATTTTCTCCCTAAAGGCTTGCACAGCCTTCTAGTGCTTGACAGAAGTGGGGTTAGCTTTGCTAGAATTCTGTTGTCATCCTGAACAGTGAAAAAAACCCACAAATAAGATGAGTAGGCTAATAAACTTGACAAAAACAATAGCTTTGAGTGCAGGAGATGTTTATACTTAAAGGAAGAGAAAGGTAGTCTCTCTGATTTGGCAGCATTCAGGCACTTTGCTGAGGCAGAGCAGGTGGTCCTAGAGATCTCATGCTCCAAATATATTTCCCAACTTCCCGTGTAAGCCTGCTTTTCTCTGCAAGACCCACATCACAGAATCAATCTCACAGAATCACACAGAATCATTTAGGTTGAAAAAGACTTTCAAAATTATTGAGTCTAACCTTTGACCGATCACTACCTTGTCAACTGGGCCATAGCACTAAGTGCTACTTCCAGTTGTTTCTTGAACACCTCCAGGGGTGGTGACTCTATCACTTCCCTGGGCAGTCAGTTCCAATGCTTAACAACCCTCTCCATGAAGAAATTCTTCCTGATGTCCAACATGAACATCCCCTGGTGCAGATTGATGGAAGACCCTCTGATTTTTACCATGGCAGACAGGCAAAAATGATTAACACCAGACTTCTGCCTTGGGGCTGGTGTCAGCTGGAAGAATATCAAATCTGGGGACAAAGGAGAAGCAGAAAAGAAATATTTTTTTTCCCCAGAATGATTTATCATCAGCTATTTGAGTCTGACCAGATGTCTGCAATGTTGGAAGCTGTCTTGAGGAAGGGGAATTTATTTATTTAAAGAAGTACAAAACTTTTCACAGTGGGCTGTACTTGTTAAAGACAAGACTAACTGAGGAGCTGCCTGGCTTGGCTGAGTGCTCACCTACGTGCGTGTGTGCAGCCTAAGAAGATTCCCTCTTCTTCCCTGTCACTCAAACAAGCAGTTGCCTTTGCTCTGGGACAAGCAAAGGATTTCAGGATCCAGAAGGATTAAAGAAACAAACAAACAAAAAAGTGATCCCAGCCCTGTAGTTTAGAATTTACTAGGAAATGGGAGAGCACTGGAATTTGCCTTAGCCCATACTGGCATTGTATATCATGGGATGAAACAGTGAAACCATTTTGGATGCTGATGCCAGAGTCCAGGACATCCCTATGGAGAGTAAGTGGTTGATGTGAGCTGTTTGGAGTGGGACTTTTGTGTTTATCACTGCAGCGTGTGTCCCATAGCCAGGGGGGACTACTGGGTCCCCCAACCCTAAACTCCTCTCCTGAGGAGGGTCCCAGCAATAAGGCTGCTGTGGTTGAAAAGAGGGGAAAGCTGTGATTCAGAGAGAGCTCTGTCCTGGCAGATTGTTTGTGAAAACATGCTCTGAAAATGCCTGTTGAACCACATTCCCAAAATACTAAATGAGAGCAAACAGCTAGTACCTGGCCCGAAGTGAGATACTGAGTTATCTGAACGGTGTAAACTGATCCCAGACAGAAGCTTTACTGAAAGTCCTCAGAGGATTATACAGTCAAGTGGAGATACCTCAGGCTCTCTGGTGTGGGATTGAAATGACAGTTAAGTTGGGTGTATCAATACCTAATTTTAGAAGCTAGGCTTTCCAAAAGATGTCAAAAGTGCCTTCCAGAACTCTCTAAGAACAGGAGGAAAGTAAACCTAGATGTGAAAACAGGATTCAGAGTAGCTGTCAGGTTAATCATGAGGTCAAACCACATATGCAAGGCATCTGGAGGGGCTGAAATCCTGCAGCACCAAGGGCACCAACACCAACATCAGTGGGAATGCTGAATACCCCATTCTCTGCTTGGGAGAGGGTCCGATGTCTGCTTCTGAAAAGGAGGGACCTCTATTTATCTAGTGACTTGAAACTAAAGAACTAATCCTGCAAGTGTTCATCTCAAGTGCTGGGTAACCCATTTCTGTAACTGCACTGTGGGTAGCATGTCTCTTCCATGGACCCCTTGGATGGGCAGCACATCTTCTCTTCAGCCCTGTCTCTGGTCCCATCTCCTCTTGCTCCTGTCTGGAGTCCACGGCTGAACGCTGGGTCTGAGACACTGCCCGTGTCAGGGGATGTTGATGGGTCCCATACCCAGCCCCAAATCTGCACACCATGGTCCAACCCTGTGGGACAGCAGCTGTCAGTGAAGGTAGGGTCTGTGCTGGTGTCCCCCTTCCTCCCAGATCCATCAGCTAACAGCTGAGGCCATTACTGGCTGCCCCAAAGGGAAACGAGGCTGTCCAGAGGAACTCGGCCTTGGGGACCACATTGCTTGGCACAGGCTGCAGCTGACATGTAGGATAAGGGTGCTGCTAAACAGAGCACCTGCATCTCTCAGGGGAGGATGAGATGGGGCGGCACCTGGGCACTGTCCCAGTCTTGGAGGATTCCCCCATTGTGGGTGTTTAGTTCCCTGTCAGCCATTTGGTAGCTGCCAGAAGGGGGGCTTAGCGAGAGGCTGCCATGCCTTTTCAGGTGGTTAGAGAGAGCCAACTCTCCTGGCCAAAACCTGCCCTCCATTCCAACTCTGCTGCGCTCAGCCACGAATGGAATCCAGCACTGTGGCAATCCAATAAACCCCATCCACAAGCAGGGTGAACTGGCTGAGGGCTTAAATGATTCAGTCTATCTCATTCCTCCTCAAATCACTGGTACATCACCCTTGGCACCCTAAGTAAGAGCCAAATAGAAAACTTGCATGGTTCAGTGACTACAGCTAAGCATCAGTCTCATGGTTGTTGTGGGGTCTTGGGATGACCTACATGCCTCAAAACCAGCCTCTGAGAGCTGCGGGGAACAGCAGCACTTCCTTAGGCTTCACAAGCAGGAGCTCTGTCGGTCTGTGCCTCTGAAAAAAAAGATGTGCAGTTCTTATCCTGTCATCTCCTGAGACATGACACATCTCTATTTGCCTAGTGATTGCTCCCTGTGTTTCTGACAGGTCCTACTAAATGAGTGTCTGGCCTCCCACAGCCGCTCTGAGGGACTGAAGAGGTCATGACACCCCTCTGCAATTAATGAAGGATACTTGCTTGCACCTAATTAGATCAGCAAAGCAGAAACCAGTGCATGTTGTTGTTAAATCCTGATGGATAGAAAGCATGTTTTGGCAGAAAAAATACCTCTTCAGGATGCCCACCACCAGGGTGATTCTTTCTCTGACTCAGTGTTGCTGTCCCCCAGTTGACAGAACAATATGCCCAATTCTCACCAAAGGAGTTAAAGAGGATGGATACCTGTTTCAAACACCGTTAAGGCCACAGAAGGGAGGAATTTGTGACAGGAAGGTGCTAATCATGGGCCTGGCAGAGGCAAGATCTGGTTAGCACATCCTGGTTAACACATCTGGACAAAATTTGTCCACTGTGACATACTGTAAGAAAAGATCAATTGCTTATATGCATACCACTAGTCAAACAAAGATCATCTCAGGTTATGGGACAGATGGCATCTGTGACCACCAATGGCAACCAAAGCGCCCTGAATATGCCTCTGTGGATGCCCAGAGTTGGACTGTATAAAGGTGGTACTGTTGTCTGGGCGTTAGGAAGATAAATTCAATGATCTCAGACCTAGGGGGCGGTTAACAAAGCTTGGGAAGAAGGATGTATCACTGATAGTAGATACAAAGAATACAGAATTTAGGGGTCACAAGGACAATAGGCAGAACTTCCAAGATAAGGATGAAACAAAAAAACCCACAACTGAACAACTGTGCTGAAATCAGCTTCAACTGAATAAAAGGCAATTCCAGCAGGAGGAGATGGTAACCAGACTCACGGCCACCAACCCAAGAAACACTGACTCAAAAGAAAAGACTGAGTGTGCAGACTAAGTAGCATAAGAAGCAAATTATTTAACTAAGAGAATATAAAATACTCTTTCTGTACAGAACTATGATCCAGGCCCCCCACCACATCACTGGGAAGCCCAGGGTAAAGAAGGACCAACGGGACTCTGCTGGATCCATGGATTATGACTTTCTCCCTCTCCCACCCTCTCCATCTGCCCTCTTCTACTTCTCTCTCTATATATCACGTTTATTGTTAAATAAAAATCCGTATTGTTGACTTTGGTGTATGATCTCATTTGCACCTTAATTCGGGAAGAGCTACCTGTCACGCATTGGATCTTAAGGGAACAAGCACCAAAAATTACAAAAGCAGTCCAAAAGCTAATGAAATGGTCTCAGCAACTGTCGAATTCATTAGCTGGAAGGGATTTTGTAACTGATACAGCTCCCCCTTGATCGACTTCCTCTGGCAAGCACAGCGGCCCTGGAAGGCTCCACCAGGCAGGAAGAATGGGCAGCAGGCCCACAGAATCAAACTGTTTGATGACTGGGTTGTGCAAGTGACTGTCATCTGTGAGAGGAGGATGTTTTCCAGTTTTTCCTTGGCAGCTGAAGCTGTGCTGGAGGATAACCACATTGGAAATATGAGGAATTTCAGGGACTTCGGCTTTTGCTTTTAAGCATTTTGAGTGATGGGTGCTCTTGTGAATCAGGTTTGGATCTGCATTTTCTTGAAGCTCAAGCAGGGCTGAGCATCTCCAATCAGGAAAAGTAATCCCTTTAATTTAAAAATACAGCTAGAGGTTTGTTTACAATAGAGGGATCCCAAGCTCTTCAATTTATAGGCAGCAATCATGGATGGTTATTTGACTATTTTAATGAAATGCATGGTTTTCCTATCACCTGTGTCTACCCAGTAAAAGACAAATCACAAAATTCAAGAGCTGAAGCTTGGGTCCTTATGAGTCTTAGGTTTACAGCTTTATGCCATTCATGATGAAAACACATTTTTCATACTAAGAAGCTTTAAACTGAACCAAGAAGCAGTTTCAGCAGCAGAATGTTCATTATTAACACTAAATATATGAAAAGGAAGTATTTAACAGCTTGGCCCAGCTACTGAAAGATACCTGCATACACCTACATTAAAAAGCTTGTTCTACTACAGAGGAGCTTCCTCTGAAATACAGCATTACCAGAAAACAGCATATTCTATTGAGAAATGACATTGTTTTATTTGAAACAATCAGAAGACAAAAAGTATTGCTTATCTGCTCCTGTTACTGCTCCAAAGGATTCTGAACAGTGAAATGCCCAAACCCTTTATTCAGTTTCTTTCTCATGAAGGAAACAACAGTCCATGTTACAGCACTCCCATCACCTGCTGTCACAATGACATGCTGTTGTTGCACACCAGAAATGGCTTAAAAGTATAAAGCAGTACGGAGAATGGTTTTTCACCAGCTAAGCATTCTCATCCAAACATCTAAAAATTTTGATTAACTGCTGTATAATTAAATAATGAATAAATTCCTCTTATTTAGGGTATTCATGGTTGCTTGATGACTGCGAGGTGGCAAAGAAAACATTAATGTTTTTTTTCTGTTGCTTGTCTTCTAACACTATCGAAGTACCCCAAGAAAAGAGAATGTATTTGATGGCATCACTGAAATGCAACGTATCTTCATGTTTATTCTTCTGCTGAGGAGATGTCAGAGGTTAAGTAAAGCTCTTTGCAAGGAAAGAAAAGCAGCATGAAAACTATGGCGCTAAGAACTAAATGGAATTGCCATCTCTGAGTTCAGGTGCCCCTGCTGAATAAAGGCATTTCATGCAGCTCAACCTGTAGCTGCTCTGTAGCTTCACCATGTGCAATCTTACATTGCAATACAATCTTGCTTCTTAACACTAGGAAATCCCACCCCTCTCCATGTCTGGGAGAATGCTTGTTTTGGAACCCACACAGAGAATATTCAGTCTCCTGAAGTACTGAAAGGGTCAAGTCAGTATGAATGCTACAAACCCAAGTTCTTTCCATTGCTTTTATTATGATTATTTCCCCAGTATTTTGACAGTGAGGCGAAGATGAAAATCATAGATAATATTCTGGGCCTAATAATGCCCTGTGTAGGCTATAGACAAATACCTAAATTAGTGCTTAATTAGCATTATGAGATACCTACCTGATAGGCATGTTGTTTAAAACAGCATGTGTTCCCACACTTCAGGGGCTTCAAGGATAGTATCTCCTTCCTTTTTGCACACAGAAGGTGTGAGAGGCAATGAAATCAGTGCACATACACAAGGCAGGCTGCTAATGTCACATTTGCAGGGACATCATTCATACACTGACTTCACCTCTCTTGCTGTGTCTGCTGCAGAAGCTGGAAACATTTAGTGATATCACCACACACTGACTCTTGCCATTCACACTTTCAGCATTAAGCTTATCCTGAATTGGTTAAGGGCATGAGCACTAAGTTTGTTCCTTGTCCCAGCTACTCCTGCTAGAAAGCCAGAGGGATATCTACAGAACAGAGATTCTCACTGACATGTTATTGCTTAGCTTTGGTTTTAAATGTTGAATTTTCAGTTGCTCTTCCAGAAAATTAGGGGAATACCCAAATCACAGTCCTCCTAGTCCAGAATTTCAGTTAATTTCTGTGGATGCCAGTTGCTTGCCCTGAGGGACTCTGCCACAAGGGTTCTTCTGCCATGAATAAACTGAAGATACAAGCTTATTCAGAAATGCCTATTCAGAAAAATAATGTTATCTTGAGGACACACTGTAGTTACCTTCAGGCATATGACAACTGGAAGGCTACCCCACATCCCCCTCCTGCCAGAGCAAGGCATAAAAAATCCCAAGGAATGGTTTTACTTTTCCTGGCATGCAGTATAGAAAGGCAGAAGTAATTAAAAGAACATATGGAGAAATGCACAAAGTTGCCAAACCTGGCTGTTCAAACAGCATGGACTATGCAAAGCCTGAAAGGTCTGCACAAAGAGACAACTGTACAAAACCTGTCCACTAAAGATTTTCAAAGCAGAATAGCTTGGCAGAAATTTGATGCTTGTTCATTAGCTTGGCTTTCAAGTCCTTCCCTTGGCCCTACCCCCTAAATCCTATTCAGCTTGGAAAACCCCTTTCACAGGAGAGGCTGTCAGGAAGTCTATAAGCAGACCTTTAGGCAATCCTGAGGGGCAACCTCGGGCTAAAAATAAAATGACCTGCTTGCCATATCAGATCCAAAAGTACTGCCGATCATGTTACTGCCTTCCTTCAGACAGATGTCAAAGTAGACTCAAGTCAAAAAAATCCTGGTGAAACAGGAGAAGCCCTAGGTGCCAGGAATATGTGCCTTCAAACTCTGTTGATTGTCCTTTATTCTCACATACGTACAGGCCAACTGCCCTTCTTCCACCGCTAGACATAAAATGAAGCATCTAGCTGAAGTCAGTAGATTTTTTAAGCTACCAGCTTTTAAAAATACTTCTGACCTTTTTCACATAAATCAGCTCTTATGTAAATGTACTCACGGAAGCAAAGACAACTAAGATATCTTTACATCAGTTCTGAAGAGTATCAGAAGGAGCAATATGTAAAAAAGTTCATTTATTTCCACTTAAGAACAGCTTTTGCTTCATGTAGCACAAGCCACTTACAGGACTTTTTTTCTGGTCTTGATCTTAGTGCAAAACGTTAGTATCTATTTTCTAAGACACATGATTTTGAAAAAGCAGACAGTTGTGAGGAGGTCACCTTTCCTAGCTAGTGAATTTTACTTCATGTACTGGAAATAAAAGCCACAGAATACAGATCATCTTCATAAAACAGCATTTCCAATAGAGAGAAAAGAACTTAACCTTGAAACTAGACTAGCAGAAGTTTCATTAAGTTTTATACAGCAGGAATAATTTGGCTCTAGGTCTACTTAATCCAAACCCTCAAGGTTTAAATTCCACTATATTACAAGAGCATTACTTGCTCAGACTTAATTACAGATTCCAGTTGGAGCATGACCCTTTCTGTCCCAAAAGCAGCAACTCAGCTAGTAAGACAGCTCTGCAATTACCACTCTTTTGGCACCTGAATCCTGAACTTGACATACCCAGTGAAGATCAAATAAATGTTATGGAAATGCCTTCCCAATACCGATACCAGCATTCTGCAAGGGATACTCTTGAACACTTGTTTTGTGAATGGTTCTCCAGCAAGCCAGGTCCACCTTCAATACTACTGACTGCCACTCAAAGAGAAATTTTGGTCATCTCTCCTGACACTGAGTCATTCAGGGAACCCAGCTTCTGCAGAAGGCTTCCAGGAAGAAAAGGAGTTATTTTTAACCTGTGCCAGAAGTTTTGTGCTTGAACAACTGGAGAACAAGGGAAAACATTTTTATGAACAAAGACATGGAGAGATGACTGAGGTGGCTGTGCCTAAACCTTTGCAATTCCATGCACCAACACAGTTCAGCTCTACTTCTTGAATGTCTCAGGACTATTTTTTCCACACACCCTATCCTGCAGAGCTCTGTATCAGAGGTGAAGCTCTGCCCTCTTGATGGTAATTATAAATTTGATAGGCGGCCACACACCACAACTGTGAGGTGTTACAAGTGGACATGGCACTGATTTATGGGCTCTTTCTGCCACGTGGGTAAACTGTTGAAAGATTCCAGATGATCACAGAAAGCAGTTCACATACCTCTGGGAAAAGGAGGGTGCTGAATCTGAACTCTGTTTTCAGAGCCTGGAAGGAAAAAAAACATCTGTCCCTCAACTCCCTATTCTGATTGTTTAATTCAACACTGTGATCAGAATACAGCAGTCCATAGAGTGTCTTGTAAACAACTGTAAAACCCATGGATCACAAATAAACTCCAGATCACATACAGGTTTTAGGTGTGGTATTTATTAGAAAAGCAGAAAGCCTCTTTTATTTTCCTCCTAAAATCAAATTATGCATAATAAGGGCCTGGAGGAGATGATCTTTCCTGGATTGCAGAGGGAATCAAAAGAAGCCCAGATCATGAGGGAAACACAGAGTGAATCTGATACAAATTTTGTTTTTATTTTTGATGCTGTTAGAGCAGCCCCCTCCCACTCTCTCCTCCTCCTGCATCAAGACATTGTTTGCTTAGAGATGAAACTCCTGAGAGATGAGCCGAGAGTTAAAAGATATTCCTCATGGTCTAACTATGAATACAATGACAATCATAATTCTGGAAGAATACATCAGTTCATCCAAAACTGAAAAGCAGAGATGTTTTCTGGAGGGGCAACAAGGCTAATAATAATTGTTAGAATACTTTTTTCTTTGCAAAATCAAACTCTAATTGCTGCAGTGCATCAGACTGTAGACAGTAGGCAAATACATCTACTTTATAGGCCTACAGTTTGGATGAGAAAAATGGCAGTTCAAATACTGTATCTGTGTCAAATCATTAGGGAGTCTGACTACAAGCTCTTGATGTTTTGCAGTGAAATATGTCTGTTCAGATTTTGCCTTGTTAGAGAACATTCTGTCAAAAGAATCAGGAAAAACTGAAGTTGAACAAGCCAGACAAAGCTGTGGGTTTGGACTGAGGTTTGGGGTAGTTTGTTTTGTTTTGTGTTTGTTTGTTTGTTTAAATCAGTGTCTGGTCTACTCTTCAGAAACAGTTAAAGAGCTAACTTCAGATGGGTTGTTGAAAAGTATCTGTATAGCTTGACTGAGATTACAAAGAGAATCTATGAATTCTTCATGTTTTTCAGCCTCCAGTTTTCTCTTCTGTGTGTGAATAAATGGCAGAAGAGAAAAGTGGTGACATTTTGAAGTCTCTTTGGAAACAAAGAACAATTTAGCAACATCATTATCACAGACTGTAACACATTTATGAATGGTATAACAGAAATTTTTAATAATATTTTACTTAACCAAATTACTATCTCTTCAGTATTTCATGGTTATCACTTAACACCTTCAATTTACATTCTAAAATAAAT
>JAOXXN010000446.1:73016607-73048194 GCA_026770055.1 Myrmophylax atrothorax | reverse complement strand
CAACGAATGGGAGGTGGAAGTAGGCACTGTGAAATACCTTAACCTTTTGCCAACAGCCAGCTCATGTCAGCTCTGGAGTATGTGAAATTTTACATTAAATCAATAGGTATGTAGTATTTATTTTACATTCTTTAAAAAAGAAAACATGGTAAGTTTTATCACAGTTTTCAGCACCTACAACAAACTGTAATAAATCAGTGGTTGAACCTAACTAAAAAGGAATTAAAAAACTATTCAGCTTATATAACTGAGTCAAAAACCACAGGAAATGGAAAATGTAGCTTTATGAGGCAGATAAAAAGCTTACAAATAATCACAGAACACAAGATGGGAGGTCCACTGTTTGACAAAGTATTTGCTGGAAAGGATGAAAAACTGTAAATGCTATTCAGAAATACAATCACAGAGACCTGGGAAAGTGAGCACTGCAAAGAATTTCTTGAAATGTGCTGACTCTACAGCAAGACTGCTATCTGAAAACTGCTCTCTCTCAACCTTTTCCATTTCCATTCCTGTTTTCCTCTGCCTCACCTAGGAGCATTTCTTAGGCACTCAGACAATCGCTGCCTCTTGGTAAGTCTATTCAATTTCTCTTACTGAAGAAATAAGCCTTTTCTCTAAAGAGATCATCTATTCAATAAAGCTTATGGCTTTTGAGGACTACAAATCCTGTTCTGCACACAGCATTTTTGGTTTACGTGTGCTTTGCATTTGCAGAGATCACGTCATTTGCATCTCAAGACAGACTCATCTTTCCTCTTTCCTGATCATATGGGACGCAGTAGGATTTTGTTTCTGATATAATCTCCTCCAAAATATAATAGGAAAATGCAGTGAAATTTTAATTATTTACATTAATTTAGACAAACATTTGATTTTCTGTAATATTTAGAAATCGGTAATTGTTTAACATGGAAAAATGAAAATCTCCCAATATCCTTAGTTCAGCAAAGGGCATGTCTATGTGCTTTCCTGTTGACCTCAGTGACAGAGCAGGAAGAGGTTGAGGTGCAATCCTAAGGGCAGGGTGTTTGCTGTAAACCTCTGAAGAGCAGAGCAGTTCTCTGCTCTGACATAAATTTCTTCTGTTAGCTGGGCAGAACTCTTGAATTCAGAACTAACAAAGCAGACAAATGATGCCTGGACACTGATGTGCAGTCCTTACAGCCTCCATCTTGCTTCTCTGGGATCTGAAATGCATCCTGTCAGATCCATCATCCATCCTGTCCTCTGTCTGTGACAGCGGTTAATGCCAGATACTTCAGAATAAGGTATGAATTACCCTGCTTACCTGTAGCTTGGTGTAATTGATATGTTGAAGCCTCCATATCCATACAAGAAGGCAGGATGAGAACCATCTAACTTAATTCCTTTCTTGTGAATAATAAACATTGGGATCTTAGTACCATCTTTGCTAGGGTAGAAAACCTAAGACAAGAGAAAAAGAAACCCAAAATGATCTTTAGTGTTGTAACTCTGCGCAACTGCCGTTACAAAGAATGAGAGGTGCTCCCTTCTATGGTGTCTGATGGGTAAAACTTTCCAGGTAATCTGCACCAGTTGCCCCGGTCAGGTTCAGTAATGGCCATCATCTGCTTGGTTGCTTAATAGCTCTGGAAAATGTATCAAAATGAGACAATACAAAGGGTATGACGGTACCATGTTTATGCATCTTACCCATTAATTCTACTGAAAAAGGTTTACGAAAATGTTACAAAAAGAACACAAAATTCTCTGCAAGGGAAGACTGGTGTGAAAACACAAGGGCCACGAGGTCCATCTTATGCAAAAGCAGCAAAGAGCTGCTCTGAGCTGGCACAGAGAACAAACAGAAATAAAACCAGATTTCCAATCTAAATTCATAATTTCCAAAAATGTGTCCCTTTTAAAAATTCAAACTTCAGACACAGAGAACAGTGGAAGTCATGGTAAGGTGGTGACTTAGTGAGGACCCACTACACATTGCACTGTTTTAGACAAGAAAGCACTGTTACTACAACTAAATAGGTAAAATTCTGAAGATCTGGTCCTGTGCATATGAAATGATCGAAAATTCCTTTGTATCAGTTGATGCAGCAGTTGTTGCTTGTAAAAACATAAATTTCATCACAAGTAGAAAGCCAAAGATATTTAAAAAGTCACAATATTTTTGTTTTCTTATTATTACATTAGTATTAATACATTAGCATTAACATTTTTCAGTGGAGTCACTCCATGCACCAGATTCAAGTGCAAAGAGAAAATTATGAATAGCTGAAGACAGTTTCCTTAGCCTTGTGAAAACAGCAAAAACCTGACTACTCAACTCTTGTACATGCAGCATGAATGCACCAAAGCAAGTCTGTATCCAGCGAAAGTGAACTAAGCATTGCCCAGACTTTCAAGGTTGTCTCAACGACCACTTCACCTCATCAGGGTGGTAACATTAAGCCATATGACAGACAGTTTTGTAGCATTTAGTGCATTCCAGACATGACCATGCAACTAGAACCCCAGCACTGCAGAATGTCCAAGCCATCCAGCAAGACAACTGAACTGCCCACTGGCTTCCAGGAAACCAGCTCCCAAAACACCCAAGTATCAACATAGCATGTGCCTTCATGTTTTTCTATTACTGCCACAGCACTGTGTGAAGTTAAAAGATGAACTCCACAAACAGAAACATAGACTGCAGTTGCATAACACAGTTCCCACATCTTGGTTTGACGCATGTCGCTGCCTGCATACTCTAATTTAGAATACAGCCTGTTATATTTTTTCAGTCAAACACAAAACATGTGAGTGTGAATGCAGTTTGCTCCATGTCCTAAAGTTCTGGTTGATTACTTTTCGTTGCCCTGTTTTAGCATCACTGGTTGCAGCTTCAACTCTAATTAGAACAAAAAGGAAGTAAATGAAGAAAGACACATTCTTATGATTTTGTTGCATGTTTACAATCTCTTGTGGTTTTAAAGGAAATAGTCCTACCACGCTTTATAAAGCCCACCATCAACAGCATCTATTTTTATAATACATGAACATCAACAGTAATATGAGCCTGTGCAACACATTTATTCTGAGCATTGCCTGTAACGTGACAAATGTAAATCCACAGGGCACATTGAAAACAAAATAATCACATTTAATTTCAGTTTAATCACTGCTAAAGAAATGTGTGAAATTTCAAAAGAAACCACATTTATCTCCAAAGGCTTCACTAAAACCTGTAGACATATTACAGATAAAAATTCAGTATTTCAGTATCCAGCAGATGGAAAAAACCCAAGAGCCTACGGGCATTTTTACACAGACTAAATCACTGTTCCCAACTACTACCATAACTGCATCTTTATTGATAAAGCATTTGTGAGAACAGTAGAATACAAAGGATTTTCACTTTGAGTAGTCAGTTGAACACTATAAACAAAATAAGTGATTAACAGGAGAACCACTGAGGCTGGTGATGAGGAGTTCCAGAGAGACTCTCCCCTAACACATTATCCTTGAATGCCAGTTATTGCTGGCAATTCACATCAAGTGAGCACCCGGCCTTTCTAATTTCCAGAAACTTACTGTCTTTGGCCAGTCCTTTCCTTATGATTAAAGGATGCCACTAATTTTATGGCTTCTTTCTGAACAAGGGACTTTTTTTTCTTTTAAACCTCTCTGAAAACTGACTTCAGTAGGGCTTTTATTGTCATCAGTTAAGATAAAATAACATACTATTAAATGAATACTCAAAAAAAAAAAAGATGCATGTCAAGGTGACATCTGCAATTTACGAGTTTTCACTCCTATCTTTGCTAAAATATTGATTACCTCTTCCCACAAGATGAACACAAGAGAGGGACATGGAAACCAATTCAGTGAGACAGTAAGGTATGTGCCTTACTTATTTAAGCTTCTCCAAATATACTATTTTCAACAACTGATTCAATCTCACCTTTAAATTAGGTGTTACCTTTGAAGCAAGTCCAATGGTTTATTCACCTAACCAATAAGGGGATGTGCTTCTATCTTAAAGATTAAGGTAAACTGCAAAGGCCAAGCCCTAAAAAGAGAAGAATTTCGCAAGATAGTGTTTCAAGCCTAATTTTAGATGCTGTCAGCTTTTACAGTGGTAAATGCTCATAAAAGGGTACTACTGTTTTCTGCTTTATCACGGGCAGGAGTGATCCACTAGTGCCAGTCACATTATATTACTCATTGCTTACATATTTTCAAAGAAGGACTCATGCCTATATAGTCAGCATATACAAGAAGAGGTCAAGTTAGTAAAATTATTTTGGAGGGAAAAGGATGGAGAACACTTCAGAAATACTATAATGAATGCTGAAACTCATCATTCAGGGAGGGACATGCTAAAAATAAGTAACTTTAGTCTTCAGGAATGCACCAGCAATGCTGTGTGGTTGACAGGGGACTCCTGCTGCGTGCAACCCTTGGTGCTATTTTAGGAGCATACTGCTGGAGCAGTACAACAGCCCCAAAATAGTTGCAGCTCACTTCGTCTCACACTAAAGTCCCTATCTGTCACATGCCAGAGGGGTCTTGCTGCCAGAAAGAATCACTTCCAATTCAGATGCCAGAACCTGAGGCATAAATTTATAGCCTCTGGTGTACTTATTGAGACTTGGAGAGAAAGCAACACTGTTTGCACAGTTACTCACTACTGTAAACTAAGTGAAGATTAAGCTATATTAGCTAGACAAAATCCAATCTCAATCGCTCTTCTTTCATGCATACATATATATTTATAGAGTGGTGCATCATTCTGTTTGGCTTTTTTTAAACCTAGCATTTGAAAGCAATGCACACTCCATTTTCACCTAAACAAAGCCAATGGAAGTTTACCTACAAGACAGTTTACAGAGTAACTTTCACAAGTAAATACAGTTCAGGGCTGTGTGATAGGGCTTCTAAATTTCCTTTGAAGTTAAGCAGGATTAAAAAGTTCGACACATTCACTCCTGGAGAGGTCTTTCTCCTCTTAATTATTATTTGCCTTAAATGTGCAGTATTTACGTTAGATGAATCTTCACTTAGGGAAGATGGGAACAATCAGCTGGCATTGTAGACACACACCTAATTAAAAAAGACTCTATGTTTATGTACCTCTGCCTCTGCAGTGACAAGAAGCATCCTCTCCATCTCAAATCACCAGAGGCAAAACTAAGTATTTTTGAACAACTAAGAGGATTTGAAAATAAGAGGTTGAAACAAAGTTTTTCTTTCATTTGCCTATAGAGATAATACAAACAGACATTGATACTTACCCGTAGAACTAAAAATCATTTTGGCAATCATCCATTATGCACTTCTCTTGTGAGAAAATATAAAACCAGTATCTTTGAATATTAAATGAAGTGACACAATTATCACAACAAATTAAAAAAACTAATCTGCCTGAATACTCACATTGTGCCACATAACTGAAAATACCTAAAACTACTGACATTGAATAGAAACTTCCATTTTTATAAATTAAAAACTCAGCAACTTTTGAGTATTTAGTTTCACTTCCTCACTCTTTCAGAAATATTTTCTCTGTTAATATGATCAACAGACAAAAAGATATAACTTTAGTGAAGAAGAGAGCATGTACACCTGAAATCATCTTGCTTTTACATAACCTAAAATCCTCCTATGCAAAAACCAATTCCAAACTTGTACACTTTTAAAATTAACCTAAGGTAAGACTCATCACAGGTTTCAAAATAGTGCTGTAAAACACAAATCCAAAATAATGCATATGTTTAAGCTGTGATCTATATCTGAATGTTTAGACATCTTTTGTAATTTTTCTGACTTGCTCATTAATGACAGAGAATTAAAATGCAGTTAAAAAGTGATTAGTCTGGCTTTTCAGGAAGAATTACTTCCTGCAGATAAAACATGAATTTTACACATGAAAAGAAACTTTAATTTCTGGGACTCGAAAACACTCCCCTAAGTCACAGTAGGCTTATTATTCTTAGAAAGTCACTAGTGATTCCAATAATGCCTCTCCTAAGCTCTCTTTCAAGATTAAGTATTACATACCAGAAATAGCAACTCTTTCCATGTCTTTGGGTGCTTGATCAAAACCAGTCAAGAGTTACACTTATCATTAGATTGACATCCACTGTGTGAAATGCCAAAGAATTTTACAAAGAGTAACTAAAAAAGCATACAAATCAAGCTGGAATAGTCCTTATTAAAAATGTTTGTTCAATAATTTAAAGAACACCATGACAATGCCTTTAAAATTAGTTCTGTTTCAATGTCCCCTATATAGTTTTCATGAGATAACTCCATTTCATTTGAAACCAACACAGGATTTAGCAGTCTTGTGAAATTTAGCAATTGTTTTCTGCTTCTAGGTAAGAGTGGCTGCCCTCACACACTGCTGTGGCCACCACAAAGTTATGGACAGTGCTGGGGAAGCAAAACACCCTGTTCAGTCCCAGCAGCCCCAGTCACTGCAGTGCTGAGTAGCCGACTATAGGGAATGATTATTTCAGTTTTTATTCCCTGGAACTGCGTTTCATGCATCCACTTTAACATGAAGTATTTCCTTCATTAACTGAGAGATGAAGGCTTTTCATCACACTTACACCACCATTCGCATTTTGAGATTTGGGGAAGGAATTGTAGTAAACCACATAATGTTGCTTACATTTTCCCAAATGTCGCATATGCTTTCTTAAAGGCTCACTCTTTTAAAAATCCCCCATCAGTATCTTTGAAAGATGACCAGAAGCGTAAACTTAAAGGAGTAGTCCCTGGAGAAAGTTTTCCTACACAGGTGGTGGCATCAAGGTCTTCAAAGCTATATTTAGGTACAGAGATAGCAGTGCCTGAGGTTGAACAATGCCACTTAGAAAGACCTCCCACTGACAAGTCCTGCTACTCAGTGCTTCAGGAAGGCAAGACACAAAGAGCTTGCCTTCACACCAGCAAGTCTGAACACTGCAGGACTGGCAGGCAGGAAGAAATCCTCTCCTTGAGAAGCCATGGCAGAATGTGCTGCCTTTCCACACCACCTGTCCACAGCCCACTCAATCCCTCATCACCTCTGACCTTACAAAAAACCTGATACTAGTCTGCAGCTAAAGACTATATAGCATATCACAAGAAAAATGCCTTATTTATGGCAGCTGTGATATGGACCCAAGTATAAGACCACCCCATGATCTTATAAGTGGCCCCATGGACAGCTCTGATAGCCAGCCAAGGGCCACCCAAAGGAGCAGTTCTTACTAACCATCAGTTTTTGCATTCCTATGTACAGCATGAATCAGAAGTCAGCAGAACTGCTACCACTATAGAGCAAATCCACAGGATCTGAGGTTTCCCTTCTTCAGAGGGGAATCCTCATCAATCTTTAAGCCTCTTAAATTAGCTTCAAAGCAATTCTGTGTGGGTTGCAAAGCTTGCTTAACATGAAGCTGGACGAGGGCCAAAGTAACTCAGCACAGTAAAAATTCGTGCAGGTAAAACCCAGAAAGAAGAACACCCACCACAGACATTTGCAAAAGCACTACAAAAATAGTCAAGGAACCTTTTAGAAGAAACTGTTTCACCACCTACCCACCAGCATAAAAAGCAGACTCATGCTGACAGAGGAAAAGTGCCAGGAAATAGTTTTTTAGAAGAAATGCCTTCTTGCTAATTTCAGCTGCCTAGCTGCAATTGACTGCAGGGAGGTATCTCACAGGATGGTGGGAAGATGTAGTGGAAGACAAGAGAAAAATACAGGTGAAAGATAAGAAATCTGGTAGGACTGGCATGGCAGATATTTCTTTTCAAGCACACTTCTCTAGATTAGTTAAAAGGCAGAATTCTGCTTCACATAAAGCCCTAGTGGTAAATGGGATCCAATGAGAACCCCCCACACTCTACTTCAGAGGCTTCTTGCCTCCTCTCCAAACGTTTATGCTTTGCCCCTTTCAGTGGGATCTCCAAGCTTCCTGCAGCAGAATAATTAGCATCTGCCACGTACAATTATTCCTTTTCTTTCATCAATTTGCCTTGAAGGTGTAGAGTGTAGAGACAGACAGATATCAGATAGATAATATTTACCTTTCCATTTAAATGCACATTATAGTCATATTAAACAGAAAAACATCCCAGGGGCCTTTGTAAGTTACAGCCTCTTTTCTCAATTACTTCTGTGCTTACGTGTTCACGAAATGGAGCACTGTGAAGTAGTATAGAACGAGATAAGCACAGGGATGTATCAATGGAAGTAGCACACCTTTTTGAATAAAACAGCTGCTGGCTAGTCCAATTTCTGTCATTAAATCAAGTTTTACTTAATTGAGGATATTGCTCTGACAGGAGGCAATTCAGTGTAATAGTATGTAGGCATTAGAAAGAAAACACTACTTATTTTTACCATGCTGGAAATCAGTTCAAGTTGTAATGAGAAACACTGGAAGAATAAAAATGTAGAAGCAACTTACCATGGGGTAAGCAAGGGGGAGAACTTACCTTCTGCAAGCTACTGTACAATAATTATTCTTATTTATAGTTTTATGCTGTGGTAAACACACTAATGTAACCCAACATGTTGAGGAAGAGATACAGTCACTCAAACAGTAATTGGCTAATTCAGCCTTTCTGTTTCTGACTCCATCTTGCTCAAAACTTGCTTGGTTATCGCTACACAGCTCCACTTTTGAGTGTGTACAAGCTACAAAAAGATGACACAAACACTGCTGGATTTTCTCCCTAACACAGAGGCATCTATACAGTTCAGAGTGCTCAAATATCAGCTGTAAATGTGTATCCAAAAATTCCTGCACAGAAAAAATTTAATCTTGGCGCTGGTGATGACAAGTGCCCACCTTGTGTCAAAGGCCCAAGAGGATCAATATATTCCCCTTACATTGCCAAGCCACTTTGTGACTTTCAACAGCCAGGCAATTTCAGAGGGCTCTACTCCCTCTTCCTTAGAGAAACATGTTCACAAATGTCAAGTTGACTCCCCAAAATCAGAGGTGCTACAAATCATTAAACATCTACAAAAATTTTGCACGTGGCTAGTACAATAATGAAAAAATAGTTGATACTCGTCATTCCTGCTTTTTGTTTGAAAGGAAACAGAAATCATCTGCACTGGACAGCACATGTTTCAAAATCAGTCTCAGATATCCTGTGAACATTTATTCTGAAGTACTTCCTGACATAAACAGGTCAGCAGAAGTATTGCGAAGCACTTCCACGTGTGCTTTCTCACTCAGTTTATAGGTATATATAATTTACTTTCTTAAGCTTGGTTTAAAGTTACCCATTTGTGCCCCTACATGATTTTAAAAAAGGTACCAAAATGGTAGCAAAGGGAAAAAATCCCTTGAGAATTGTCAAGATAAAACTAAAGTCCTAGAAAATATCTAGGGTTCTGTCTTGGAAAAAATAATTCCAAAGGTCAGATGCTATTGATTTCAACAGTTCTGTCTTGGTGACCACCTTCTTGCTTTGGAGACAGTACTATTGTTTTCAGACTTGCAGTACTCATTTGTACAATGAAGAAAAATCACTCAGTGAGTAGCAAGAAGTAGAAGAGAATTATGAGAAAGTTTTCGCTCACTGTTGTAACAATACTTAGGGAAAACAATGAAACCAAATCTAGAATAAAGCAACCCACCAAAAATTACAATTGTTGGTGTAATTTCCAGACAGATGTCAAAACAAAGACTTTGAAAGTACTTCATAACAGGAACACCAAGGAGTGTCCTGATGCACCCTTGTGATACTGTTGGAACAGGCTGGAGAAAAACAAATTACAAAAGAGGAATAACTTTTTTTTTAAGCCATAGGACTAAGGACAGCTTGCAGCAATCTTTTCTCTCTTGGGCAAAATGTGAACAAGACAGCAAAATTCAACAAACTTTTATCAGACATAAGGATAAAAGTCCTTACAACTGATAATCAACAGATGAAGTATCAAATGACATCAAATCAAATCAAATCGAGTGAGTGGTAACAATTCAAAAACCACCAGCAGCAGAAAGAAAAAGTCAGGGATGTTCTTGCTGGTAAAAGATTTTCTGATTTCAGGCATTCTACCATTACGCTTTGAAGCGTTTCTGCATCTTGTCTATTTTTAGCTGTTAGCAGGGATCACTGTGCACTATTACTTTCTAAAATAATTGACAAAGTAGCTGAAAAGCAAGCAGTTCAGGGAGTTGTCAAGGAGAATTTATGTATCAATTTTTCCCTGTTTGTGAGAATGGAAGCCAGAACTAAGGAAATCATCTATTTCTTTTTATCATTCATCTACACAGTTGAAAAACTAGTTACTGTGAATAATAGTGATAGTTCTTAGAGGCTTCCCTTGTCTCATAATCTCATAATCTCCTGGGAGATGTCTCAAGGACAGAGCAGAAATAATTAATCTAAGGAAACATAATATTCTATCAGTACCTCTGAGCAGTGTTGATAAAATCAAATCAACAGCTAAATGAAGATGCAAACTAGATTACCCTTAATAAAATTGCACACCGATGAATTTGTGTGGAGTCATAAGTAGACAAAAACCCACAGAAAAAAGCTCGCATAATTAGTGATTGAACTGTTCTGGGTAGAAAGTGAAGTGCTATCTTCCTTTCTTTTCCTTTAAAAAACATTCTTTCAGAATGTCACAAGATTTTGTGATTTCTAAGTTTTTACTATTTCAGTTCTTATAGTGAAGGTGAACAAGAGAGGTCTCCTGAACACTCCCGCTCATGTTCCACTTACGCAAGTTCACAGCTGCATCTCTGGATACTTATCGAAGCACTTAGCATGTAACTTGTCCTCTCTCTTCAGCAGTGAATGCCAATTTAAGAAAAACAACCCATCAAATCTGTTGACAAACCTATTGACTAAGAAGCTTTTTTAGCTCTGCTTTACCTGTTATTAGTGCAATATTTTTTTTAGTTTGGTATAAATGGAGACTATGCCAGCAACACCAACGTATTGCTAAGAGGTGTGATTGTGCCATTGAATACTGATAAGAGAGGTTCTCCAGAACCTCCTCATTACTATTTAGTAAAAATTATTTTCTCAGTACAAACTGAATGGCTCATAACTATTACATGATCATCTTGGTTATATGCATCCTTTTCTATGGGAATCATGTTAACAGTGAGTGCAAGAGCCATAACTTAAGGTTGTAAGATAGGCTATAATTTGCTTCCCTTTTGCCCTTTAAATAGCAGAGTCTGCTCCAAGTAGTGGCCACACAGACACATTTACTTTGAAGAGACTCTCATCTTACATATGTCTATGTAAGATCTTACCAACATTTGAAATTGCTGCTTTACACTCTTAATTCTATTTAATCTGTTTTCCACCATGATGATGAATGTTAATTAACAACAACAAAAATTCTAAAGCAGTTTTGACTCTGGGTGAAGACAGTAAGTGTAATTTTATTGGGCTGCAGTGATTACGTGTATATTTATATATCTCAGAAGTTTATCTGCATTTTTAATTAGTTTTAAATATTAGCAATTCTAATTTGTTTTTGTCTCCTTTATGTAGTTAACGCATAACAGTCATTATAATCTCCCAAACATAATTCCTTTCTCTGTTCTGCTTCAAGCTGTGGTTGATAAAGGCTCTGTGATGGTCTTCATTTCTATGCTATCCAGCACACTGTTGAATGTCTAAGACTCCAAATGACTGTTGAATGACTAAGACTCCAAAGCGCTGCAGTAACACAAGTAAATAAAGGAGCAACAACCTTCTAATTTGTTCTCAGCAGGCTGCTCTATTATCTTAAACCTCTTTGTTGTATGCAGAGTATAATAAATAACTGCATAAACTACTTATCCACTTGTGTGCACTTAGAGGCTCGCAGCTCTGAAACACAAACTTCCCAGCTCTGCTAGAGCCACGTCTATTCTGAAAACACTACAGTAGCCTACAGGGATGAGCATGAGAGATGCATCCACTGTAAAGTATTTAAATGGAGCATGGAGCTGTAGTGAAGCTTAAAAATTGCTAACAGGAAACACTGAGACACCACAGAAAAGAGAGAGTGCTTTTTTGAAGGAGTAACAAACAGAAGGCAAAACTACCTGACGAAGTCAAATTGAATCCAACGAGGCCAGAAATGCAACATACTGTACTCTGACAGGTGCAATCACACACAGGAGAGTGAACAACTGACTAAAAAGCAATTTAGAAAAGTATTTTGGAGTTATTGTGCACACCAAACTGAACTTGAACAAACAATGAATTGTTAGGGAAAAGGCAAACCCTACATGGGGACATATAAACCAAAATCTCAGCCACAAGATGCATGAAGTAATCCCTTCTGCTGCATTCAACATTCGCAAAGCCTCAGCTACAGTGCTAGGTTTAGCTGAAGACACGGCCCACCACATGCTGAGCATCTAAACAATTCCAAGGAAGAGAAAGAAGAGTGATAAGAGGCTCAGGAAATACAATCCACTAGAAAAACCCAACCGAGTGCAGATTTTTCTGTTGTTTGTTTTTAGTCTAAAGGAAAATAAAGTTAAGGGACACATGGTGACAGTCTCTAAATATTTAGAAGCTAGATGAGGACTACTTGCCAGTGAGGGACACAAAGCTATGCATTCCAACCACAACAAGAGAATTTAGGTGAGACTTTGTGGTGTACACCCTGCTCCCTGCAAAAGCTTTTTAACAGTAAATTCAGTGAGAACCTGGGACAGATTGTATGGGGAGTTTGAAGGCTTTTAAGAACAAGGCAGAAAAAAAACAGTCCTGAGTGGTACAGGCAGGAGCGGCCTGCCACAATGCCCAGCACAGATCGCCATGCTCCAGCCCTGGCATCCACAATAGCCAGCTTTGGGACACAGGTACACCACCACCTCCAACCACATCGAGACACTTTAGTTTCTGCCCTTTCCCAGTCTTTTTGCTCCTTGGTTATTACAGTAGCTCTGCTACAGGTTTTTCTGTTCACAACTGTAACCACCTGTTGGGCAGTAGAAGCTGGTTCCTTTCTTCTTGCAGGAAAAGCCAGTATTCTACCTCTTGAGACTGCAATTGATTCGTTGAGCCTTTGAAACTGTTTTTACACAGGTTTTATATGACTTCAAGAAGAGAACCTTCAAAAGCAGAAGTGGAGAAGACAGACTGAAAGAAAACAGGTGCCTCCCTTCTCATTGCCTTTTGCCTTTCACAAAACCGTAACCGTTTGCACAATGTGAAGGCCATCCAGGGAGTTTACATAGATAATAAAATCTACAGGAACAGCTGGTGAGAACAGAGATACATTCAAAAATCCACCACTTGCATTACAAATCTGCATTAGTTAAGTTTCAGAAAATGCTTTAAATATTTAAATATTAAACTTGTATTACAAGTTAAAACAAAAAAAAATTAAAAACTTGTCCATATATATTACAGATAGGTAAATACTTATTAACAGAGTCCACAATATTTTATTCTCAAGTAATATGAGGTTCACTAATAAATAAATGACTACAATTACTATTGTTCTGGCAATCTGTTTGAATTTAAAAACCATCCTCTGGTAGTGACAGATATATACCTGTGTAATTAACTCTTACTAAATGTAAATCCCCTCCTTTGGAAACCTAATGACTATTAAATGGACTAATATGACACTGCTAGCACAGTTCTGAAAAATACAACCAGAAAAGTCTGGTTATCTTGGTGACTTGGTAAAGGAATTCAATGTGCCTCCCTGCTAGATCAGTGGCTTGAAAGCTGGCCCACACCAGTGATGACTGACAACTGCAATCATCTAATGATCTTTTGCCAGCTATGTCAATAAAACCAATGCTGTGGTCCCAGAGCAACCTGTCCACAATGAAGTATTATCATCACAATTTAACACCCCCCAGCCAGGGTCCATGAAACAAAGTTATGGGTGGGCAGATTGAAAAATTCCCATATGGCAGAGGAGCACTCTCACTCTGAACAATGCTGGCATGCCAAATTTTGACACTTAGCCTCAAAAAAGTGACCAAGAAAAGAAAAGGGACAGCTACCACTTTTTTCTTTTGGCAGAGGACTATGTATGCAGTCCTTATGTGCCAAAATTTCCCATTTTTATGACTACTTAGTCTAAGTAAGAATTAAACAGGCACAGAGGCTTCAGGGAAGTTCTTTTGCAGAAGCATTCTGTATGTTTGATTCTCCACCAGTGATGGCCATTCAATCTGCACTACACAAGGCATACAAACACCATAATGATCATAAGACAGTATTTTGTCAGCATTTTTTACTATTGGAGATATTGAGAGGGTGGCTTTTTATTGATGCTGAAGTTCTGTGAACTGCCATTTGTGTAAGATTTTAGTAACTGTTTTAAGTTTTCAAGCCATATCCGAAAACTCAACTTTGAGGATCAGCAAATCACTGTCATTATAACAGCAAAACATATCCCCTGTGCAGCACCTCATCAATGTGCAGCCACAGACAAATTTCATTCTGAATGTGTCTGTTCCTGTAGAATGAAGCTAATAATACTCACTACCTTTGAGAAATAACACTGATAAGCCTATACAAATGGGAGAAGGAAAGCTGAAAGTAGATTACCACTGAGAAACATTAAGTAGAATTCTTTCTTACCCTGTGAGTAAGAAAGTTAATTAAAATAGTAATGTGTTCATGCCTAATTACTGGAGGTGAGTTCAATCACAGGAGTGAATATGAAAGCTGGAGGAAAAACAGAAGGGAAGAAAGCCTTCAGCGACTTGTTTAGAAAGAGGACAAAACATAAGCATTTTCACTACAACAACATTATCATTTTAATATCTCTATATCAGCAAAGAATCTACCTACTGAGATTCCTGAAGGCTTAACCACAAGTGCTCATTTAAGGTGTCTGAGTGAGTAACTTTTTAAGTCTTTTTCCTGATGGCAAAATGTATTTCACCATTTATTGTAACAATAAAAAGTATTTTTTATTTGCAATTAAAAATGCAATCATTTCAGGCATGGCAGGCTGTCCTTTAAGCTCCACTACAATTATTTAAGCTCTTGTTTGAAACTTCTGTGTGCAAAAAGGGATTCTGTACACTATGTTCAATGGTTACAGGTCTGTTTTAGTCCATGATACTTTGCCTTGTGTTTTAAAAAACTCTGAGAAAAGAAATGGAGCGTGGAATGCAGTTTAGGATTAAGTAAATGAACTAACATCTCTATTCACTAGAAAAGTGGAAAACAAACCACTGCAAGTTCAAATAAAAGTTCTACTGAGTAAGGTATAAGAATAATATTTTCATAATGAGTTTTAGTTAAACTAATAAGCAATCACTTCTCTTGTAGGCTTAAAACAAATGAATACTTTCATAAAGCCTAGAGCATGAAGGTTCTACAGACTCTTAACATTTTAAGAAGCTCTCCCATTCCCTGCACACTTAGCAGAAAAAGTAAAATATCTACTATTATAAGCTTGGAAGTAGTGAATCATAAAGCCTATATGATGATCCAAATGAACACATAGAGTATTATTTTAGTATTACTCCCCATATTGTGTGGTCTGGCATTGTGTGAATTCTGTTTAACAGTAGTTTTGTACTCCTGCATCCCAAACCACATTTCCATTGTTCTGCATTCTGCTAAACAAAAGCTTCCAACTTCCTAAACTGTGGTATGTAAAAAGGGGATAAAGCAAATCCAGACATTTAGACCTTAAACCAGGATTTGAACTGGATTGGTGAGGAAAGCAATGTAAGCCCCATCACTTCATCCTCTTACTTGGAGTAGATCTGGTTCCTACTCCAGATACTTAAGGAATATCTGAACTGCATTAGATAATGCTGCTTAAATATAATGGGTGTAGAGTCAACTGCTACTCTGCTGCTCCAGCATATGGATTTCAAAGTTCAAGAGCATGTAATGTCACCATATAAAATTCTTCACTTGAGTTTCTAGACATAAACTTCTTTATTCCAGTAATTTCCTCCCTTAAAAAGGAGTGCACTTGTGGCTGCAAAAACCTAACATATTCAGTATACAATCTCTTGGTTTTCAAAAACTATGTGTCCTTAAAACTAGAGCACTATATTTTCAATTGGTGTTTCCTCACTGACCTCCAATTAGAAGAGGTTATGGCAGATTGAAGTGGTGTCTGTAGTAATCACATGCCAAGGGTGTAAGATGCTAAATTCACATAGGCAAACTGCCAATGCTGTCACAATTGTCACTGATTTTGTTGATGTCCTCCAGAGCCAGACTGTTGCCTTGGTGCCAAGAAGAGTCACTGCCAAAACACTAGGTGAGATCAGAGCTGAAAACTTCAGCCTTCTTCCTGGCATCTCTGAAAGAAGTGTCTCAAAGCTAATTTTCTCCCTGCATGAGGGCAGGTGTCTGCCACACTGTGCCAAGCACTATAACTCTGGTGTTTGTCACACTCCTTCCACCTCCAATATTTCTTAATTTTCTTCCTCACTGCAATCTGAAACCCTGAGAAAATAAAAGGATTAAAACAGAAACAACAATAAGCAACTTGTTTTCCTCAAGTTTTAATTCTACCCTCCCTCCCATGAGACGAGCGCAGGGTTCAAACCCAAAATAATGTTAGAAGAAAGTCCAACTCTTCAAAAATCATTCCCTTTTTGGTTGTAATGGATTCTTAGAAGAGGGCTGAAAACGATGCCAAAATAACTTACTCTCCTGAAGAAAAGAGGAGAATTACTTGTCTCTGCTCAGAATAAATGTAAAAAGGACATGCCCTTATGCTGTTATGAGAGTGTTTTCTCTCAAGAGAGATTCAAAGCTACAGAATGTTTTTCCAACTTCCAGTGATCTATTCATATAGTCACACTCAGAGTTGTGGTCAACAGCTTGGTGTCAAGTGGAGCCCAGTGACGAGTGGTTTCTCAGGAGTTGGCATTTGGGCCAGTGCTGCCTAACAGCTTTGTCAGCAACACGGACAGTGAGATCGAGTGCACCCTCAGCAAGTTTGCTTATGACACCAAGCTGAGTGTTGCAGTCCACATACTGGAGGGAAGGGATGTCACCCAGAGGGACCTTGACAGGAAGTTCAACATGGGTGAGTGCAAGGTCCTGAACGTGGGTCAGGAAAATGCCAAGCACAAACATGGGCTGGGTGAGGAATGGCCTGAGAACAGCCCTGAGGAGAAAGACTTGCGGGATGTTGGTTGACAAGAAGCTCAATGTGACCCAGAAATGTGCACTCATGGCTCAGAAAGCCAACTGTGTCCTGGGCTGCATCAAAACCAGCACGGTCAGTAGGTCACCACTCTGGTAACACCCCACCTGGAGTGCTGCATCCAGCTCTGAGGTCCCCAACATATGCAGGACACAGATCTGCTGGAGTGGGTCCAGAGAAGGGACATGAAGATGATTGGAGGGCTGGAGCACCTCTCCTATGAAGACAGGCTGAGAGAGCTGGGATAGTCCAGTCTGGAGAAGAGAAGGCTCTGTGGTGACTTAACTGTGGCCTTCCAGTACCTAAATGGGGTCTGTAAGAGAGCTGGAGAGGGACTTTTTACAAGGGCATGTTGTTATAGATCAAGGTGAAATGACTTTAAACTGAAAGGGGGCAGGGTTAGATTACATATTAGGAAGAAATTCGTTACTGCTAGGGTGGTGAGGCAGCCTGGTCTAGTGGAACATATCTCTGCCCATGGCAGCAGGGTTGGAACTAGATGACCTTTGAAGTCCCTTCCAACTCAAACCATTCTTTGATGCTACGATATATATGTGAATAAAGGAAAGAAACAACATTAAAACCATCTCTACAACCACACTGAAAAAAAGAGAGCTGATTATAACATCAGCACTTGCATTACTTAGCAGGATGAACTTACTACAGTTTTCACAGGACACTCCTCTCCTCTCCTTTCCTCTTATTTTTTATACTAATGAGAGATTCTACTGCTCATGAAATGACACCACCGGTAATGGCAAGATGCAGGAATAGCATGGGCAGGTGCTGCACACAAGTTTCTCCCACAACTCTGCCAATCAACCTTAAACCTGACTCATCTTCTCTAAGAGTTGTATTTTCCTGAAGTAGAGAATAATCACTGTACCGAACTTTATGGTCTAAAGTTCTGCTTGGAATGAGAGTGACTGTAGACAAATTTTCCCTATCAATGCCTCAAAACTTGAAATCAGTGCTGTAAGGGCTTGAAGATGGGAATGATTGACTTAACAAGAAAAGACAAACATCTCAGGAAAGTTACTTCACCTACGAAAATAATTTCTGCAAAAGAAATTGGATGAAATTCATCTCAGCCCTAAGAAAACAAATATCCTTTTTAAGACCTGTCCTTCCCTTATCTTTGCAACAATATCTAAATGGCAGCTGCTTTTAACTCAAACTAAGTTGTAAAATTGTGTTAAGAAATTTCATCTTTCTTCTGCAAGAGCCAATCCCAAATGCATCTGTCAATAGCAACATATATTTTTGGTCCATCTCAAACTATTTTAAGGACAGTACTAGAAGGTATTCAAAGAATGGCAAAAGCAGCCAAAAAACAATTTTGTTGTTGTAATTTTAACACTTATAAGCCTACACATTAGCCTAGAAGTAGGTGATCTGTGAGCCAGACCAGAAGACTGTTTATCCATGATTAAGTGTCACTGTGAGGTGCTAATATGCAGAGGCATGTAAGAACTTAACTGGCAACTTTGCAAAGATAAAATAAAGGTTTTTTATTTAAAGTAGCAGTTGAGTTATTAATGCAGTTAACAGCTTAGGGCAAGTGCTGTTTTTAAGTCCCTGTAAAAGTGTTTCTTCCTTCTGTAAAACCCACCCCAGTCTATTTCCTGAAAAAGTCTATGATTGTGATAGATGAAAGCGAGCAGGGAAGCAAAGCCCCATTTCAAGAAGTGCTTGGCAGCAGAAAAGTTATTAATTCAACTTAATGTATCATTTAACCAGAGTAACCAGGATAAATTTTTGATGTGTGGCAAGCATTTTAAACAGTTTGACTTTGCCATGAAGGTCAAAGAGTCTTTCAAGGTAAGGGCATATGCACAAACTACAGCACAGTAAATTAGACTATGTATTTGCAGAGAGTCACCTAGAGCCAACAACTTAAGAGGCATGCTCTTGCCCTGGTGTAAATGTCAGGTACGTTGAAACAGCTCTCCCTTCCATGCAAGATAAGTTGGGTAATTTGTTCTTTGGCATGTCAAAGTGTAAGATCTTAACCTTAGGTACAACAAAGCAGCTGCTTTACCACAAATTCTCTTAGTGTAGTAAACTTTATCACTGGTTCACCCTTGCACAGTACAACATCTATGAAATACTGTAAAGTGGATTTGAAAGAGAAAAAAACAGGCACTGGAGCATTTCCACTTGCCATTAATTCAGGTTTCATATACACGACACCTTTCATTTCAGTTCAAATCCTGACTCACTTATATTCAAAGATTGCTAAAGAACAACTCATTGAAGTTTCATATATGCTACACAGCAAAGCTAGGAGGATTCCTAGTATTAGAAGCTATTTCTTCAGGTATATGAGAATAAAGAAAGAACCTTGGCAGGAGACCTGCCTTTCATTGGGAACATGGATCAGGACAGAGTCAGCAACATTTTTATTCATTACTTAGTAATTCTGACAGAAACGAAAATTTTGAAGTAAATTCTGCAGCACCTGTAATCATCAGTTTTTGCCTACTCTCAGTATACTTTTTGATTCCTAATTTTGAGTTTTTGTCACAATTCCCTGCAATGTTGCCTGAGTTCTGGAATGACTGTGCAAGGCTTTCATCTAGGCTGACAGACATTTATACACTGCTTTGATTAGCCTCCATCTCACTTTCCCTCCTCCAAGCAGAAGCATCATCAAGACTCTAAGCGGGATTCCACAAATGGAAATGAGGACTGGAGTAGCAGAGACCGCAGTGTTTTATCTATTGTTGCCATTTCCCATGATGGGCCACAGAATATTGTGGAAGTGCTAGAAAGACAACTGGCTATTCCAAGTTTCCTCTATTTCTCCACTGCCTCTTAAGTCTTGCCCTAATCACACACTTGCCTATGGGAGCTGTGTCAAGTTCTCTGATGGAAGAAATACATAATCATGAAATGGCACCAACTTCATGTTAAAACAAATGAAAAAGAATATCATAACGTGCAAAAGAAAATTAAAGAACATATTGTCTCATAATGTAAGATGATGGAGTGTTAAATCTGCCCTGGTTACTGCAGTAGCATATTTCAATCTCTTTCACAAGACTTGATAGGATTCCTTCAGAGTGCACATAGACCTGAATTCAGAAGCTAATCAAAGCCCTCTCACTCACAGCCACGCACAATTTTAAACTTTTGCATAAGCAATTGGAGCAGCAGGGTTCATGTTTATTACCTGAACTGTCTGGTAAACTGAAGGATCAAATCCTTTCACAGTCACCTCTCGGAAAACTCTTGGCTCCAGTTCCTCTTTGGTCAGATCACAGTGATATATAATACCTAAAATACAGAATATAGTGCCAGTTTATCAACCTAGTGTATATAACCCTCATTAAAAGGATGCCAATTTACACACTGTGATGAAGTAATGAATGAATGGTAAAGGTAACTCTGCAGGATGAGAAACAGTAGCTCCAGACACATTTTTTTCATTTATTATAAAATTTAACACATTTAAGTACATGCCATACAGTGTGACTACTGTGCTTGAACACCGGTTACGAACTACAAAACCCTAATATTCATGGCTACACTAGACATACATATGATACATAAACAAACTTGATTGTTAATTTTTCCTTGTTTTTCTCCTTTACAGCAATCTGGTCCCTGCAAAATTGGAAACACTAAAAGTTAAGGCAACAAGTACTCCACTGGGATCCTTAATGTAATAAAATTAACCAATGTGGACAGGACTTGATTGAAATACTGCCATACTGTGTGCATTTTAGATACTTACAGAAAACCAGAAGTAATTAATACAGAGGCTACAGCTATAAAAATTTATACTGAAATATGAAATAATGAGGAAACATATCTGATACAAGGGAATTGCCTCATTGAATCACTTTTATAGACACTAGAAAATCAGGAAGATACAGATTGGCAAAGAAATACAGATGTAAACCGACATTTCTAATAACTGATAAAGCCTTTTTCCATAAGGGTGAATTAATAGGGGACTACAAGTAGGAGAACCCTAATCTCCTGGGATATTTTTCCTTCATTTATCACAAAATGACTAGCAAACCTAATCAGGGTGACAGATGCAAACAAGCACTAAAGCAGTGTTTCCCTTAAAGATTAGGATCCAGAAAATGATGCAAAAGCACAATGTAAAGCACAGCAGGCAGTAACAGGCAGAGCAGTCATTTGACATATGTGCAGCTGCCCAAGCTGGATAAGGTACTGGCAAATATTACACACAGAGCAGGCAGAATAGCTGTGTCTTAGCAAACTACATGATGAAGTATAAGCAGAGTCACAGACTGCATTTCAGGAGTCAATCAGCCTAATGTTACAGTAACATGCAATTCAACCCCTCTGGTACTGAACCTTTTCTTCTGTTATATTTTTACTGTCACAGCAGTTATATCAAGAAACATTGTAATGTTAGGGCCTGCATTCTTTTGCTGCGTGCTAAATAAATGCAAAATACCAAAGTGGTCACCTAAGGGTGTGATTGGAGTGAGCAGCAGGGATAACCGTATTTTTCAGGGAATAACAAAATTACTTTCATGGTATCAATATCTATGGTTTTAGAACTGCTTTATTTATTATTTCATATATATGTTTACTATTACTTTTGTTGTAGGTATTAAAGACCAGTATGTTAATTTGTTTTTCATTAGAAAAAAAATATTACAAGTACAAATTATATTGATGTCTAATAGTAAGGCAAAAAGATCTAGGTTGATCAAGGATCAGCCCCATGCCCTTTGTCTGACTATTCCAATGATACGGTGAACGGAGGCTGCATGCAAATTAAAAGATAACCACACATGTACCTAAAAATTAACTCTCTGCTCTACTTTCCTTACCCTTTCCTTATTCCCATACAGTCTACCTCCTTTTCTTACCTTCTATTTTCCTTCTAGACTCCAGGTCACTCTGCCCAGTTAACAGAGTATGCCATGGTGAATTCTTTGTAGATGCTAGGCAAATGAATCAAAAGGAGAAAAAAATTCTGCCTAAGCAACCAGCAGGCAGTGAGAGCAGCCATTCCTGGCTGGTTGGCAAACCACAGGCTAAAACAGATCACCATGCTCCTACACATGTTTAGCAGCGGCAGAGACTACTGGCTCAGCTGAGATGAACAGTGCAGGTTTGTAAGACTGGCAGCTACTGGCCTACAAGGTGGAATATAAGCAAGTGAACTATCTGAACCATCAAGCTGGAAAATGTTAGAGGTAAATGCAAGAGTGTCAAGCTACTCTTCAGCTGCAATGATCCGAATGTTGTTTAAAAGACACACTGAAAACATAATGCATCTTATTTCTGGGTATGTATATTTTAAGATAGTATGAAATTCATTAAACTTCTTATCTGTTAAGCTTCAAACATAATTTTGATAATTTGACAAGAACCTTTCTAGTAAAACAAAAAAATCTATCAAAACTGTTATACAGACATTTTGCAATGTAATGTTTCTGTGCTTTAACTGAAATTGAACAAAAATAAATATCAGATACTATAAGAACACTTTTGATCATCTTATGATTCACAGCCTTGGAAGATAAAGATCCTCAAGCGTATCTCCCCCTCTATAACTGAATCCTGTCTTGTATTAGCTATTGATTGATTGGGCCATAAGGAAAGAAGAGAAAGAAAAAAAAAGTGAACAGCAAATACATTTTCTTGTCGTATATTAACTATGCAATTGCATAAAAACTCCCTTCCTATGCAAAATCCTAGAGTATTTATTGGTGTGCCATATATGTATTATATAAATCTTTGGACAGCTCAGGCTTTGCATGACTGTACAAAGAAGATTCCTACAGCAATCCAACACCAAGTGCTGTAAGAACACATAGAAAGGATGCTCCAATGAGTTTACGCATAAATGAATCACTAAACTGTTAGAGAAATAATTTCTGTGACTGTTATTAATGTTCTCTAAAATTGTGATAAAAATCACATTAAATACATTAACAATTGTCTTCAAGAGAATTTGTCAACTTGTATCTTGCCGTATAAAGCTAAAATTGTGACAATGCCATAACTTCATCTCCAGTACAAGTCAGTCTTGAGTAATTCTTAGTGCAGGCACCTGAAGTACTAGTAGGCATATTATTCAGGTTTGATGGATGAAGGACTGGTACATTTTGAAATGCACAACCACAGCTTACTACATGGAGGTGGAACCAGTTTTATCTGCATCTTAGACATACCAAATAACTAAACAACGAAGGAAACAAAAACATGAAAGAAAAGAATCTTACCTGGAGACAAAAAAGAAGTAAATTGATAGAATATTTCGGTGTCCTTCTTTCGGCCACTATATCCCACAATACTGCCAACCTCTAGGGGCAAAGTCTTGAGATGTGCACCAGTGGCTAGGTCATGAAGTTGCAGGACATTCTTCACATCATGCAGATAGCACAAAACTAGGAGATTGGACCTCACACAATCAACCCATTCTGCACAGCATGGAAAAGAAAAATAAAGCCACAGAAAATGCAATTAAAAAATTTAAGAAAGGAAACAATCAGACATAATCTGATCTTAAAATTCTTTACCATATCTAAATAGATGCAGCAAAATATCTCACATGTTCTGTCTTTAACTCTTAAATCTTTTTAAGTCACCTGCCTTCTGAATCAAAAAAGTGAACCCAAAATCAAGTCTGACATTCTCTGGAAATGCACTGACCATGCCACTTGAAGTTAATTTATGCAGACACAGAAATAAAGAATTGCTTAATCAATATGCTTATGCATTTGGGATGTTTATAGATCAGTAGTGCTCTTAAATATCACATATTTCAATGCAAAGCCCAAGCAAAACATTTATCTTTGCCAGCAACATTTAGGAAAAAAAATCCAAACAATTATTATGACTAATACTCAAACTAAACTAATGAGAAAAAAAGACACGTGATCCTACATTGCACATTGAAATATAGAACCTAGAGGTTATGTTTATCTTGGTTTTACTGTTTAAGTTATCAGGAGGCTTTCTTGTAAGTAAACTCTACTGAGTGTAAGTAAAGGGCTGTGCTGGGGTGCTGTTCTCAACAGGTCATTAAAAATACCCAACATGCTTATTCAAGAAGCTAAAGTTGCTAAATAGCATTTTTGAGACTGTAAATCAGTAGGAGCAGGACGCAGCACAACAAACTCCATTCAGCAAAAGGACTCAGAAACAAGTAACTCTGCAGAGGTTCATTGCCTTTATGCCTCTCCTGGCAGTCCTGGGCTCCTGCAGAGCTGTCCACTTCGTTCATACAGGTGTGCAGGAATGAGAGCTCCTGATTCACAGAACTTTCCACGCTCTGAGTTTGCTCCTCAGAATAATTACTAGAGGTACATGGACTTGTTTTTCAAGGCATGCTAATTTTTTCAATTGGACTTCGGAAAATCCAAACCAATTATAATAAAAATCTGGGCTGCTGATTTCTCTAAAAATCTCTGTAGTTCTACTGACTGTCTCGTTTCAATCTCCATCTCTGTATCCTGTGAAGTGTAGAAACTCTTCAGAGCTCCATTTCACTAACAATAAGTCATGTAACATATTCACTCCTGTCTCCTGTGCCACTGGCTTTAGTCTTTAGTGACAAATCTATTCATTTACTCATGCAGGCAAGAAAAAGATTGAAACATCTTAATCTCAGTCAGTATTTCTGTCATTTAAGAAACTACTTCACAAGAGAAGTATTTCAACTTCTCATTAACTCACAAATTGAATACAAACAAGAAAAAATACAAACAAGGTTAAATGTTAAAGTATCCTGAAGGTGGTAATGAGGGGCAGTATTTCCGTTTGTAGGACTAGATAAGGAGGTGATTCTTACTCTCCTCCAACTATGTATGTGTACCTTCCTCCCTGACAAGTCAGACTGGAATCTAAATCATGGGCAAGGTACCAGTGCTGGACGATTATCTGCTGGAAGCAAAAAATGAGGAAATGGAACCAAATGCGCAAGAAATCTCAGGTAGAACTGATTGGGGCACATTGTAATGCCAAACTAGCACTGTGAGATGGAGAGTTTAAAATACCAGCATTGGAGAAAAAACCAACACAACCAAAACAGAAGCATGTCAAAATTGACTGAATTTCAGTTTTATGCTATTCACATTTTAACATCTCTTTCCAGATTCCTCAAAGTTCTATAAAACCAAATAATTTGAATTCACAAAGTTGTACTGAAGACAGTCTTATAAATGCATCTTTGCATATTCAGTTTCCAGAATAAAAGTTCAAAGTTGCATCATGTGCCACTTCCATTAAGGCTAACAAGTTGGGTTTTTTTTCTTGATTGAAGGTCAAAACTCATTATTCTGTGACAATCAGCTTTCATTTAGAGTTCAGGTCTGTCATGACCTCCTAGAGCTCAAGAACCTTAAAATCCTAATAACTTGACAGAGTCTACTTTCCTTTTATCTTGTTTCTGAAGGACCAGTGAAATTTAATACTTGTCTGACTTTCCAGACATATGAATTCATGTTTCATAAACACATAAATAAAGCTTTTCTACTCCTCTTTTCCCAAACATGACCACTGATACCTTTTTACCCTCACACTTTCTAACTCCCTCATGAGTTTCTAGTCTAAATTGGGGAATTTTCTAACCAAAATCTCAGAGAACAACACTATTTGAAACTTCAACCATGAAGTCATGACCTGAAATAACAAGATACAGCATAATATAACACTGTTTATAAATTAGTAATTTATATGTAATTTTAGTCCCAGAGTGGCTAAAATTTCTAAAGTGAGGCTGGAAAACATAATAAACCTTGTAAGTTAATATCTATATTCAATTACATATTCTGAAATATAGAATCATTCTTGGCTGTATGAAAAAGGAGAATATGAAGTAATTTAAAATACCTGTTACTTTGTCACTGCACAAATCTGCCAACATTTTTATGTGCAAGAGGTTTATTAGCACAAAATATGAATTGAAGAGTTAGCATCCCAACAGTAACACACCTTTTTTGCCTGCAGAATTAGTGGCTCTGCAATGAGATCCCATGTACTTCATCGGTATTCTCAGCAACATCTCTATCTAAAATGTCCAATTTCACTCCCAGAATTTTCACAAAATTGATTATAAATACTGTCAAATCAACTTCAAATGTACATAATATATAGTTTTGCACCAGCAAAAATACTACATAAGGAATCTTTATTTTAAAATGAAACTGTGATGACCCCTCAATTCCTCACTAATCATTTGATGAAGTATTTCAGCTCAATGGATGTTTTCATTAAAAGCTGAAGTACGTTATTACTTCGACTTACATATTACGAAGAGATATTATTCTTTTTATTAAAAACTCAATTGCCCAGGAGTAAGGCTGGTGGCTTATGTGGGGATTTCTGTCACTGAAGAACTTGCCCAGGAATCAGAAATATTAACTCTCCATCACCTTTTTGGTTTACTCAGCAAGGTGAAGAGAGCAGATGAGAAGACAATGAAAAATGTTTTTAAAACACTGCAGTGAGATTTAGGAACACAGCTCCTCTGTATAGAACCTGTATTATAGCTGGGTTGGATGCATTGCTAACTGCCTCCAAAACTAGCAGTAATGGAAGCTACAAAGAAATGCAAAAAATCAAAACAGAGCAGAACACTGAAGCAGACTTGAAAAAGCAGATAAAAAAGCAGACACTAAGAACTAACACTTATATACACAGCAAGTTAAAACAATGCTCAATTATTAACAAGAGCTATCTTCTGACTGCAAGCTTCAAGCTGAGTCTCTGTTATTCCCATGCTTGGCACTGAGAACCTGTACTGTCCAGTTTGTTGCATTTGCACTCAGCCTCCTTGGCTTTGCTCATGCGTTGCAGGACACATCCTGCATGCCTCTGTAATTCCTGGAAGCTTTTAAGACTGTGTGATTTCAAATTTCAAATGCGTAAAAGCTAAACTCGATACTGTAGGCTTCCTTTATAGAAAATGGGCAGAAATAAACACCTTTAGGATGCAGTTCAACCATCACCCTGTCTTGGGATACTGTGAATTACTTGCTGAGCAGTTTCATTCATTTAAAAAGCTAACCATCAGAGATCTCTCCAGTGTACAGTTTATTTTTATTTAATACTAGTGAACAGAGCAGTTATTCTTCTGATTGCACCTAAATTTATCAACCTACCTACTTACAATACACCTGAAGCAAAGTATTCATATTACTAAACAATGAACACATAGAGGTTGCCTTTTCCAACCTAAGTGTCTTGGTTCAGGCATTAGAGAGAGGCAAACACACTTGAAGGCATCCTAAGTATTGAAAGCAGGTGTGAAGGATTATCCCCCATACTGGCCATTGCTCTCTGAAGATGACAATGACCACTGTGATGACTACAACAGGTTACACACAATTCTTCAATGGCTTAATTTGGGCTAGAGGAGTTATACTTTTTAACAAGGCCTAGAAAACTGAGTTCAACCATCTCTAGAACTTCTAGTTCAACCTTTTAGAAATTCATATACTGCTACTTTATTTTATACTTCTTTATTTTGACAGCTTCCATTAATAGCAAAGGCATGCCACTAACTCAGCATCTGCAATGTAGCCATGAACAACTTTTTGAAATAGCTTCAGGAAAAAAACCTGGGTTGAATCTGTGTCACTAACACTGATTATTTACCAACAGTTTTGACCTTTCTGCAGCAGTTGCTACAGCATGTAAAGTGTCCAAAGGTACAAACATGCCTTGACAAATGCAGGCTGAAATGCTCATGTAGGAGAACATAGCAAGCTAGAAGAGCTAGGTATAGATCTCCAGCAGAAATTGCTGAGTTACTGCACACTGTGCTTATGTGTCCACTCAACAAATAATGTAATTCAATGGACCATAAAAGCTGCAGCTGCATGACAGACCTGGAAGGCCATTTTGGTTACTTTGATCATCACAGACAGTGACCATAAACTTCAGTGTCTCTGCAGATAAACACGTATCTATGCTGATCTCAAAATGACCTGTATCCATCACTCAGAGCTACTTATCAGCAAACTTGCAGGCAAAGCATGACCAATTTACAGAATAAAACATGAATAATCCTGAAACATGTAATTAAATGTTGACAAGCACTCACAATGTAATGCATATGTCTTCCCTGCAAGACATGATCTTCAGTGACAGCCTGCCATGTTAAAGTTAATGGAAAAGCTTAACCAATTTCAACAAGTCAAGGATTTTATACCCTGTATCCTCTCAGTGTGAGACACACAAACAAGAGATGGCGTATGGAGAGGCAAAGCTCTTCTGAAGCTGCAAACATCTGCAGTAATGCTTTCTTAGCCTACAGACTTTAGGTCACCTATGACTGATGCAGCCTTTCCATGGTAAAGAGAGTTACACAGAGCCACAACTGCCCTGCCAGGGGAGCTGAATAAAACTTTCCCTCAGGGACATGTATCTGAATCATATCCTCTCGCCATGTCCTCAGTGACTGAGGGACTATTTCACTTGGTCAGATCTTAGAGGGTGCTTTTTCTTTGCTGGGAAATTCTGGAGCTAAGTAACATTCTAATTAGTTTGTTATACTTTTTTCTCCACATTTCATAGTAGAAACCTACCAATCCCATTACTTGCATTGCAGGCAATTTCTGCCACACTTCTACACTAGCCTTCTCTGCAGCGCTCTTCCTCCATGTGACCTACACAGAAGGTCACACAACTGCCCCTCAGAACAGACACACAATCCTTCATGCATCCACTCTGCAAGCAAACCTCTCAAGTGTGTAAGGCTATGGGTACTCTGAAAAACACCACAGGCTTACTGAGCACACAAGCTTTCTGATGGCCGAGATCAGCATAAGAAATGACTAACATCCATACACATCCTTGTCATTCAGGATTAACCATTTCACTGTGCTCATTCCAGACTTTCCCTCCAAGTCTCACTACAGTGTCAAGAGAGAAACTTCAGTTGCAGTGACTGCCCTCCTCATCTCTCAAGCACTTATGAATTAGCTAGAAGGTTAAAGGTATGAAGAAAAATACTATTTTTTCACTTGGGGGTGCATATTCTAGCTGAGGAAAGAGAAGCATTTCACATGCACTGAGTTTAGGTGTGCAGATGTGTCCAAGGTACAGGAAGTATTGATAGTTCTGCCTCTGCTTGTTAAATGGTAAACTGAGATTCAAGGAACTGTTCAAGATCACTCTCTGCATCTACAACACATTCATGAAGAATTCTCAGCCCTCCTTATTCAGGAGATCTATTTTGCTTTTCTTTTCATTGTCATAAGCCAAGGGCTGGATACTAGCTGCTGCTCTCAAGTTGCCCTGCTCTACCAGTATTGGGCACTTTAGGGGAGGGGGATGTGCTGTCACAGTTCTCAAAGTTAATCATTTAACATTCTAAAACCAGCAGGTTTGTCCCATATCTTAGAACTAGGGTTGCAGTGTCTAATGATCAGTCTGCACTTACGGTTTCACAGCACTCTTACTTGCAGCTATGTGGTTATTTAAAGCACAAGTTCAACATTAGATGTGAATCTTTCCTATGGTTTTATTTCAGACTTACTGAAAATTAGAAGTAACATTTTATAAACAAACTCCAAAGGGGAGGAAATGAGTCTCATCACACTACAATATGCTCCAAGACTCCCTCTTCAATTTAATTTTAAAATAGCTCTCATCTATTTCTTCCCCTCAGCTTACAAAGTTGACATCTAAATTAATCTCAACTCTGTGTGAAATCCCTGCTGACAGATGTACCATGAGGTGCGTGTAGAACCTCACTGCAGGAACGTGCTTGGTTTTTTTCTATTTCCAAAATTATTCCATTTATAAACAGCTCTAAAAAAAAAAGGTCAAAGCCAATAAAAAAGTCTAACTTAAAGAATATGCTGAAGAAACCAAATTACATTCACATCACCTTGACAGTGTGTGCATTTCTTGGTTATATTAGCTACAGAATCTTCCTAAGAATGCATTATGATATTTAGTAGAACATTTCTTCATGCCATTGATGGACACTAGCAGAGATTAATAATTCTTAATCCTGAATTCATCATTTGTAAATAAATCTATTTCTATAGATGCAAGTGCAGCTTTTATAAATCTGAATCTAAGTTAATATATAGAAATTAAGTAGGCTATGGCTTCCAGGCAGATCACACCAGAGTAGGAGATTTAAGCCAATGATCTATATATCCCAGTAAAACACATTTGTGACCTAGGCTCTAACTAGCTATAATGATTATAAAGAAATACTGATACAGCTACATTATATCTAGTTAAGCAGTCACTCCCACACATATATAAAATTGGACAAGCAGCAATACACATTTACCCCTTGAATCACTGCTGTCCTCAATTTAGCAGAAGGCTTTGATTAAACTGTCATCTCTGGATCACACAAAATCAGACAATGAATTATTAACTGTCTTTGCTATAAGCATGTCTTCCTTAACAAATCTTGGAATGATTAAAAAAAGCATCACATGGACACTGGCTTGCTTGCTGGCTTCATCAGGTGAAGGAGTGTTGTTTTTTTTTAATTTATTCAGGACTACAGCTTCCTGAATATCATAAAACTCCTGTATCTTCATGCTAAGGATACAACACTAATTTGCAAGTGTATGCCACAAAGAAGTAACTGAACAATTCAAACTTTACTGTAAGATCTACTGTAAATCTACTAAAATCTACTTAAAACTCATCTTCTTATGGAGAAACTTCCCTCTGTTAGTTTAATCCAACTCCTTTATATACTACACCAAAAAGATAGAGAGTGAGGTGGACATACGATTATCTACTCTGGCTTCACATTCAAATACACTGTAAGACTAATGACACACACCAGACTCCTGAAAGTCACTCTGATGGTTTTATATGATAGATTGTTTGCTTTAAAGTGTTTACAAACGGAATGCCTGTTTGGTTTACACTCTAAAGGCCAGTGTCTCAGCAAAACCATTTATCTGAACTTTCAGTTTTCTAGATGCAGTTCTTGTTAAGTTTGTATAGTCAAGGCTGTCATGTATAAGCCATTGAAGGAACGCTGCTTGCATTAAATCCTTTTGTATGTGCACCATTACAGCATCATGACTGCCTTTAGAATGAAATCAAAATGAAGTTGAGCTAAATACTACAGTGTAGTGAAGAACAGATGTAGCATTTAACTTACTGGGGAGGAATGTATAGTCAGTGCCTAACAGAGTCACTGGTCAAAGCTCTTTTGGCTGCCTGGACCACACCTCAGGTAAATCCACACATGGTAACCACATTTCATGTCAGTCACATGTTCCTGCCCCGTTCTATCCAGGCACTCACCATATTCAAGTCAATTCTTCAACCTGGTCACACTTTGTAAATTGCTGCTCCTCATAACTTAAGCACAGCTTAGCAGACTGTCAACAAATTTGCACATGATCAAAATTAAGACTTGGAAGCAATTTTTCTCCTATATCTATTATTTATTCTCTGCTTAGGACTTGAAAGATACTCCATTTAAGATGCAGGTCATTCCTGATTCAAATAGTTCACAATCTTAAATGATTCATGCCTCACCAAGCTCTAATTTGCTACTTTTG